>JASFAX010000042.1:365000-914101 GCA_030737875.1 Allium sativum | reverse complement strand
TCAAAGATGAAGTCGGTGGATATGCGAGGAATTAAGTTCCTCCGATTTCGTTCAGACCCAGAACGGACTTGTAAATGGATGTATGTCTGACGTTGTGTATGGACGACGTGGCATGCAAAGATGCTGTGATCAAGGCTTCTGTTGAAAAGCAAAGTCTTGTGGTGATGATCAAAGTTTAGCTTTCGTAGCTAGCTTTGTGTATAGCGTGGATTCGCAAGCCTCACACACCGGTATGAACCAGAAACGGGAGAAAGGACTCAGGGAGGACATGCGTCTCTTTCTAGTTAGAAGTGGTGTCAGTGCTTAAAACTGGCTGATATTTACTTATGTGGTTGTTAGAATGCGAGGCGCCTCGGTTATATCGGTTTCGACCGATGCTTCTGGTTGGCAGACGGACCAGACTTACGCCCCATTGTTCAGGATTTCGTCTAATTCACATCGGTGGACCGGCCCTGATGATCCAAGGGTCGATGCGTTCTGGCCCTGAGACTCGGACTAGACAGTCTCGAATTCGGTTAAGGATCTTGCCCCTAGCCTTGGTTCATGAAGGAAATCCAATTTCCAATACGACATTTTGCGGTTTTAATTGTAGAACTAGTATGGCGACATGATATATGGTACCCATGCCGCCTATGATTGATATTTATGATTGCATATAAAATCAGAAACTAACAGTAAACGAGCCAAGATGAGTGGTTTCCTTGGTATTAATCTGATGTTGGTTTCGTCCTTCGGGGTTAATGCTTAGGGAATCGTTCTCTTACTAATTTACAGTTGGAGTCTGATTAGGAATTAAAGATAAAATTTCGCGTATCAAGCATTCTTTGGCTATTATAAGGTAAAACCCTATCCTCCGGCTTGTGTTGCATTGTGTGATGGGACCTGGGTCTTATAACAGCTTCATTGTTCTTTACTTTAGCATTGCGCTGTTTGTTTATGCACTGGTATTCTTGGGAGGAAACCCGTTCCATGTTATACGGCGTGGTCCATTGATTTACCAAACTTTAAAAATAAAGATTTATAACTGTTTTAGTACTCACACCAGTCACATGACTGACCTGGAGTTTATTGTTTTAACCTAAACTCTGGGTGCCCTTATTTTGACACGGGCAGCTAGTAGTTGGGTTTTGCAGATTTATATTCACAGGATCTTGGTTTACAGCTGGAACGATACTCGGAAAGCTCAGTATCCGTGTATTTATTTCAGTTGTGTTTTGTATTATTTTTCCGCTGCAGTAATGTATTTAAATCTCTGATTTTCTCTGTTGTATAATATTTGTTCATACTCTGTAAATTCTTGTATTCTGATGGAATTGTTGTAATATACAATGAAATGTTCTTCTGGCGTGTTCTGATTTGTCGTGTTCTCAAAGCAATCCGGGCTTTCCTTACCGGGGAAGTTCGGGTCGTTTCATTTTGGTATCAGAGCTCTGGTTTACAGAGCTCGAGAACAAGACACATTAGAACCAAGCGAAAGAATTCATCAGAAATTGGATTAGTAAAATCCAATGAGAATTACTCGTTAGAGATAGGATCAGTAGTATCCCAGAACGAGTGTGAAGAGTATGTTTTTCAAATAAAGTTGAAAACAAATTTTGTTTTGAAAATTTAAACTGTTTTAAACACGTATTTGAATATTTATTTTGTATTGGATTTGGACGATTCAGTATATAAAGATTTTGCATATACGCGTCATGAACGTATATTCAGAGTTTTAATATACTGGATAGATATAGAATCACACTCTATTCGCTCGGAGATGATTCTGATGATAGCAGCTGCATCATCAGAATTTGTGTTCGAGTTTCGAAAGTGAGTTTTCTATATATTTCCTATTGGCTGGTGTGAGAACCAAAATTACATAGGGATTATTTGTTGTGAATTTGCATCAAAAACATGATTTTCTGTATATATATCAAAATTATGAATTTGAAACGATAATCAATTGACTGATTGATGTTTGTGTTGTATGATTATTCTTATAAAACCATTATGAGGATGAATGATAATTTAACCAATTTGTGTTGAATGTTGAACCGATTTGAAATTTTTTAGAATTTGCATGCGTATACGTGTATATCTATTGAACAGGTCATTGCAAGGAGGCTAGAGCAGTGGAATAAAATTGTATGCCCGACAAATAGGTACATGTTTACCATATTTACTGTTTTGTTTGGGTGATGATGATTTTATGAGCCGATTGGCTAGCCGCTTGGCTTTTTCTTTTTCTTTTTATACCACCATTGATTGGTGAGGGCCATGGGAGGCTATTTGAAATATCCCGAAGCTCCCGGTACAGGGGAGGTTATGGCGAAAATTTTGGGTGTTAGCCAAATTTTTTGAAAAATTTGAAAGTTCTTAGAAACTGAAAAGTTGAAGAACTGAAGCCGTAACGAAAATAACGAAAGTTGAGTTGATTATAAAACAACTTTCGACTTCGTTCCTTTTCGAGGACGAAAAGATTTTAAGTTGGGGAGATTTTAACAACCCGGAAAATCTGAGCCAGTTTAAAATTTTTATTTTGGCGAATATAATGAATTTTGAATATTTAAAATGAATTATTTTAAATAATAATGATGGAAAATTTATTATCGACGAAGTGAAAACGAATAAATTTATTTTAATTATATAACGAGCCTGAAATGGCCCTCTAGTTTGAAAATTCGATTTCGAATTTCAATTGAATATACAGAATTCATTTTAAGTCGGAATTGAACGAAACAAGAGATATCTAAATCTGTTGGATCATATCTTTCTAACGGATGTAAGAAACTGAGATTTCGTTGTAAAAGTTGAAAGGTATGTCCAGTTTAAAATTCAGAAAAGTCGCTGTGGAATTTATATATATTTTAATATATATAAAGGCCTTGAAAATAGCCGTTTTGCAAACGACCTCGGTTTTCGACGAAACCAGTTTTGTTGGATCCGGGATGTCAAATTATTGCTAGGTTTCAAAATTCGTAATTTTCTGAATTAATATGTGAGCGTGGCGAAGTTAAACGTGTTTTAACAATTTCAATTAAATCGGGTCGACCAGAAAATGGTCATTTTTCAAACGGTCTCAGAATTTGACGAAATTAGTTTTGTTGGGACCGTATCGTCAATACGAAGCTAGAAATGATTTTTCTGTAATTTTTCGAGTTAGTGTGTGGCCCCGGTAATTTGAAATGCGCGTTTGAATTGAATATATAAAGAATTATACTTTAAATTCAACGGAAACTGATTGTAACGATCGAATTGGCCAATGAAAGATATCCCATTGTGTTCGGAATGGGGGTAAAACGCTAGGGACAACAGTCGGTGGGTCTCGTTTGGAGGTCGAAATAAAAAGTTACCTTTTCAAAATTAAATTAAAATAAATATATATATTAATATAAAGGGTCAAGCCCTAACCTCTCTCTCACAAATCAGACCCGCCTCTTTTAGAAAGAAATCGCACCCCACCCCCTCAAATCAGACGCGCCGTCCATCCACCGCCCTCCTCCATCTCCTTCCTCCGCCGATGACTGGCGCACCCACCTCCTCCTTCCCCCGCTTCACCCTCGCTCACCCCCCCTCTTCTTGAAACGCGCAGTCGCCCTCCCTCAAACCCTAGACCGGAAGCCGCCCGAATCCGACCCACTTTGATCTCGCCCCTCCCCCTCAGCCACACCGCACCCCACTGCCTCGCGAGACCCTCCACAGACGCCCCTTTTGCTACCACCAGCGAGCTCCGCTGCCAAGAACGCCAGCGCCACCCCCTGAGACACCTCTCCGACCTTCCAGCGCCCTTTCCCTCGCCACCTTCAGCCTCCGACGCGCCGGTGAGCCTTTTTATTTATTTATTATATTTTATTTTGTTGTTTTTATTTATTTAGGTGAGTAAAAATATGATTTTTAAATCATATCATTGTATGAAAGTATGTATAACAGTGTTTTAAGTTTACATAATGGTATGGTAAGTAAAAGAAGTGATTTTTGATTATGAAAGGTGGAATTTTTCATTGTAAAAGTTTAGATTTTTATACATGAAGAGTTAGAATTTTGTACGTATAAACTGAGGATTATTAACATAAAAAAAATGAGATTTTTACCGAAGTAAAAATTCAATTTTTCCTTATGTGAATGATGAATAAAAATTCGATTTTTATACATATGAAGTGAGG
This sequence comes from Allium sativum, assembly GCA_030737875.1. NCBI lineage: Eukaryota > Viridiplantae > Streptophyta > Magnoliopsida > Asparagales > Amaryllidaceae > Allium > Allium sativum. Next base: position 909,956 of record JASFAX010000042.1, on the reverse strand, counting down.
ATAAAAATTCGATTTTTATTATATGCGAAGTGAAATAAAAATATGAACTTTATTTTTATCATGAAGTAGCGAATTAAAAATATAATTTTTATATATTAAAGGATATAAAAATGTGATTTTTATATATGTAGCGAATTAAAAATATAATTTTTATATAATGTAGATGATAAAGATATGATTTTTATTTAATTAGAGTAATAAAAATATGATCTTTTATTTTATGAGAAGTGAAATAAAATATAGTTTTTAACACACAGTGTTGAACAGATCTCGTTGGGGCACGATGAAGACGTTCTACATATGAAGAGTCGGGCATTTGGTTTAGCTTTTGGTGAGAACTCCTCACTTTAAATTGCTTTTCTAGTTATAAAATATATACTAGGATGCAAACGGTGTTTAGTAGCACCCGACACCCTCATCCACAGACCATGGACTTGTTTGTTTGATTGTGTGGTGATTGATCAGAATATTTGATTTGGATATTGTTTGTAGTGTGAAAATGAAAGTGATTTGATTGATATGTGATTGGCGTGGGCCATCACTAGACCGGGGATAAGGCTAGGCCTTGTCCCATTTCTAGTATTGTGCCGTTATGATGCCGAAATTTTCTAAAATATGTTAGAAAAATAAAAATATCATTTTATTGTGTAAATGAACAGAATAGAAATTCATGTGTAGAAATAAAATATTTTATCGTTAAAATATAAATTTTAACGTGGAAGTGAATGAAATAAAATATTCATATACAAACCAGACGGTTTGTTTATGTACACTGATTTGACTGATATTGATTGGGACGATAAATTTTACACGTCGTCCAACTGCACAAATAAAATCTGTATTTGTTGATGTGAAACCCCACAGGGGTATTGGGATGTACACTAGTCCCAATAATTAATTGTATGTCGATCGATAGGTTGACAGACAATTGTGTTGTGCACTTTGGACGATGGCTGATTATTTATCGTTGCTGTTATATACATGTGTTGTGTGGAATCCATATAATTTACATTATATGGTAATTGATTGGGCCTCTTTCCAATTTAGAAAATAAGGAATATAATAAAATATATATTCATGTGTTGAAATAAAATATATATTCATGTGTTGAAATAAAATATATATTCATGTGTTGAAATAAAATATATATTCATGTGTTGAAATAAAATATATATTCATGTGTTGAAGAAAATATTCATTTGTTGAATATAATATATATAAAGCCGTGTTGATTAGATTTGCGCCATTTTGACGTGAACGGTATTTATATCGATTTTATTCGAATATCGAAAAAGAAGTGATTTCAAAATATAACGTTTTGGAAATATTATCATATATATTTACCGATGATGTGGAATATTCAATTTTGATTAGAAATTGAATATGAAGTTGAAATCGTTTTGAAAACGAATTTAAAACGATTTATAAAATACGTTTTGAATTGAAATCGACGAAATATATATAATATATATATTATATATATTAAATGGCCTGAATAGAACGCGCCGCGCCGCGGCAGTTCGCGAATTTCGACCATTGACTTCGAATTGACGTTACGGGAGATCCGACCATCGGATTCTCCTGAAACCGGGACCGTTGGGTTCGTATCGAAAAGAGCTTTCCAATGAATATTAGAAATTTGAAATCTAACGGTTGGATTTGGAGATACGTCCAAATCAAATTTAGAAAAGGTCGCTGTAAGTGCAGTTCGACGACCGTTATTGGAAATCGACTGTACGGGCCTTGATAAAATTATTAAAAATATCAATAATTTGTGTAAAATCATAATAAATGATTTAGAAAGAACTGGGATGAAAAATCCCCTATTTGAAAGGATAAAAATGTGTTTTTATCGAAATGAACTAGTTATGAACTAGAATTAAATTCCGATATTTTTAAATAAATAAATTGGATTTGAAGTGGTTTTAAAAATAACCAGAATTTCCAATATACGTATTGGAATGGATTTGAATCGAAATTATCTTCGGAATATTTCGATGTTGGATTTCGTGATTATACAGATATGGTTGTGGAAATTTGAAAGATATTTATATCGTTATTTCCAATACGATATTTGTTGGTTTCAGAATTTGATATTGAATATAAGCCGATATATTTTCTACTCAGAGCCTTGTATTTAATATCGAATCTGATTTGGGTTTGTCGTGAATGGTGTCTTCATTAACACTGTTCTTGAACCCAGGTGAGAAAAGATTAAATCTTTTAATTTAGATTTAATGAGGTAAACCAATTAATTTATATTTAATTGGAATTGAATTGTAATTGATTTTTGGGTTTATCGTGAACAGTTTTTTAAATAACACTTGTTCTTTAACCCGATTAACAATGTGATGTGATTTTGGGTTTATAGTGAACCGTGTTTTAAATGACATCGGTTCTTTAACCTAGTTAAAGATTAAAACTAAGTGGAGTTTTAATGAAATCTTTAATTAGATTGAAATGATATTCAAAGGAAGATTAAAGTATAAATTTAAAAGAATTTATCTTTGATAAAATTAATGGGAACCTTTCCCTAAGAATGTGAAATTTAGAAACTAACTGTAGGTTAGTAAAGAAGAATGGTCTCCTGGGTATTAATCTGGTGTTGGTTTCGGCCTTCGGGGTTAATATTTGGGGAATTATTCTCTTGCTAATTTATGGTTAGTGACTGATGAATTGGAATGAGGCGTATGTTGTGTTTGTGTAACATTTGGGTATTATATACGCGGGTTATTCGGAAAGGCCGGGTTTATACCCATTCTGAATAACTGATTCGACGATTGGTCGAAGATGAAGTCGGTGGATATGCGAGGAATTAAGTTCCTCCGGTTTCGTTCAGACCCAGAACGGACTTGTAAATGGATGTATGTCTGACGTTGTGTATGGACGACGTGGCATGCAAAGATGCTGTGATCAAGGCTTCTGTTGAAAAGCAAAGTCTTATGGTGATGATCAAAGTTTAGCTTTCGTAGCTAGCTTTGTGTATAGTGTGGATTCGCGAGCCTCACACACCGGTATGAATCAGAAACGGGAGAAAGGACTCAGGGAGGACATGCGTCTCTTTCTAGTTAGAAGTGGTGTCAGTGCTTAAAACTGGCTGATATTTACTTATGTGGTTGTTGGAATGCAAGGCGCCTCGGTTATATTGGTTTCGGCCGATGCTTCTGGTTGGCAGACGGACCAGACTTACGCCCCATAGGGCGGAGAGACGTATTGTTCAGGATTTCGTCTAAATCACATCGGTGGACCGGCCCTGATGATCCAAGGGTCGATGCGTTCTGGCCCAGAGAATCGGACTAGACAGTCTCGAATTCGGTTAAGGATCTTGCCCCTAGCCTTGGTTCATGACGGAAATCCAATTTCCAATACGACATTTTGCGGTTTTAATTGTAGAACTAGTATGGCGACATGATATATGGTACCCATGCCGCCTATGATTGATATTTATGATTGTATATAAAATCAGAAACTAACAGTAAACGAGCCAGGATGAGGGGTTTCCTTGGTATTAATCTGATGTTGGTTTCGGCCTTCGGGGTTAATGCTTAGGGAATCGTTCTCTTACTAATTTACAGTTGGAGTCTGATTAGGAATTAAAGATAAAATTTCGCGTATCAAGCATTCTTTGGCTGTTATAAGGTAAAACCCTATCCTCTGACTTGTGTTGCAGTGTGTGATGGGACCTGGGTCTTATAACAGCTTCATTGTTCTTTACTTTAGCATTGCGCTATTTGTTTATGCACTGGTATTCTTGGGAGGAAACCTGTTCCGTGTTATACGGCGTGGTCCCTTGATTTACCAAACTTTAAAAATAAAGATTTATAACTGTTTTAGTTCTCACACCAGTCACATGACTGACCTGGAGTTTATTGTTTTAACCTAAACTCTGGGTGCCCTTATTTTGACACGGGCAGCTAGTAGTTGGGTTTTGCAGATTTATATTCACAGGATCTTGGTTTACAGCTGGAACGATACTCGGAAAGCTCTGTATCCGTGTATTTATTTCAGTTGTGTTTTGTATTATTTTTCCGCTGCAGTAATGTATTTAAATCTCTGATTTTCTCTATTGTATAATATTTGTTCATACTCTGTAAATTCTTGTATTCTGATGGAATTGTTGTAATATACAATGAAATGTTCTTCTGGCGTGTTCTGATTTGTCGTGTTCTCAAAGCAATCCGGGCTTTCCTTACCGGGGAAGTTCGGGTCGTTTCATTTTGGTATCAGAGCTCTGGTTTACAGAGCTCGAGAACAAGACACATTAGAACCAAGCGAAAGAATTCATCAGAAATTGGATTAGTAAAATCCAATGAGAATTACTCGTTAGAGATAGGATCAGTAGTATCCTAGAACGAGTGTGAAGAGTATGTTTTTCAAATAAAGTTGAAAACAAATTTTGTTTTGAAAATTTAAACTGTTTTAAACACGTATTTGAATATTTATTTTGTATTGGATTTGGACGATTCAGTATATAAAGATTTTGCATATACGCGTCATGAATGTATATTCGGAGTTTTAATATACTGGATAGATATAGAATCACACTCTAGTCGCTCGGAGATGATTCTGATGATAGCAGCTGCATCATCAGAATTTGTGTTCGAGTTTCGAAAGTGAGTTTTCTATATATTTCCTATTGGCTGGTGTGAGAACCAAAATTACATAGGGATTATTTGTTGTGAATTTGCATCAAAAACATGATTTTCTGTATATATATCAAAATTATGAATTTGAAACGATAATCAATTGACTGATTGATGTTTGTGTTGTATGATTATTCTTATAAAACCATTATGAGGATGAATGATAATTTAACCAATTTGTGTTGAATGTTGAACCGATTTGAAATTTTTTAGAATTTGCATGCGTATACGTGTATATCTATTGGACAGGTCATTGCAAGGAGGCTAGAGCAGTGGAATAAAATTGTATGCCCGACAAATAGGTACATGTTTACCATATTTACTGTTTTGTTTGGGTGATGATGATTTTGTGAGCCGATTGGCTAGCCGCTTGGCTTTTTCTTTTTCTTTTTATACCACCATTGATTGGTGAGGGCCATGGGAGGCTATTTGAAATATCCCGAAGCTCCCGGTACAGGGGAGTTTATGGCGAAATTTTTCGAAAATTTAGGGTGTTAGCCAATTTTTTTGAAAAATTTGAAAGTTCTTAGAAACTGAAAAGTTGAAGAACTGAAGCCGTAACGAAAATAACAAAAGTTGAGTTGATTATAAAACAACTTTCGACTTCGTTCCTTTTCGAGGACGAAAAGATTTTAAGTTGGGGAGATTGTAACAACCCGGAAAATCTGAGCCAGTTTAAAATTTTTATTTTGGCGAATATAATGAATTTTGAATATTTAAAATGAATTATTTTAAATAATAACGACGGAAAATTTATTATCGACGAAGTGAAAACGAATAAATTTATTTTAATTATATAACGAGCCTGAAATGGCCCTGTAGTTCGAAAATTCGATTTCGAATTTCAATTGAATATACAGAATTCGTTTTAAGTCGGAATTGAACGAAACAAGAAATATCTAAATCTGTTGGATCATATCTTTCTAACGGATGTAAGAAACTGAGATTTCGTTGTAAAAGTTGAAAGATATGTCCAGTTTAAAATTCAGAAAAGTCGCTGTGGAATTTATATATATTTTAATATATATAAAGGCCTTGAAAATAGCCGTTTTGCAAACGACCTCGGTTTTCGACGAAATCAGTTTTGTTGGATCTGGGATGTCAAATTATTGCTAGGTTTCAAAATTCGTAATTTTCTGAATTAATATGTGAGTGTGGCGAAGTTAAACGCGTTTTAACAATTTCAATTAAATCGGGTCGACCAGAAAATGGTCATTTTTCAAACGGTCTCAGAATTTGACGAAATTAGTTTTGTTGGGACCGTATCGTCAATACGAAGCTAGAAATAATTTTTCTGTAATTTTTCGAGTTAGTGTGTGGCCCCGGTAATTTGAAATGCGCGTTTGAATTGAATATATAAAGAATTATACTTTAAATTCAATGGAAACTGATTGTAACGATCGAATTGGCCAACGAAAGATATCCCATTGTGTTCAGAATGGGGGTAAAACGTTAGGGACGACAGTCGGTGGGTCTCGTTTGGAGGTCGAAATAAAAAGTTACCTTTTCAAAATTAAATTAAAATAAATATATATATATATATATTAATATAAAGGGTCAAGCCCTAACCTCTCTCTCACAAATCAGACCTGCCTCTTTCAGAAAGAAATCGCGCCCCACCCCCTCAAATCCGACGCGCCGTCCATCCACCGCCCTCCTCCATCTTCTTCCTCCGCCGATGACTGGCGCACCCACCTCCTCCTTCCCCCGCTTCACCCTCGCTCACCCACCCTCTTCTTGAAACGCGCAGTCGCCCTCCCTCAAACCCTAGACCGGAAACCGCCCGAATCCGACCCACTTTGATCTCGCCCCTCCCCCTCAGCCACACCGCACCCCTCTGCCTCGCGAGACCCTCCACAGACGCCCCTTTTGCTACCACCAGCGAGCTCCGCTGCCAAGAACGCCAGCGCCACCCCCTGAGACACCTCTCCGACCTTCCAGCGCCCTTTCCCTCGCCACCTTCAGCCTCCGACGCGCCGGTGAGCCTTTTTATTTATTTATTATATTTTATTTTGTTGTTTTTATTTATTTAGGTGAGTAAAAATATGATTTTTAAATCATATCATTGTATGAAAGTATGTATAACAGTGTTTTAAGTTTACATAATGGTATGGTAAGTAAAAGAAGTGATTTTTGATTATGAAAGGTGGAATTTTTCATTGTAAAAGTTTAGATTTTTATACATGAAGAGTTAGAATTTTGTACGTATAAACTGAGGATTATTAACATAAAAAAATGAGATTTTTACCGAAGTAAAAAATCAATTTTTCCTTATGTGAATGTTGAATAAAAATTCGATTTTTATACATATGAAGTGAGGATAAAAATTCGATTTTTATTATATGCGAAGTGAAATAAAAATATGAACTTTATTTTTATCGTGAAGTAGCGAATTAAAAATATAATTTTTATATATTAAAGGATATAAAAATGTGATTTTTATATATGTAGCGAATTAAAAATATAATTTTTATATATTGTAGATGATAAAGATATGATTTTTATTTAATTAGAGTAATAAAAATATGATCTTTTATTTTATGAGAAGTTAAATAAAATATAGTTTTTAACACACAGTGTTGAACAGATCTCGTTGGGGCACGATGAAGACGTTCTACATATGAAGAGTGGGGCGTTTGGTTTAGCTTTTGGTGAGAACTCCTCACTTTAAATTGCTTTTCTAGTTATAAAATATATACTAGGATGCAGACGGTGTTTAGTAGCACCCGACACCCTCGTCCACAGACCATGGACTTGTTTGTTTGATTGTGTGGTGATTGATCAGAATATTTGATTTGGATATTGTTTGTAGTGTGAAAATGAAAGTGATTTGATTGATATGTGATTGGCGTGGGCCATCACTAGACCGGGGATAAGGCTAGGCCTTGTCCCATTTCTAGTATTGTGCCGTTATACCGCCGAAATTTTCTAAAATATGTTAGAAAAATAAAAATATCATTTTATTGTGTAAATGAACAGAATAGAAATTCATGTGTAGAAATAAAATATTTTATCGTTAAAATATAAATTTTAACGTGGAAGTGAATAAAATAAAATATTCATATACAAACCAGACGGTTTGTTTATGTACACTGATTTGACTGATATTGATTGGGACGATAAATTTTACACGTCGCCCAACTGCACAAATAAAATCTGTATTTGTTGATGTGAAACCCCACACGGGTATTGGGATGTACACTAGTCCCAATAATTAATTGTATGTCGATCGATAGGTTGACAGACAATTGTGTTGTGCACTTTGGACGATGGCTGATTATTTATCGTTGCTGTTATATACATGTGTTGTGTGGAATCCATATAATTTACATTATATGGTAATTGATTGGGCCTCATTCCAATTTAGAAAATAAAGAATATAATAAAATATATATTCATGTGTTGAAATAAAATATATATTCATGTGTTGAAATAAAATATATATTCATGTGTTGAAATAAAATATATATTCATGTGTTGAAGAAAATATTCATTTGTTGAATATAATATATATAAAGCCGTGTTGATTAGATTTGCGCCATTTTGACGTGAACGGTATTTATATCGATTTTATTCGAATATCGAAAAAGAAGTGATTTCAAAATATAACGTTTTGGAAATATTATCATATATATTTACCGATGATGTGGAATATTCAATTTTGATTAGAAATTGAATATGAAGTTGAAATCGTTTTGAAAACGAATTTAAAACGATTTATAAAATACGTTTTGAATTGAAATCGACGAAATATATATAATATATATATTATATATATTAAATGGCCTGAATAGAACGCGCCGCGCCGCGGCAGTTCGCGAATTTCGACCATTGACTTCGAATTGACGTTACGGTAGATCCGACCATCGGATTCTCCTGAAACCGGGACCGTTGGGTTCGTATCGAAAAGAGCTTTCCAATGAATATTAGAAATTTAAAATCTAACGGTTGGATTTGGAGATACGTCCAAATCAAATTTAGAAAAGGTCGCTGTAAGTGCAGTTCGACGACCATTATTGGAAATCGACTGTACGGGCCTTGATAAAATTATTAAAAATATCAATAATTTGTGTAAAATCATAATAAATGATTTAGAAAGAACTGGGATGAAAAATCCCCTATTTGAAAGGATAAAAATGTGTTTTTATCGAAATGAACTAGTTATGAACTAGAATTAAATTCCGATATTTTTAAATAAATAAATTGGATTTGAAGTGGTTTTAAAAATAACCAGAATTTCCAATATACGTATTGGAATGGATTTGAATCGAAATTATCTTCGGAATATTTCGATGTTGGATTTCGTGATTATACAGATATGGTTGTGGAAATTTGAAAGATATTTATATCGTTATTTCCAATACGATATTTGTTGGTTTTAGAATTTGATATTGAATATAAGCCGATATATTTTCTATTCAGAGCCTTATATTTAATATCGAATCTGATTTGGGTTTGTCGTGAATGGTGTCTTCATTAACACTGTTCTTGAACCCAGGTGAGAAAAGATTAAATCTTTTTATTTAGATTTAATGAGGTAAACCAATTAATTTATATTTAATTGGAATTGAATTGTAATTGATTTTTGGGTTTATCGTGAACAGTGTTTTAAATAACACTTGTTCTTTAACCCAATTAACAATGTGATGTGATTTTGGGTTTATAGTGAACCGTGTTTTAAATGACATCGGTTCTTTAACCTAGTTAAAGATTAAAACTAAGTGGAGTTTTAATGAAATCTTTAATTAGATTGAAATGATATTCAAAGGAAGATTAAAGTATAAATTTAAAAGAATTTATCTTTGATAAAATTAATGGGAACCTTTCCCTAAGAATGTGAAATTTAGAAACTAACTGTAGGTTAGTAAAGAAGAATGGTCTCCTGGGTATTAATCTGATGTTGGTTTCGGCCTTCGGGGTTAATATTTGGGGAATTATTCTCTTGCTAATTTATGGTTAGTGACTGATGAATTGGAATGAGGCGTATGTTGTGTTTGTGTAACATTTGTGTATTATATACGCGGGTTATTCGGAAAGGCCGGGTTTATACCCATTCTGAATAACTGATTCGACGATTGGTCGAAGATGAAGTCGGTGGATATGCGAGGAATTAAGTTCCTCCGGTTTCGTTCAGACCCAGAACGGACTTGTAAATGGATGTATGTCTGACGTTGTGTATGGACGACGTGGCATGAAAAGATGCTGTGATCAAGGCTTCTGTTGAAAGGCAAAGTCTTGTGGTGATGATCAAAGTTTAGCTTTCGTAGCTAGCTTTGTGTATAGCGTGGATTCGCGAGCCTCACACACCGGTATGAACCAGAAACGGGAGAAAGGACTCAGGGAGGACATGTGTCTCTTTCTAGTTAGAAGTGGTGTCAGTGCTTAAAACTGGCTGATATTTACTTATGTGGTTGTTGGAATGCGAGGCGCCTCGGTTATATCGGTTTCGGCCGATGCTTCTGGTTGGCAGACGGACCAGACTTACGCCCCATAGGGCGGAGAGACGTATTGTTCAGGATTTCGTCTAATTCACATCGGTGGACCGGCCCTGATGATCCAAGGGTCGATGCGTTCTGGCCCTGAGACTCGGACTAGACAGTCTCGAATTCGGTTAAGGATCTTGCCCCTAGCCTTGGTTCATGACGGAAATCCAATTTCCAATACGACATTTTGCGGTTTTAATTGTATAACTAGTATGGCGACATGATATATGGTACCCATGCCGCCTATGATTGATATTTATGATTGTATATAAAATCAGAAACTAACAGTAAACGAGCCAAGATGAGTGGTTTCCTTGGTATTAATCTGATGTTGGTTTCGGCCTTCGGGGTTAATGCTTAGGGAGTCGTTCTCTTACTAATTTACAGTTGGAGTCTGATTAGGAATTAAAGATAAAATTTCGCGTATCAAGCATTCTTTGGCTGTTATAAGGTAAAACCCTATCCTCCGGCTTGTGTTGCATTGTGTGATGGGACCTGGGTCTTATAACAGCTTCATTGTTCTTTACTTTAGCATTGCGCTGTTTGTTTATGCACTGGTATTCTTGGGAGGAAACCCGTTCCGTGTTATACGGCGTGGTCCCTTGATTTACCAAACTTTAAAAATAAAGATTTATAACTGTTTTAGTTCTCACACCAGTCACATGACTGACCTGGAGTTTATTGTTTTAACCTGAACTCTGGGTGCCCTTATTTTGACACGGGCAGCTAGTAGTTGGGTTTTGCAGACTTATATTCACAGGATCTTGGTTTACAGCTGGAACGATACTCGGAAAGCTCTGTATCCGTGTATTTATTTCAGTTGTGTTTTGTATTATTTTTCCGCTGTAGTAATGTATTTAAATCTCTGATTTTCTCTGTTGTATAATATTTGTTCATACTCTGTAAATTCTTGTATTCTGATGGAATTGTTGTAATATGCAATGAAATGTTCTTCTGGCGTGTTCTGATTTGTCGTGTTCTCAAAGCAATCCGGGCTTTCCTTACCGGGGAAGTTCGGGTCGTTTCATTGTCGTATTCAATAAAAAGGGAACAATTAAAGTATAAAATATTAAATATAATTGACTAAGCTATTGATATCAAAATCTGGTGTGTGTGTGTGTGTTCTCTTCTTCTGGATTTTGTTTGTTATCTGGAGGTGTTTTTGGAACTATTGTTATCTGCAGTGATCAGCCAGCTGTGGAGTATGAGAAGGTTTGTCAATTGCCCATCAATTGAAGGGAAGCTTGTTAATTATTCGCAGACATGTTTGTTGGGCCTCTTTGCTTGCCCAAAGATCTAATTTTAGAACCAGAGTGGTTTGCGGGGGCTAATTATACGTGGGTGACTATTGCTTATAATGTATCATCTTAACTCAGATAAGCATATAATTGTGTAACCAAGGCCAGACTTTGCCAATAAAAAAACTAACTTCAATTTTTTATTGCATAAGTTTTGTGCCACATTTTGGCCTAAGCATTTTAAAGCTACATTTTTATTTGTTTGTTAAAGTCAAAATCATAATAGCAAAATACATAAGAGCTGTGAGTGTCAAAAAAATTCTTTTGCTTAAGATATTATTATATGTTGTGTTCTAGGTTGCCTAAGTAATCATTGGGCTTGTCTTTTCGAAACCAAATCCTTTGTAAAAGAAACATTTATAATCTGATTATTAGTTTACCAACAAAATATGATCAGTTGTGTTTGTCGAAGGTATTACTTCCTTCCATCTATTTTTTCTGCTTGTCTAATCATTTTTAGTTTTTCACTAATGACTTCCATTGGGTTTTGCAAACCAGCATCGGAGCTAATAGCATTCATATGGAATGCATTCACCTTCGTGGGATGTGTAATCGCGAAAATAAGCAATGGTAAATATGATGCTACCCGTTTCTTATTTCTAAGTATAACATTCCATTTTTCAATTTTTTTAGTTTTCAAAAAGTGAAAGGTTACTTCTTAAAACAAAACAACAGTCTATGTTAATTAGAATAAGGTATAAGCATAAATCACTGGATTATAGGTTGATATTCATTTTGTGTTTTCAATTTCGCAGTGGTGTAAGAGCACTTGGTGAAGTAAGGAATGAATATTGCTGTCTCCAGGCCAAGTTCCACACTATGATGTAGGCAAGTCTAATCTTTCACACTTCACCCCCTTTTTCTGAACCTTATACATCAATTGCTATTTTTAATGAAATATGCATGTGCTTCAGTTGCATCATTCAAGCAGAAAAATATCAAGCTACGCGTGTGTACTAGCATGATATGTTTGTGAGAAACATTTTAGAAAACTACTTTTATGAATTAGCTACATAAGTTGATTATAAAGTCTAATGCACTACAACAAATATGTTTATTCACAGCGTTGAAAAAGCGCTGTTATAGCCGTTAACAGCGTTTTTATGAACGCTGTCAACACATTGTTATAGGTCCCTGGATATATCACAGTGTTTTCAAAAATGCTGTAGAAAATTGACATATTACAGCGTTTCAAATGGTGTTGTCCTTATGTTTATACAGCGTTTTATGTTGTTTCAGAAATGTTGTTATCTTCCCTTTTCTACAGCGTTTAGCCACATATCACGGCATTTCTCGAAGTTTACAAGTTCTTTCCTATCACAGCGTTTTGCCACATATCACAGCATTTCTGGAAGTTTACATGTTGTTTACTATCACAGCGTTTTGCCACATATCACAACATTTTATGCATCTATCACGGCATTTACATATTGTAATATCAAAATATTCATGCACAAACATATCAACCAACTAATTATATAACATAATATTCATACATAATTTCCATAAAAAATAACACCATAAACTAAATTTACACAATATCCGTCGAACAAAGTCACCATATCTACAAATAAAACAAAATTTTCATAAAACAAGTTTGCGCCGAATACCAACAAAATGAACATCTAAAAGTTATCGCTTTCTCCGTAATCAAATACCACAAGTGGTCTTTTTGTTGAGGGATCTTCAGAAGCGCCTAACGATATTCTGATTATAGCCGAATGCACCACAATGCCCATCCCCAATACCTGTACACATGTGTTCATGTTAGCATTTGGTCATGATTGCACATTAACAAGAAAACAATGTTCGATAACAAGAAAAAAGAATACAAGGAGAAAGTTGAAGATAACATAGCATACTTGGTAATATTTTATAATATTTAGTTCATTTTTATAATGCTTAGTTACATACAAATATTTATGCAACTAACATAAATAATTGGGAAAATATTCTAGTAAAAAAAGCACTATTGCATTATAGCAAGGGATGTTCAGTAAACAAAAACATGCCCTTCAAACTCAAGAACTTATGCACATGAGTTAAAGCAAGAAAATGTACGTTCATAAACACCTTAAGACAGCTACTGAAATTCAAATAACATAGGGGACATACTATTTGAAAGTGTATGTCTTACTTACATTTGATTCAAATATAAACATATATATTAGTATTTTTAATATATTCAAACTATATCCAAATTATTCCACTTTCATTCTGACAAACATATATTTGCTTATCAATAGCCTCAGCAAATGAGGTAAATAAATAGTCAAAGGCTAAAAATACACAACTAGACAGGCACCCATAAAGAAATATATGTAACACTTAATCATAGTTGGTTGAATCTATATTCACAATCACAGTTCCAATAATCTCGGCTTATACTCACCCAACAATTATACATAAGAAAACTAAACTAACTTTTCCAAGTTGCAACATATGGAAGTTCAAGCTAGTCAGCTAAACTCGGGATGCACCAAGGCACACCTGGTGATGTTCCAAATGTAAACATGAAGTTTATTTATGGCCATCAAACAATATATATTTGGCAGTCATATCTAACTTACTTACATAAAAATACCTTTTAAGTTTAGGACCAATAGCTTCACATAGTTCATCCAGTGGTCTGCAACCAAATAAGGATTTATCCTAAACAAAGTTGACATGCATTAAGTTGTATAAACTAAAGAACTATAGAACAAAACAAATAATTTCTTGTTAGCTAGAGTTCTATAAAGGTTGAAGTTAGCAAAACTACACAATGGAAAGTAAGAGTAATAGACAAAAGGGAAAAAGAATATCACTCATTCCACTTAACCGGCAACACTCTTCAGATTCAGTGACATCTAATATGTAAATCTTAACAGGCACAACAGCCTCATCCCACTCCATCCACTTAACCGTATATCTCAAATACAGCTAATACGTTATTACTTCAAAATCTGAATGTACATGGAAATACTTAAAACAAAATAGGCTTATAATTTGATTTCCATTGATGTTATAACAAAGTAATTCAATATGAGTCGATTGCAACAGATATTATAACAAAAATTAATGACAGAAATAGTTTTAGGGAATTACCTTAAAGTTACGGATGGTTAATGACGGAGAAGGTAAGTAAATGGGGTTAACGCCTGCTGCCTCGATCAGCTCTGGTAGGAATGAAAAAGGATAAAAGCGGTGACAGATGTAGGCGATTGCGATTTAGGATTAGGTTTGGTATTTGGGGAAAAGAGGAAAATTTTTAGTAAAGTAATCTTGCGGGAGATTCTTTTTCTAAGAATAGGGAATAAACGAAATAGAGGGAAACGAAAAAGGAGGGAAAATGAAATGTGAGCGCGTAATCAACAGCGATGGATAGAAATTTGGCGCTAAAATCATTTATTTTTCACGACAAGGAGGACAAAACGTTGTGTGATGGTATTGTGAATGAGCACATTTCTTGTAGTGATGTTATGTGTTCAATAACTTACCAATGTCAGATCTCCACTCTTCTAGCTCTACATCAGAACCGTTATGTGCATCAACATCATATCATATAGATTGGTAAACCTGCATATAACTAGAAATAACATTCAGCATTAGGACACAGCTTATTGTGCACTCAGTGAACCTGAAGTATTTGTCATGCTGATATGCTTTTAATTCTCTATTGTAAAGAGCTCTTCAATATAACTGTGAAGTTAGGATGCCTTATTGGTCAAAAAACCTCATCTGTTGTGGCCTTTTGTGATTGCATGTCATTGAGGTCAAATTGGCATTTGAGGCCCCAATAGAAGTTCAAATATAATTATATTTTTGGGTTACATGTGCAATGCTTATTTTATGTATGTTTTCAACATTTAATTTTAAATGCTTGTTATTTCTAGCATTTAAATATCGTATCATTACGCAAATTGAAGTACAAAATATAGAATTTCATGATTAAATATGCTGCAATTTAGTATCATTTCGATTTTGTTGATAATGTTTGCATTTCTTTTTTTGTATTGAATGTCAATAGTTAGTTTTAATTGTCATTGTGCTTTTTTATTATGTAAAGCTTCACGTTTTTATGCTACTCTTAGTAACTTTACGTGAAATGGAATACTGGATATTACATTATGTTTTCGGCGCTAAGTATCATTTCATGTTCTACATGTTAGGGCGTTATGTGCATCAAAAATTAAATATGATTTTTGATGTCATAATGCAACATTGTAGTAAGATTTTATCTTTTTTTTATGCTAGTTCCAGTGGCATTATGTGAACCGTAAAATAGAATATAGTAATTCAACTTAAAATGTTACTTTGTTGTAGCATTTTATTGTTCAGTATATTTTATGTATTCATCTATGGCTTAGTGCCACATTTCGTATTATTTAATGGTATTTTTTTCATTCTTGTTATCGCATCGTTATCATTTATCATATTAATTTTCATTTGATCTTTGGTATCTCTTATATTTTGATGCTCTTATATCCTATTTTTAATTGTTTATATTTTTTTATTACGTTGTAAAGTTGCTTTTTTCATGTGCTACTAAATTTTTATACTTTTATATTTTTAGTTGATGTACCTGCTTTTTGTTTACGTAAATTTTCATAAAATGATACCATATAACACAACATCATACATGTTGGTACCTGTTGTTGTCGAATTATTGGCAAGAAACGTGAGTAAGAGAAACTGAAAAATAATGCTTTGGTGAGGCTATATCGAGGTGGTGTAACCAGTGTTGAGATGATGCGACATGGTTAGAATTGCAAAGTTTCGGAGTTCTACGATCGAAGTAGTAGATTTCATTGATGGGTGGATGGAGGTAAGAGATGGTTGAGTGGTATTGGAGGGTGTGACAACTGGAGAGGGGTTGCGACGGGGAAGAACATTTAGAAGCGAGATTGAATTGATAGCCATGACGTAGTATACCTATTGTTATCCGGCGTTTCACCCAAAAGACATTTTGATGGAACTAGACTACGAAAATAGTAAAGAAATGGATTAAAGACACAAAGATGATCAACCTATAAAGTGCAAAAATAGAATGGATCAAAATAAGCAAAGTCCATGAATCAATACAAATGCATGGATGAATCTATAACACCCCATTTTTATGGTACCATAGATGTAAATAGATAAATGATTAGATGCCGTTTGTTTTTAGCAGTAAGCATTTATTAATGTGCTGACCGGAAGGGCTGATTCAATTCAACAATTATTTATGTGTTTGATTTAATATTTCATTCAGTAGTACTAACATAAATCAGTAAGGTAGTATTCAACATGTTTTAATGCATTTTGAAACGTTGAATCTCTGTGCATATTTTCCACCATCAGGTATTATAAATAGTATTGTTTTCCTTCTCTATGTCCAGGGCAACTCAAATGAATCAGTTCTAAGACAGCATATATTGTTTGAAGCAAGGGCATGCGTGTTTTTTAAAAATAAAACAGGTATGGCTTCTTGTTTGTATGTTAGTGAGATGTTTTAGTTTGGTGTGATGTATTATGTAGTATCTGTGTCATTTGCAATTGTAGGTACTAAACATGCATAATTCTATTATTAGTTTTAGACACTTTTCCATGTTTTATCACGCACTGCTTATAGCTTGTGTACATTTATTAATATAGTTCAAGGCAGAGGAATTTTTATTTTGAAATGATATTTACAGCAGACATTTATAGCTTGTACACCTACACATGATATTTGTTAAATTCAGGTGATACCAAATCACAAATAGATGGAAAGTAAATATTTGTTTAATATGGAAATGCATGAATTAATTGATTGCATTTGCATGAGATAAAAAGAAATAAATGCAGGCATTAATTTCTTCTATCTATGCTAAGGAAAGGGATTGATTTACTTTCTATTGTGCACATTTGTTGCTATTGTCATTTGCCTCCATTATCTTATTACCATACGTTGGTAATTCAATTGATGACTCACATAGATTTGCACTGGCTACATATTGAGGAGTAGACTTCTTTGTAAACCTATCCTGGCATGGAGCCGGTAATCCCCAATGGTATCTCTTCTTGTTAAGCCTATTTGAGGTTTGGATATGTAAACTCTTATTTTGTAATCTCTTGTAATTCTCTCATGTGGAATAAAATCTCTCTTTGTTGGACTGGACGTACACAATCCCGATGATAGTGGAACCAATATAAATATTGTGTGTCTCTTTGTTTCTCAGTTATAGTTATTTACTACTTGTCTGATGTAATAGAATAATTGCTATCAGATTAGACTGATGTTCAATTGGCAAATCTGGATCTTGTTTATTGTGCTTTCGCATTCACGCAATCTACTCGCACAACAGATTTGTAACAACCTGGATTTTCAGAACCAATTTAATTTTTTTTATTTTAGCTATTTTAATGGATTTTGAATATTTAAAATGATTTATTTTAAATAATAACGACTAAAAATTTATTTAAATCGAAGTTAGAATGTATAAATTTATTTTAATGTACGTTGAAATTAGTCTGTATGTGACCTCGGTAAATTAAAATGTACGTTGAAATCAATTTTGAACGTTATATTAATTTATATTTTAATTTTGATGAAATCTGAATGAAACGGTCGAATTGACTTGTGGGACATATCCCATTGTGTCCGGAATGGGGGTATTTAGTTAGAGGCGACAGTCGTTGGGTTCGATTTGGAGTTAGTATAAAAAAGTAACTTTTTGGAATAAAAATAAATTAAATATATATATTTTTATATAAAGGTTAAACCCTAGCTCTCTCTCTCCCAGTTATTTTTAAGCCGCCAGAACTTGAAAAAAAGAAAGAAACCACGATCGAACCCAGACTCCGTCGCCCCCTACGCCGCCCCCACCTCCGACGACCACGCCGTCGTGCCCTAGCCAACCGTCGCCCTTCCCCAGTGACGCCGCCATCGCCTTTCCCCCCTCCTCCGTTCGAAAACCGCCACAGCCCCAAACCCACCCTGGATCCGCCGCCTCCGGCCAATGGGGTGCCGCCGCCGGCCAGCCACCGCTTCCCCCGACCTTCCAGCACCTTCTTCGGCCGCCGCTCCCACCCTGCGTCCACCCCCCTCTAAAAAAGAAACAGTGAGATTTTTCTTTGTATAATTAATTTATAAATTTTGTAGTATAGCAGTAAATGATTTTAAATATAATAACATTGTTTAAAAATGGATTTTTATATATCTTAGCATAGAATACAAATAGGATTTTTAATATATATAAAGCCGAAAATAAAAATATGACTTTTACACATATGGTTTTGAAATAAAAATATGATTTTTACACATATAGTTTTGAATTAAAAATATGATTTTTACACATATGGTTTTGAAATAAAAATATGATATATATATAGCATTAATTTAAAAATGTGATTTTTAAATTATATAGCATTGTTTTAAAAATGGTTTTTTTTAATATAGATAACGTTATATAAAAATATGATTTTTAACATAAACCGTGTAAAACAGATTGCGATGGAACTAATTGGAAGAAAAACGGAACCCAAACCATCGTCCGCTAAAGACTGACGGAGTGGAACCCAAATTGAGAACTCCTTCTCACTCTAATTATTTTATAGTTAAATATATACTAGGATGCAGACGGGGCTTAGTAGCCCCCGACACCATTTATGTACAAACCATGATTGTTTGTTTGGATTGTATTGTGGAAAAATGGTTGTGTTGAAAATTGATTGTATTGTGGTGTATTGATTGGATTGATTATTGTGTATGGCGTGAGCCAGTATCAGGAGAGGGGTAATGCTAGACATTACTCCGGTTCTAATATCGCGCCGTTATCATGCTGAAATTTTCTAAAATAAATATGGTTCATTAAAAATATAATTTTTAATGTGTATATGAACTATTAAAAATATTCATGTGTTGAATAAAATGTTTGAACAATAAAAATATCATTTTATTGAATGTATGTACTATTAAAAATATTCAAGTGATGAAATAAATATTTTATCGTTAAAAATATAATTTTTAACGTTTATATGAACGGCATAAAATTCTCCTGAAATGAAAATAATATTCATTTACAAATCGAACGATTTGTTAATGTACACCCATTTAACTGATATTGATTGGGACGATAAATTTTACAAGTCGCCCAACTGCACAAATAATATTCAGTATTTGTTGGTTGAAACCCCACAACGGTATTGGGATGATATTTGACGTACACTGAAACACCCCACCTCCGTTAAGGTCACTCACAAAGGGAATGCCTTAATTTTGGTGGAGGTTTATAGGTAAAAGTCACAGATAAATACAAGACAGATAATAAACACATATGTATAAGCAGTGGATAACACAGACATTTTATTTCATCAAAATACGTGTTTACATAAGCATTCCACAATTGTTTCAAAACAACCTTCTAATTGTTACAATCATAATACTGTCTTGATTTCATAACATAAAGAAGCATAAAAACATAAGTAAACTGCATAAGTCCCCATAATTGCTATCCAAAGCCATAGTCCAAAATGAAAGAGATCCAAGCAATACATTCTCCTTCTTCAAGCTAGATGTAAAACTGATCAAGCTGTGGTGTTCCCTCCCTGTGGACCTGGGGGGGGGGGGACGAAAGAAAAGAAGACGAAAGGAAAGTAGAGTCAGACATAAAGCCTGAGTAAGTCTAGGACTATTCAGTCTATGAATAAAGAAATGAGCATGATAAGTATAAACAGGAAATGGGGAAAGCACCACACTAAGTTAAGTTGTCTGGAATCGAATATACTAACGTACCCCATATTAATCTCTGCACCCCTATAAACTAGTTCCCAACAGGCACCCCATAATCAGGGTAAAGTGATCCTTTTTAATGATCGGCTCCTACTCGCATAGTTACATGTGTCCTACGGCCCCCGATGTTGTAGCTACCTATGCTGGTCCCACCATGGGGTGTATCAAGTCCCATGGTGGCGGCCCGACACAGTCCTAGAATGCACAGGTATACTACTGGTGCCCAGTGCCTTATTTTCTGCGCCGGAGTGTGTGCACGCCCGCACCTCGTTAGAACCTACACTACTACACCACCGCCGTTCATTGACCTCTTACAGTCAGCCCAGTAATCGTGCCCCACCCTGCCTAGTTCAGGGTATCCTGATACACCGTGTAGGGTTACTGCTGAAAAGGGTCCCCCGCTACTAGGTTTTCTATTTCTAGCCAACATGCTAAGTTGGTTAAGTGTTCTGTATATACCTAACCCCCAAATCAGTCTGCATAGTTTAGCATGTTCAATTTTTGATTAAGTATTAATTCAATTTACTTAATCCTATCAATCCTGACTCAGCCTTAATGGTCTTATTAAGGCCCAGACCACTCACATTAGATAGGTATTGTTGTGACTGCCTGTTGCCGGTAGGGTCCGGGCAGTCTTACGTCACAACTCAGTCTAACCTCGGATCTTTATTGGGCTCAATGTTTAACCACCCACATTGGATAGGTATTGTTGTGACTGCCTGTTGCCGGTTGAGTCCGGGCAGTCTTACGTCACAACTCAATCCAACCTCGGGTTAAACACATCGTATTTTCTATGTTTACATATTTTGTCTCTTTTCATTTTATAAGTAAATATTTGCGGCCCATTATTCAAATTCATTCTTATTGGGTATAATAATATATCCCACTTAAAATGTCAAGTCGTTGGCATGTGTCGAACATGCCAACACATATGTTTTATATTTTTAACCCCAACGTTATTACCCCGCTTTAAACGTTCGCTTCATTACAATATACGTTGGGCCTAACATTTAAGCCCAACTTAGCCACATGAAAAAGGGGAGGCTTATAACATGGCGTTTATATTCTAAGTAATATAAAAAGGGGAGTGTGAACGCATGAACTTGCAACATAGCGAACATAATTTAGGCAATTGTGAACTTGCAACATAGCAATCTAATTAACATAAATTAGATACTTGTGAATTTGCAACATAGTGATTTAATCAACATGAATTAGTCAATTGTGAACTTGCAACATAGCAATTTAATTAACATGAATTAGGCATATGTGAACTTGCATGATAACAGCATAAAATCATGGTATAAACTTACTTAAGCAAGAATCATTCTATCCTTAGAATCATAACAAAAACATACATAAACATGAATCATAGTTTTTGATCTATTCATAGAATTATAGCATAAACATACCTAAACTTAAATCATAGTTTTTGATCTATTCATACAATCATGGCATAAATATACCTAAACATGAAATCATGGTTTTTGATCTTTTCACATAAACTTATAGTTGGAATGTAAATCTAACTTGATTCATGTGTTACATATATCACCATATGATTTTTATAACAACATAGGCCTAAGCATGGTTTCAACTAGGCATAACACCAAACATAGTTTAGTCATGTTCATAAAAATGCTTACTTTTGTTTCTAATACAAAAGTATGATTTGCCAATTCCACATAGATTCATATAAACTAAAATACTCAATAGATACAATTACACTAAGGATGACTATAAAATTATACATCATGTTGGCATAACAGTAAATCATATACTTGCATGAATCTCAAATAAAATACCACAACGTATAATTGTTAATATGAATCATACACTTGTATGAACCACAACATAAACCACATACTTGCAAATAACCAATCGTATATCACAACATATCCAAATCGCTTAGAATCAAAACAACATACAACTATTATTATCATCGCCACAATTCCATTTTACATAATCAAAACACAATTTATTTATTCACATCGGAATAGCACTCTACTTACAACGTATGACGATTCTTCAATTCAGGAATCTGATTTCTAAATTTGGAGATGCTATCCTTTGTTGTAGGCGTTGTTTTGATTTGATTAACGTTGCTTTAAGCTTTATCTTCTAATTGTCTCTCAATTTCTGACGGCTATCCTTAGACTCTTCTTAGCAGCATGACGGCCTCATCTCCATTTTTATTTGTGTAGATTAGGTAGAGTCTAGGGTCCTTTTTATAGAGTTAGAGGATTGATGAGAGCCGTCGATGGAGCCAAGATAAATATAAGCCGTTCATTTTAAAGAGAATCCAATCAGAAGCTGACACATAAGCCCCAGTGACAAGACAAGGCTCAGAAATTCGGCTAGACACAGACCAGGCCAGCCAGAAGGGAACTGGGCTCGACCTGGTTCGGGGCCTGTCGACAGCCCTGTCGATAGGTCCCCCCCAAGTCGACTGCCCTGTCGACTTGGGCCTTGGGCGGGAAAATTCCCGCCCTGTCCAGTTGGGTCCGATTTTTGAAATTTGAACCTCGTTTTCTGCCTGTTTATGTCCGTTTGAATTTTAAACTGAATTCTGAAACTTCCGGAGGTCATATCTCCTTCATACGGAGTCCGTTTTACGCAAACTCGGACTCTATCTCAAGCAGAATTCCAAGACGAACAAAATGGCGTATCCCGTTTCCCTTAATTCTTTGATTTAAAATTAATTATATTTTAATTTATTAATTTACTGTTAACGGTAAAATCCGGGGTGTTACATTCTCCCCTCCTTAAAGGATTTCGTCCCCGAAATCTTCAAGTTTAGGAGAACCTAAATCCTAACATCCAAACGTCCATCTACTCATCCATCAAACACGAGCATCCATTGTCCTTAAAAGACTTCTAATGCTTCATGATCATATGCAAAGTGTGTGTATATGTACTTATCTAAATGCAAAATCAGGCGGTCTACTGATTCAGTTGACCTCCTTAATGCAAATTATGTAAGTGTCATGAATCCATTATGTATGCAAACTTTCCTACTCATGATTCTACATGAGTGCACAATCATTCATACAAATGCAACATCCATATAACAACACATTAGACTTCAACCATACACAAATAATAAATACACATATGCATATGCAATATGAAGTGACTGAGCCGACCTAAAACCTAGATTTTGTGTGTATATGCAACCACGAGCAACCACTAGCAATCACTTGCAACCACTTACAACCATCATCCATAACATGTTTCAATTACATGTTTTCATCCAAAGGGTTTCTATCTAAAAGATAAGGTCGAGGAGATATGCCTAAAAAGATAGATAAAAGCACGACTTAAGGAAAAAGAAAGGTCAAGGATGTTCCCTCAAAAAGAAAAGGGTAGGCTGCGCGTATTCTGTCCTCGGTTTCCCAAGTCGCGTCTTCCTCGGCGTCGCTCCACTGAACTTTGATGAGCTTGACTTCGCGGTTGCGTAGCTTTTTCACTTCCGTTCCTAAGATGCGGGTTGGAACTTTCCTTACGGTTGCTTCACGTTCCACTTCAGCTTCTTCAAGGATGTTTGGTTCCACTACTTCAGCAGATTCATGTAGACATTTCCGAAGGTGTGAAACATGAAAGACGTTGTGAACTCCAGCTAGTCTCTCAGGTAGCTCTAATCTATAGGCCATTTTCCCAATCTTCTCGATGATAGGAAACGGCCCTACGAACCTTGGTGCTAGCTTCCCTGTGGTTCCAAAACGAACAACGTTCCTTAAAGGAGATACCTTAAGAAAAACTCTGTCCCCAACCTCAAACTCAAGGTCGGTCCTTCTCTTGTCTGCATAGGATTTTTGTCTATCCTGGGCTGTCTTCATCCTCTACTTTTTCTGAAGTCTCTCTGATCATATCTGGTCCAAGTATGAGCTTATCAGTAGTCTCCCACCAACAAGTGGGCGATCGACACGGTCTTCCGTATAAGGCTTCGAAGGGTGCCATTCCGATGGTGGCTTGGTAACTGTTGTTGTAGGCAAATTCCACCAAAGGAAGGTGATCTTCCCAAGTTCCTCCAAAGTCAAGGACGCACAGTCTTAAAAGATCCTCCAATACTCTGTTCACTCTCTCTGTCTGGCCGTCAGTTTGGGGGTGATAGGCTATACTCAAGCACAACTGTGTGCCTACCGCTTCTTGCAGACTTCGCCAAAACTCGCTTGTGAAGATAGGGTCTCAGTCGCTAACAATGCTGGAGGGTATCCCATGGAGTCGAACAATTTCCTTGAGGTAAAGAGATGCTAGGGATGAGGCAGTCCTTCTACTCTTGACAGGTAAAAAGTGGGCGCTTTTAGTAAGCCTATCCACTATTACCCAAATACTAGTGTTGCCTCTTCTGGACCTAGGCAGCCCATCAATGAAGTCCATTGAGATGCTATCCCACTTCCACTATGGAACTTCTAGAGGATGGAGCAGTCCGCCAGGCTTCTTCTGTTCCGCCTTAACCTGTTGGCAAATCATACACTTGGAAACGAAATCTGCCACATCCTTCTTCATGCTGCTCCAAAAGAAAGTTCTCTTTAAGTCCTTATACATTTTATCTCCGCCTGGATGTATCGTCATCTTGGAGTGATGTGCTTCCTCGAGAACCGTCTTTACTAAATCTCTTGTCCGCGGGACGCATAGTCTTCCGTCTCGCCTTAGCCAACCCCTATCGTCGATGGAGTATCTGTTGAGGTGACTTGAAGTCTCACCCCTAATTATCCTGTCAATCGCCTCCACAAGCTGAGGGTCTTCGCGTTGCGCGGACCCTATTGAGTCCAGAAGGGTAGTCCGTACTTCTAACGATGCTAACAAACCGGGTACAAAATCAAAGGAGGGCCTAAAATCAAAATTGGCTATAAACTCTAGGCTTCTCCTTTCAACAAACAGCGGGCTTAAAGTTAGCTTCTTTCTGCTCAAAGCATCTGCGACTACGTTGCCTTTGCCCGGAGTGTAGGAGATCTCGAAATCGTATGAGGCGAGGAACTCCATCCACCTTTGTTGCCTCAAGTTAAGGTCCTTCTGCGAGAAGAGATACTTCAAAGATTTATGGTCAGTATACAGTTCAAATTTCTCACCTAGGAGATAGTGGCGCCAAGACTTAAGCGCAAAGACGATGGCGGCCAACTCGAGATCATGGACTGGGTAGTTCTTTTCGTGCACTTTCAACTGTCTCCCGCCATAAGCTACTACCCTTCCTTCTTGCATTAAGACAGCGCCTAGTCCTGTGCCGCAAGCATCCGTGTATACTGTAAACATTTTGCTCCCATCTGGCAACGTCAGAACTGGGGCTGTTGTAAGAGCCCTTTTTAGTCGTTGGAAAGCAAACTCGCAATCCAAATCCCATGCAAACGCTAGGTTCTTCTTTGTTAATCTAGTGAGCGGAGCTGATATTTTTGCAAAGTCTCTGATGAATTTTCGATAGAAGCCAGCTAGCCCGAGAAAACTTCGGACTTCTGTTGCATTCCTAGGTGTCTTCCAATCCTGCACCGCCACTACTTTAGCAGGGTCCACAGCTAACCCTTCTTTGGATACTACATGCCCAAGAAACCTTACTTCCTCTCTCCAAAAGTGACACTTGGAGAAATTTTCTTTTAGCTGATGGACTCGAAGAGTCTCCATAATTGCCTTTAGGTGCTGAGCATGTTCTTCCTCACTCTTTGAGAAGATCAAGATATCGTCTACGAAGACCACTACGAACTTGTTGAGGAACTCTCTGAACACCCTACTCATCAAATCCACGAAGTAAGCGGGTGCGTTTGTCAAGCCGAAAGGCATGACCAACCATTCAAAGAAACCGTCTGGGGTTCTGAAAGCTGTTTTATCGA
This sequence comes from Allium sativum, assembly GCA_030737875.1. NCBI lineage: Eukaryota > Viridiplantae > Streptophyta > Magnoliopsida > Asparagales > Amaryllidaceae > Allium > Allium sativum. The sequence goes on along the minus strand of JASFAX010000042.1, from coordinate 883,976 downwards.
TGCTATCTTCAGCCACCCTTAACTGATGAAACCCAGTGGCCAGATCAAGTTGAGAGAAAACTGACGCTCCTACAAGCTGATCGAACAGATCATCAATTCTGGGGAGAGGGTGCCTATTCTTTTTGGTCAACTCGTTAAGCTCCCTATAGTCAACACACAGACGGAGTGAACCATCTGCCTTTGTAGCGAATACTACTGGAGCGCCCCATTCTGAAATGCTCCTTCTAATGAACCCCTTTTCTAGAAGCTCTTTAATCTGTTTACTGAGCTCTTTCCTTTCCCGTGGAGCCATGTGTCTAACGGGCAATGCAACGGGCTTTGCATTATCTACAAGATATATGCGGAAGTCTATCTCCCGCTTCGGAGGTAAGCCCTTCACCTCTTCGAAGACATCCGGATATTCACGGACCACTCTAACCGATTGCAAACTTTCAACAGAAGCATCTAGCGATTCAAGATAACTAAGCATAACCGCATTCGAGGGATTACAAGCAATTTCTAGAGTGTTACCGAGTTGGGTCAAAAGCCTAACCACTCTTTTCTCACAATCAAGGATGGCGCTATTACTGGATAACCAGTCCATGCCCAAAATCAAACCATATCCCGAGAAACCCAAAACAAAGGCACTACATCTAAATTCTACACTTAGAATAGAGATTTTCAAATTCATACAGATCATAGACAAATAAGCTGGGCCCCCAATTGGATTTGAAACAATCAAGGGATCCTCTACCATACTAGTTTCTAGGTGCAGAGATTCTACTAAAGCAAATGAAATAAAGGAGTGTGATGCGCCAGAATCAAACAAAGTGCGAACTGGGTGATCATAAAGATAAACTACACTTTCTACTGAAGTATTTGTACCTCGCTGTTGCCGAGGAGGTGCCTCTAGCGCATGAACCTGTGCCCCTGAGGTGGATCCAGCCTTCTGCCCCTGCCCTCGCTTCTTTGGGCAGTCCTTAGCCATGTGGCCTGTCTCTCCATAAGAAAAGCACCCACTATTCATCTTGGCTTTCTTCTTCCGGCAGTCTTTCACTAAGTGCCCCACTTTGCCACAGAAATTACACTTCCTCTTCTCTTTGGACTTGTTGTCTTTCCCGCCCTTCTTAAAGTCTGTCTTCTTAGGCTGTAAACCTTCTTTCTTCCCTTGAGACCCTTCTGCCTTTGTCTCCTTCTTGCCCTTATCCTCTTCGTTCAGCAATGCCATCTGCACCAACCTTTCATACGTAGCTCCCATGGGTATATGGGTCATGGCCAAGCTGTGTAATGGCTCATTCAATCCTTTGACGAAGCGGAGAGCCTTCTTGTGCTGAGTGTTGACAAGGTCCAGTCCGAACCTAGCCAGCTGATCGAACTGGTTAACATACTCTTTGACTGTCATATTTCCTTGCTTAAGAAATAAGAATTTTTCCAATTGAGGACTTCTTTCAGCTTCTGAGAGAAATTTAGCCTCAAATCTCGCCCTAAAGTCCTCCCATGTTTCCACTTGTCTTTCAGCATTGGTAACTTCCCACCAGTAGGAAGCTTCGCCTTTAAGTAGCCATACCGTCAGTCGTACCTTCTGCCTATCTTCCATAGCAAAGATGACGAATAAGTCCTCGGTCTCTTTTAGCCAGTTCCTGGCTGCCACAAAGGACTCGGTTCCATGAAAGTCTTTCCCTCCCATAGCTTTGAAATCTTTACATATCTTAGCAAAAGCATTATCATTCGGAGGGGGTGGAGGAGGAGGTGCTACTGTATCTGGGGGAGGAGGAGGGTTTCCTACAGCCGGGGGAGGAGGAGGAGGAATAGTGGGACCTGGCTGATTGGCCCTTGCTTCTAAGAATCGTCTAAACCAACCAGGTATTGGTACACCCTCTGGCAAGTTAAGTTCTGCGGACATGCTGAAACAAAAAGGACAGATTCAAAACGAAGGATAAAAGATAATACCTATGGCTTTGGGGGACTATGCCTTTTTAAAATAAAATAACATTTTATCTTTAAAAATGCTTCTTTAAATTTTCTTTGAAAATAAATTTTCAAAACTTTTTATCTGACCTGGTTAACCTATGCTCTGATACCAAGTGAAACACCCCACCTCCGTTAAGGTCACTCACAAAGGGAATGCCTTAATTTTGGTGGAGGTTTATAGGTAAAAGTCACAGATAAATACAAGACAGATAATAAACACATATGTATAAGCAGTGGAAAACACAGACTTTTTATTTCATCAAAATACGTGTTTACATAAGCATTCCACAATTGTTTCAAAACAACCTTCTAATTGTTACAATCATAATACTGTCTTGATTTCATAACATAAAGAAGCATAAAAACATAAGTAAACTGCATAAGTCCCCATAATTGCTATCCAAAGCCATAGTCCAAAATGAAAGAGATCCAAGCAATACATTCTCCTTCTTCAAGCTGGATGTAAAACTGATCAAGCTGTGGTGTTCCCTCCCTGTGGACCTGGGGGGGGGGGGAACGAAAGAAAAGAAGACGAAAGGAAAGTAGAGTCAGACATAAAGCCTGAGTAAGTCTAGGACTATTCAGTCTATGAATAAAGAAATGAGCATGATAAGTATAAACTGGAAATGGGGAAAGCACCACACTAAGTTAAGTTGTCTGGAATCGAATATACTAACGTACCCCATATTAATCTCTGCACCCCTATAAACTAGTTCCCAACAGGCACCCCATAATTAGGGTAAAGTGATCCTTTTTAATGATCGGCTCCTACTCGCATAGTTACATGTGTCCTACGGCCCCCGATGTTGTAGCTACCTATGCTGGTCCCACCATGGGGTGTATCAAGTCCCATGGTGGCGGCCCGACACAGTCCTAGAATGCACAGGTATACTACTGGTGCCCAGTGCCTTATTTTCTGCGCCGGAGTGTGTGCACGCCCGCACCCCGTTAGAACCTACACTACTACACCACCGCCGTTCATTGACCTCTTACAGTCAGCCCAGTAATCGTGCCCCACCCTGCCTAGTTCAGGGTATCCTGATACACCGTGTAGGGTTACTGCTGAAAAGGGTCCCCCGCTACTAGGTTTTCTATTTCTAGCCAACATGCTAAGTTGGTTAAGTGTTCTGTATATACCTAACCCCCAAATCAGTCTGCATAGTTTAGCATGTTCAATTTTTGATTAAGTATTAATTCAATTTACTTAATCCTATCAATCCTGACTCAGCCTTAATTGTCTTATTAAGGCCCAGACCACTCACATTAGACAGGTATTGTTGTGACTGCCTGTTGCCGGTAGGGTCCGGGCAGTCTTACGTCACAACTCAGTCTAACCTCGGGTCTTTATTGGGCTCAATGTTTAACCACCCACATTGGATAGGTATTGTTGTGACTGCCTGTTGCCGGTTGGGTTCGGGCAGTCTTACGTCACAACTCAATCCAACCTCGGGTTAAACACATCGTATTTTCTATGTTTACATATTTTGTCTCTTTTCATTTTATAAGTAAATATTTGCGGCCCATTATTCAAATTCATTCTTATTGGGTATAATAATATATCCCACTTAAAATGTCAAGTCATTGGCATGTGTCGAACATGCCAACACATATGTTTTATATTTTTAACCCCAACGTTATTACCCCGCTTTAAATGTTCGCTTCATTACAATATACGTTGGGCCTAACATTTAAGCCCAACTTAGCCACATGAAAAAGGGGAGGCTTATAACATGGCGTTTATATTCTAAGTAATATAAAAAGGGGAGTGTGAACGCATGAACTTGCAACATAGCGAATATAATTTAGGCAATTGTGAACTTGCAACATAGCAATCTAATTAACATAAATTAGATACTTGTGAATTTGCAACATAGTGATTTAATCAACATGAATTAGTCAATTGTGAACTTGCAACATAGCAATTTAATTAACATGAATTAGGCATATGTGAACTTGCATGATAACAGCATAAAATCATGGTATAAACTTACTTAAGCAAGAATCATTCTATCCTTAGAATCATAACAAAAACATACATAAACATGAATCATAGTTTTTGATCTATTCATAGAATTATAGCATAAACATACCTAAACTTAAATCATAGTTTTTGATCTATTCATACAATCATGGCATAAATATACCTAAACATGAAATCATGGTTTTTGATCTTTTCACATAAACTTGTAGTTGGAATGTAAATCTAACTTGATTCATGTGTTACATATATCACCATATGATTTTTATAACAACATAGGCCTAAGCATGGTTTCAACTAGGCATAACACCAAACATAGTTTAGTCATGTTCATAAAAATGCTTACTTTTGTTTCTAATACAAAAGTATGATTTGCCAATTCCACATAGATTCATATAAACTAAAATACTCAATAGATACAATTACACTAAGGATGACTATAAAATTATACATCATGTTGGCATAACAGTAAATCATATACTTGCATGAATCTCAAATAAAATACCACAACGTATAATTGTTAATATGAATCATACACTTGTATGAACCACAACATAAACCACATACTTGCAAATAACCAATCGTATATCACAACATATCCAAATCGCTTAGAATCAAAACAACATACAACTATTATTATCATCGCCACAATTCCATTTTACATAATCAAAACACAATTTATTTATTCACATCGGAATAGCACTCTACTTACAACGTATGACGATTCTTCAATTCAGGAATCTGATTTCTGAATTTGGAGATGCTATCCTTTGTTGTAGGCGTTGTTTTGATTTGATTAACGTTGCTTTAAGCTTTATCTTCTAATTGTCTCTCAATTTCTGACGGCTATCCTTAGACTCTTCTTAGCAGCATGACGGCCTCATCTCCATTTTTATTTGTGTAGATTAGGTAGAGTCTAGGGTCCTTTTTATAGAGTTAGAGGATTGATGAGAGCCGTCGATGGAGCCAAGATAAATATAAGCCGTTCATTTTAAAGAGAATCCAATCAGAAGCTGACACATAAGCCCCAGTGACAAGACAAGGCTCAGAAATTCGGCTAGACACAGACCAGGCCAGCCAGAAGGGAACTGGGCTCGACCTGGTTCGGGGCCTGTCGACAGCCCTGTCGACAGCCCTGTCGACAGATCCCCCCCCAAGTCGACTGCCCTGTCGACTTGGGCCTTGGGCGGGAAAATTCCCGCCCTGTCCAGTTGGGTCCGATTTTTGAAATTTGAACCTCGTTTTCTGCCTGTTTATGTTCGTTTGAATTTTAAACTGAATTCTGAAACTTCCGGAGGTCATATCTCCTTCATACGGAGTCCGTTTTACGCAAACTCGGACTCTATCTCAAGCAGAATTCCGAGACGAACAAAATGGCGTATCCCGTTTCCCTTAATTCTTTGATTTAAAATTAATTATATTTTAATTTATTAATTTACTGTTAACGGTAAAATCCGGGGTGTTACATACACTAATCCCAATTATTTAGTTGTATATCAATCAATTGGTTGACAGACTATTGTAAGCATTAATTATTTATATTTAATTCTTATGCAGTTGTGTAATGCACTCTGGATGATAGTTGATTGTGTATCATTATTGTTGTGTACATGTGGTGTATAAGATCCATATAAATAAATTATATGGTACTGATTGGGTCTGATTCCAATTCAGAAAGAAGGAATATTTTAAAATAGCCAATATTTTAAAATAATACTCAGTAAAGTATTAAAATGTGATTTTGATGTCCGATTTTGAATGGACACAGAAATATTGAAATGTGTGGAGCCGTGTTGGTTATATTTGCGCCAATTTAACGCAAACGATATTTATATCGATTTTATTCATTTTTATAATGAATATCGAGAAAGAAATGATTTTAAAATCTGATATTTTGAAAATATTATCATTTGAATATTATAATGATAAGGAGTATTCAATTTTGATTTAAAATTGAAAATGAAGTTGAAATCGTTTTTAAAACAATTTATAAAATACGTTTTGAATTTAAATCGACGAAATATATATAATATATATATTATATATATTTAATGGCCTGAATAGAACGCGCCGCGACCGTTCACGAATTTAACCGATGACTTCGAATTGACCTTACGGGAGATCCGACCGTCGGATTCCCCTAAAACCGAACCGTTGGGTTCGTATCGGAAAGAGCTTTCCAATGAATATAACAGATTTGAAATATAATGGTTGGATTTGGAATTATTTCCAAATCAAATTTGGAAAAGGTCGCTATGGATGCAGTTCGGTGCCTGTTATTGGAAACCGACCATACGGGCCTTGATAAAATTATTAAAAATATTAATAATTTGTGTAAAATCATAATAAATGATTTGGAAAGAATTTGGATGAAAAATTCCACGTTTGTAAAGATAAAAATATATTTTATCGAAATGAACTAGTATAATAATCCAATATTTATAAAGAGATAAAAAAATGGATTTGAAATGGTTTTAAAATAACCAGAATTTTCCAATGAATAAATTGGAATGGAAATAAACTTCCGAATATTTCGATATTGGATTCCATGGCTATACGGATATTGTTATGGGAATTTTGATGATAAAGATATCTTTATTCCCAATACGATATCTGTTAGTTTCAGAATTTGATATTGAATATAAGCCGATATAATTTCTATTCAGAGCCTTGTATTTAATATTAAATTGGATTTTGGTTTTGTCGTGAATGGTGTCTTTATTAACACTGTTCTTAAACCCAGTTGAGAAAAGAATAAATCTTTTAATTAAGAATTAGAGAAGTTTACCAATTAATTAACATTTAATTGGAATTGAAATGAAAGTTGATTGTGGGTTTATTGTGAGCTGTGTTTTAAATGAAATTCATTCTTTAACTCAAATTAACAGTGAAATGTGATTTGGAACTTATAAATCTTTTAATTAAGATTAATGGAATTTTCCAAAGTAAAGTTTTCCAATTTAATATATTAAATTGGAATTGAATGGAATTCGATTTGGTAATAATCGAAGTGAGCTTCTGTGGAGGAAGACTGTTAATATATATGGAATTTAAAAGGCTTTGTCGTTATTCCATTTATATTATTAGTCGTATATAGAAACTGATATCGATTATATATTGATCTGTTTCCCGTGAAGATTCCATAATTAATGGAATGTGATTTTGGGTTTATCGTGAACTGTGTTTTAAATGACATTGGTTCTTTAACCCAGTTAAAGACAGGATTTATTTCCTAAATTTGAATAATCATTAAATAATGATTTTTGGGAAGATTAAAACTAAGTGGAGTTTTAATGAATCTTTAATTAGATTGAAATGTGAATGTGATAATTTAAAATTATCAAATTTGGGAATATGATCGAGAATGGAGTATCACCAGTTTTGCTCCAAGCGATAGTTAAATCTTTAATTAGATTTGAACGTGAAATAGTAATTAATTTTATCGATAACACTGTGGTGTTAGATATGGAGTATTACCAGTTTTGCTCCATGGGATGAATAGGTTGGGATTGGGAAATAAAACAAATGATTACTTCGATAAGGTTCGCTAATCCCGACTAGTTTAGAAAACCTTAATTTGGTTTAAATTGTGAAAAGAATATTTAAATAAAAGAATATTGTGGATTGGAATGCGCATATGTTGTGTTTCTATAGCACTTGTTTATCAGATACGCGAGTTATTCGGAAAGGCCGGGTTTATACCCATTCTGAATAATTGATTTGACGATAAGTCGACGATGAAGACGATGGTTGAAGACCGGAGTTCTTCACATCATTTGGATGATTACTGATGTCTTGATTGGGTTTTACACCCAGGACAAGGTAATAAGTGGTGATCGTCCAGACATACTTGGAGATCGACCAAATATTCGAGGACCTCTCTCCTGTATTTGACATATGGGACGAGGAATAGGGTGCCTCTGGTTTTGTTCAGACCCAGAACGAACTAGTAAATGGATGTGCGTCTGACATTGGATTTCATTCTGTGTTGATTGATTTCAATTAAATATATATCTGTTTAGCGGCAGAGAATTTATTCTCTTACTTAACGCCTTTCTCTAAGACGTATGAGCTTAGAGGATACATATCGATAGATATCAGTCGCATGGCATGAATTGTCTGTGTGGCATGCAGAGATGCAGTGATCAAGGCTTCTGTTGAAAAGCAGAGTCTTGTGGTTGATGATTAAAGCATGGCTTTAAATAGCATAGCTTTGTGTATACCGTTAATTCGCGAGCCTCACACCCCGGTATGAGTCTAAAACGGGATCAGGGACGCAAGGAGAACACGTCGTTTCTTTCTAGCTAGAGGTGGTGTCATGGTATAGAGCCCAAACATTTATATTTTTACCTATATGGATGATGGATTGTGAGGCGCCTCAGATATATCGGTTACTATGGAGCCGATGGATAGGTCCTATAGAACTGGGAAACGTTTGTTCAGGTATAACTAATCCACTAACGTAAGTGTGGGCCGGCCTCGCAGGAACCAAGGGTCCATTGCGGGGGATCCTAAGGCATTTGCTAGAGTGCCTCGAATCGGAAGGAGCCATCGCTATCCTTGACTCATGATGGAATCCAACTTCCAATACGTGACTTTGCGGTTTTTATTGTAGAGCCTAGTATGGCGACATGATATATGGTACCCATGCCGTCTATGATTGATACATTTATATTTGAAGTGATTTTTGACACTATGCACGTATAGTAATATTAAAATGATTTGTTTTAAACGTACCAAGCATGTTTGGCTATTATAAGGGAAAACTTTATCCTCCAACTTGCATTGCATTTGTGTGATGGGACCTGAGTCTTATAATAGCTTCATTTTTTCCAAAAAGCATTGCGCTGTTTGTTTTATGCACTGGTATTCTTGGGAGAAAACCCGTTCCGTGTTATACGGCGTGGTCCCTTGATTTACTCTATTTTAAAGTAAAGTTTTAAATAACTGTTTTAGTTCTCACACCAGTCCCATGACTGACCTGGAGTTTATTGTTTTAACCTAAACTCTGGATGCCCCTATTTTCCACACGGGCAGCTAGTAGTTTTGGTTTTGCAGATTTCTATTTTACAGGATCCTGTTTTACAGCTGGAGCTATATTCGGAAAGCGTTGTATTTGTGTATCTCTTTCAGTTGTGTTATATATTATTTTTCCGCTGCTATGAAATGTATTTAAATCTCTGATATTTTTCTGATGTATATTATTTATTCATACTCTGTTATATTCTTGTACTCTGATGTAATTGTTGTAATAGCAATGGAATGTTCTTCTATTTGCGTTCTGATTTGTCGTGTTTTCTACTCAATCCGGGCTTTCCCGTAAGGATGAGCTTGGGTCGTTTCATCGTTTTATTAGAACTTTGGTTTACAAGGCTCGAGAACAAGACACATTAGAACCGAATGAAAGAATTCATCAGAGATTGGATTAGTAATATCTAATGAGAATGACTCGTTAGAGATGGGATCAGTAGTATCCTAGAATGAGTTTCAAAGAGTGTTATTTTTAAAATAAAAATGAAAACAAATTTTGTTTTGAAAATTTAAACCTTATTATACGTATTTGAGTATTTATTTTAAATTGATTTTGGACAATCGAGTATACGAAGATTTTGCATATACGCCTTGCAAACGTGTATACAAAGCCTTAAATATACTGGGTAGATATAGAATCACACTCTAGTCGCTCAGGGATAATTCTGGTGATGCCCGGGCATCATCAGTATTTATGTTCGAGTTTCGAAGGTGGGATATCTATATATTTCCAATTGACTGGTGTGAGAACCAAAACATAGTCAGAGATTATTGCTTGTGATTTGACACTCAAAATTGGATTTTTGACTATATATAAAGTTATATATTTGAAAAGATAATCAACTAATTAATTGCTGGTTGTGATGTTTGATTATTTGTTAACTAATAAAACCAATGAGAAAATGAAGGTAAAAATTAGCCAAATTGAATCAAATATCGAACTGAATTGAAAATTGATTGAAATTGCATATATGTATATGTATATACATTGAACAGGTCATAGCATGGAAGCTAAGAAGAGGAATAAAATTGTATGCCCGACAAATAGGTACACGTTTACTGTATTTATTGGGGTTTGATGATTTTATGTGCCGACTGGCTAGCCTCTTGGCTTTTTATTTTTCTTTTGGATGATGAGGGCCCGGTGAGGCAAGTTGCGGTTTTAAATATCAACCCGTACAAAGGAGGTTATGGCGAAATTTTTCGGAAATTTATGGTGTTAGCCAAATTTTTAAAGAATTTGAAAATTATTATAAACTGAAAAGTTGAAGAATGAACGGCAGAATGAAAGTTGAGTTGGTTAGTTAAACAACTTTCAGCTCCATTCCTTTTCGAGGATGAAAAGATTTTAAGTGGGGGAGATTGTAACAACCCGGATTTTCAGAACCAATTAAATTTTTTTATTTTAGCTATTTTAATGGATTTTGAATATTTAAAATGATTTATTTTAAATAACAACGACTAAAAATTTATTTAAATCGAAGTTAGAACGTATAAATTTATTTTAATTATAAAACGAGTTTGAAATGGCGTGGTAGTTTGAAAACTCGATTTTAAATTTCAAATGAATATACAGAACTCAAAATAAATTGGATTTCAGTAAAACCAGAAACATTTGAATCTGTTTAATTATATCTTTCTAACGAATGTGAAAAACTGATATTCATAATATAAATTGAAAGTTATGGCCAGTTTAAAATTTGAAATAGTCGCTATGTAATTTAATTATATTTTAATATATATATATATAGCCCTTAAAAATAGTCATTTTGCAAACGACCTCCATTTTCGATGAAACCGCTTTTGTTAGATGTAGAATGTCAAATTATTACTACATTCCAATTTTCATAATTTTTGAAATTAATATGTGAGCGTGGTAAATTAAAACGTGTTGGTCAATTTCAGTTGAATTATATCGACTGGAAAATGACCGTTTTTCAAACAGTGTCCAAATTCGACGAAATTAGTTTTGTTAGGACCGTATCATCAAAACATAGCTAGATTTATTTTTCGGGAATTTTTGGAGTCAATATGTGGCCCCAGTAAACTAAAATGCACGTTGAAATCAATTTTGAACGTTATATTAATCTATATTTTAATTTTGATGAAAACTGAATGAAACGGTCGAATTGGCTTGCGGGACATATCCCATTGTGTTCGGAATGGGGGTATTTGGCTAGGGCGACAGTCGTTGGGTTCGTTTTGGAGTTAGTATAAAAAAGTATTTGGAATAGAAATAAATTAAATATATATTTTTATATAAAGGTTAAACCCTAACTCTCCCCCCCCCCCGTTATTTTTGAGCCGCCAGAACTTGACAAAACAAAATTAAGAAACCACGATCGAACCCAGACCCCGTCGCCCCCACCTCCGGTGACCCTACCGTCGTGCCCTAGCCGACCACCGTCCCTCCCCAGTGACGCCGCCATCGCCTTTCCCCCACCTCCATTTGAAAACCGCCACAGCCCCAAACCCACCCTGGATTCGCCGCCTCAGGCCAATGGGGCGCCGCCGCCGGCCAATCGCCACTTCCCCCGACTTTCCAGTAACTTCTCCGGCCGCCGCTCCGACCCTGAGTCCACCCTCCTTTGAAGAAAAAAAACAGTGAGCTTTTTCTTTATATAATTAATTTATAAATTTTGTAATATAGCAGTAAATGATTTTAAATATAATAACATTGTTTAAAAATGGATTTTTATATATCTTAGCATAGAATAAAAATAGGATTTTTAATTTATGTAAAGCGGGAAATAAAAATATGATTTTTACACATATGGTTTTCAATTAAAAATATGATTTTTACACATATGGTTTTGAAATAAAAATATGATTTTTACACATATAGTTTTGAATTAAAAATATGATTTTTACATATGGGTTTGAAATAAAAATACGATTTTTATATATATAGCATTAATTCAAAAATGTGATTTTTAAATTATATAGCATTGTTTTAAAAATGTGATTTTTTAATATAGACCGCGTTGTATAAAAATATGATTTTTAACATAAACCGCGTAAAACAGATTACGATGGAACTAACTGGAAGCAAAACGGAACCCAAACCATCGTCCGCTAAAGATTGACGGAGTGGAACCCAAATTGAGAACTCCTTCTCACTCTAATTATTTTATAGTTAAATATATACTAGGATGCAGACGGGGCTTAGTAGCCCCCGACACCATTTATTGTACAAACCATGATTGTTTGTTTGGATTGTGTAACACCCCACCTCCGCTAGGGCCACTCTTGCAAGGGCACTAACTTTGGAGAGGCGTTAAGATAAGGTAAACATGCATAATGATATATCAAGGAAGAACAAGAACATAAGTATATATGTAAAACAGAGTAAGTGAAAATAAACAGCGGAAGATCTCAAACCATCTCAAATCAAGTCTGCTACATCATAATGTCAAATGCCCAAATAAACAAGTCTAGATAAACACATCAACTGAAAAACATAAGTACTATCCCCAAAATAAAAGATAACCATAGCTAGCTTCATGTCAAACCGTACATGAGCTAAAATCCACAAGCAAGCGATCAGAAGTCCAAGCTATGCTCCAACGTTCCCTCCCTGAGAACCTGGGGGGGGGGGGGGGGAAACGGAAGAAAAAGAGGCGAAACAAAACAGGTCAGTCAAAAAGACTGGTAAGCCCTACTACGATCAGCATAAACTAATAAAGTTAACAGCATGATGGAAACTGAGATGAACATACTGGCATGGTGATTCTTTACAAGATAGATAAAGGTGTCATCACATAAACAAGGTTAAGTTTTGCACCACGGTGTACTAGCAATCTAACAAGACTTGTGTAAACAAGTATTTATCCCTTGGCCCAAGCTTTGGCCCAATAACATGTAGTGACCCGAATACACGGTCTAATCGATCGGCTCCCTATAAGCCTACTCGTCAAGTGTTGGTGTCAATACGGCCCAAACACGATTGTAGTTAGACTGTGCTGGGTCCACCTTCGGGTGTATCAAGCCCTAGGGTGTCAACCCCAGACACCAAAGCAATAATACACAGTCTAAACCTACTGGTACCCGTGCCTCGTATTTGTCCAACACCGGACTACGTGCACGACCGTAGCCCGCCTGGACCTGCACCGGTGTACCCCACAGCCGTCGCTTTGGTCGCTTACATCAGCCCAGTAAATCGTGCCCCACCCTAGCCTAGTCCCTAGGGTATTGGTGATACTACATACGGGTTTACTGCTGGAACGGACCCCGATGCTAGGGTTTTCTAAGAGGGTTAAGTGTGGTTTAACCCTTCACTAATTATGGATTAAATCGGTTAAGTGTAACGGACAGTTCACGACTTAACCCCCGTTTAATCCATCAAATCCCCAAATTGGTTAAGTGTTTAGTGGACCATGACTTAACCCTAATCATGAGGCATTAAATTAATTTAATGTGCCTTAACCTCTCACATTAGACTTTGTTGTGGTTACCTAGTTAAGCCGGTGGGTTCCGGGTAGATTTACACCACAACTTGGTCTAACCTCGGGTTTTAGCACAACATGACCAACTTCCCACATTGGGTCATATCGTTTGTAGCCACTAGTTAAGCCGGTAGGTTTCGGGTAGTATTACGCTACAAACTCAACCCAACCTCGAGTTGGCCACACTTATGTTTTCTAAGTGTCATGTCCATTATGTTTCCAAAACATAGTTGCAAGTTAACAAAATCATGTCATGTTATAAAAACCATGTTCATGTCACCCAATCCCAACGTATTCCCATCGTTTACATAAACGCAACAACGCATAAAAGGGTAGAATAGGGAACTTGGCATAACATAACAAAGAGGTGTTGAAGCCACAAGTTAATCATGGTGGCATATGACATATACACATGTTCATGTCTCAACAATATGCATAAAAGCCCAAACTTAACATATAAGTGATACATGGTAACAAATGACATGTAAGAGTTGCTACTAGTTCGCATTTGGCCTCACATACAAGTTATCATATGTGTATGATAACTTCTATGTTGCCAAAATGCAACCTTTTAGCATAAAGCTCAAAGCTTTAGGTTCATAAGCTCATGGTAAGTTCGCATAACATGATAACATGTGAATGTTCAATCCCAAACTTGCATAAACATATTAAACTTGCATATTATAACATGCATACTTTGCATAACATAACATACATAACTTGCATAACATGCATAACTTGCATAACATAGCATACATAACTTGCATAACATGCATAACTTGCATAACATAGCATACATAACTTGCATAACATGCATAACTTGCATAACATAGCATAAGTAACTTGGATAAACCCCAACTTGCATCATTCATTAACTTTAGAGTTCATAAAGAAGGTAAGAGGGCTTACAATGCTATGAAGAACAATATAATTATTTATAGATTGAGACGAAGCCCTATGCAACAATAAAAACCCCAAATATGCAAGCTCCAATAAGAAAAACCCTTGCTTTATGATGTAAAGATTGCAACTTGACTTGAAATGCAAGATAATAATACTCTTCTAAACTTGAAAACCCTTGTATGCATACATAATCTCTCATAGAAATGAGTTAGAGATTTTTAGAAGAGAGTGGAGGCCATGAGAGGATAAATTTTGCCATAGTTTAGTTACTTGAATGAATAATGATGATTTAGGGGTAGGTTAGGGTCTTATTTATAGAGATTAGGATTAGTTTTTAGCCCTAGGATTAACCCTAGGTTAGTTTAGGTCCATCAGATTTCGGAAGTTTCCAGAACACAACCACAAAACCAACCCAAAACCCAAAATGGTGCGCCAGGCAAAACTGCCCGGCCACCCTGTGTCGACAGGGCTATCGACAGGGCTGTCGACACCCATAGACCCCTGTCGACTTGCCTGTCGACATGGGGGTCTTGGCGGGAATTTTCCCGCCTGCGCCAGTTGCCCTAAATTTCCACTTTTGAACTTGAAATTCAAATCTGTTTTTAACATGGAAATTTCTGAAAACTTCAATGGGCCTTAACTGGGTCATACGGACTCCGATTTTCGAAAACTCGGACTCTATTTCACGTATTTTTCCGAGACGAACGCAATGGCACAGCCCGTTTCCCTTGATTCAGATTTTTAAATTAAATTCTGCCTCGATTTATATTATAACAGGTTATTAAAAATACAGGTTGTTACATTCTCCCCTCCTTAAAGGATTTCGTCCCCGAAATCTTCAAGTTAGGGAGAACATATCATACCATCCAATCATCCATCTACTCAAAATATCATCCACGAGCAATCATTGTCCTTACAAGATTGTAAATGTTGTATGAACATATGCAAAAGTGTGTGTATATGTACTTATCTAATGCAAAGATCAATGCAAAATATGTTAGTGAAATGTATCCATATGTATGCAAATCCTAACATAATGTATAATATCTACATGTGTGCTCAATCATACATCCATATGCAAAATCCATGTGATAGCATAACAATTTCATCCATGAATAAGCATAAACACTCATGCACATGCAATATGAGGAGTGTGTGAGCCGATCTGGTGCCTAATGTGTATCATGCATCCACGAGTAACCACTTGCAAACACTTGCAACCACTTGCAACCATCAAGCATAACATGTCTCAAACACATGTTTAATCCAAAGGGTTCTACCTAAGGTTCTCATGATAAGATAAACATGATAAACTAGATAAACTAGATGAACATGGATAGCAAAAGAAAGATAAAGAGATTGAGAGTGTACCCTCAAAAAGGAATGGATAAAGCCTACGCATCTTCTCTTCAGTTTCCCAAGTTGCGTCTTCTTCGGCTTCACTCCATTGAACCTTCACCAACTTGACCTCACGATTCCTTAGCTTCTTGATCTCTGTCCCCAAGATACGAATCGGAGCTCTCCTCAAGGTAGCTTCTTTCTCTACTTCCACATCTTCTAGAACACTCAGCTCAACTACCTCTGCTGACTTATGCAAACACTTCCGGAGATGCGAAACATGAAAAACATTATGCACTCCAGCTAGCTTCTATGGCAACTCCACTCTATAGGCCATCTGCCCGATCCTCCCTAGAACAGGAAACGGTCCAACAAACCTCGGTGCTAACTTCCCCACGGCTCCAAACCGAAACACATTTCGCAAAGGAGAAACCTTCACGAAAACCATATCCCCAACATCAAACTCCAAATCAGTCCTTCGCTTATCAGCATAAGATTTCTGTCTATCTTGGGCCGCCTTCATCCGTCTTCTAATCCACTCGACCTTCTCGGATGTATCTCTAATCATATCAGGTCCAAGTATAAGCTTATCTGTAGTCTCCCACCAAAATGTAGGTGACTTGCACGGCCTCCCATATAAAGCCTCAAATGGTGCCATCCCTATACTCGCCTGATAACTGTTATTATAAGCAAACTCCACAAGAGGAAGATGGTCTTCCCAAGTACCACCAAAATCCAGAATGCAAAGCCTCAACAAGTCCTCAAGTACTCTATTCACCCTTTCGGTCTGGCCATCCGTCTGTGGGTGATAAGCCGTACTCAGATTCAACCTCGTGCCCATAGCTTCCTGCAAACTGTTCCAGAACTGACTAGTAAAGATGGGGTCACGGTCACTGACTATGCTAGAAGGGACTCCATGTAGTCGTACTATCTCACGAAGATATACAGATGCTAGCCAAGATGCGGTCCTCTTGCTCTTTACCGGAATGAAATGAGCACTCTTCGTAAGCCTATCCACAATGACCCATATGCTTGTATTCCCTTTTCTTGACCTCGGTAATCCGTCAACAAAATCCATAGAAATACTCTCCCACTTCCATAGCGGGACCTCTAGAGGATGCAATAGCCCACCGGGCTTCTTCGATTCGGCCTTGATTTGCTGGCAAACAATACATCTAGAGACAAACTCTGCCACATCCTTCTTCATTCCAGGCCAGAAGAAAATGCGTTTCATATCTTTATACATCTTATCTCCACCCGGATGTATAGTCAACTTGGAGCGATGTGCTTCCTCAAGAACTTTTCTCACCAAATCTTCCACCACTGGAACACAAAGTCTTCCGTCTCTCCTCAGCCAACCCTTGTCATCAATAAAATATCGAGCAAGGTGACTAGATGTCTCCCCTCGAATCAGCTTATCCATAATCTCAACTATCTGAGGGTCTTCCCTCTGCGAAGCCCCAACTTGATCCAGAAGGGTAGGCCTGAGCTCAAGAGATGCTAAAGAACCGGTCATCGACTCAACCGCCAAAGAGAAATCAAAGGTTGCCAAGAACTCTAAATTCTTCATCTCAACAAATAGAGGACTTAGTGTCAACCTCTTTCTACTCAACGCATCCGCTACAACATTCCCCTTGCCAGGGGTATAGGCTATATCAAAATCGTAGGATGCCAAAAATTCCATCCATCTTTGCTGCCTCAAGTTCAGATCCTTCTGCGAAAAGAGATACTTCAAAGACTTATGATCAGTATACAGCTCAAATCACTCTCCCAAAAGATAATGACGCCAAGCCTTGAGTGCATACACAATCGCTGCCAGCTCTAAATCATGAGTGGGATAATTCTTCTCATGCACCTTGAGTTGTCTACCACCAAAGCATATAACTCTTCCTTCCTGCATCAGAACGGCGCCTAACCCCGTGCCACAAGCATCGGTGTACACGGTAAACATCTTACCACCATCGGGTAAAGCTAGAACTGGTGCTGAGGTGAGGGCTCTCTTGAGTCTCTGAAAAGCAAGCTCACATTCCATATCCCAAGCAAAAACTAAGTTCTTCTTCGTCAACTTAGTAAGAGGAGCGGATATCTTCGCGAAGTCCTTGATGAACTTC
Organism: Allium sativum; assembly: GCA_030737875.1. NCBI lineage: Eukaryota > Viridiplantae > Streptophyta > Magnoliopsida > Asparagales > Amaryllidaceae > Allium > Allium sativum. The sequence goes on along the minus strand of JASFAX010000042.1, from coordinate 866,220 downwards.
CGGTAAAAACCTGCAAGACCTAGAAAACTTCTCACTTCGGTTGCATTCCTCGGAGTCTTCCAATCCTGAGCAGCAACTACTTTAGCGGGATCCACCGCCAAGCCTTGCTTAGATACTATATGCCCAAGGAACCAAACTTCCCTTCTCCAAAAATGACACTTGGAGAACTTGGCCTTCAACTGATGCGCTCTAAGCGTATCCATCACCTCCACGAGATGCCTTGCGTGCTCTTCTTCATCCTTAGAGAAGATCAGAATATCATCCACGAAGACCACGACAAACTTGTTCAAGAACTCCCGAAACACCCTACTCATCAAGTCCACAAAATATGCGGGTGCATTAGTCAAACCGAACGACATTACAAGCCATTCGAAGAATCCATCTGGAGTTCTGAATGCAGTCTTGTCTATACTATCTTCAGCCACTCTGAGCTGATGAAATCCAGCAGCAAGATCAAGCTGAGAGAAAACAGAAGCATCAACAAGCTGGTCAAAGAGATCATCAATCCTCGGTAACGGGTGTCTGTTCTTCTTAGTCAGCTTATTCAACTCTCTATAGTCCACACAAAGTCGAAGAGAACCATCTGCCTTAGTAGCAAATACCACAGGCGCTCCCCATTCGGATATACTTCTTCTAATGAAGTTCTTCTCAAGCAACTCCTTCACTTGCTTGCTGAGCTCCCGTCTCTCACGCGGAGCCATGTGTCGAACGGGCAAAGAAACCGGCTTAGCATTATCCACCAGATAAATGCGAAAATCGATCTCACGTTTAGGGGGCAACCCCTTAACTTCTTCAAAAACATCTGGATAATCTCGAACCACCCTTACAGACTGAAGAGTTTCCACTGACGAGTCGAGAGATTCAAAATAGCACAACATGACGGGATCCTTCGGATTGCATGAAATCTCTAAGGTGTTGCCAAGGCGAGTCATAAGCCTTACAACCCTATGCTCACAATCAAGAATGGCTCCATGTCTAGACAGCCAATCCATGCCCAAAATCAATCCGTATCCCCTGAAACCAAGAACATACACACTACACGAGAACTCTACACTCAGTACAGAGATCCTCAGATCCTCACATATCACAGATAGATGAGCGGAACCCCAATGGGATTCAAAACACAAACGGGATCATCCACTAAGTTAGTACTAAGGTGCAAACTATCAACTAGATCAGATGAAATAAAGCTATGTGATGCACCAGAATCAAACAAGGTACGAACTGGAAGATCGGAAATATAAACAAGGTTTTCAACAGAAACACTACCTCGATCAGGAACTGGAGCGGCATTGAGAGCATGAACTTGCCCTCCTGAAGGTCCAGTACGCTGAGTCTGACCCTGACCTTGCCCTTGCTTCTTTGGGCATTCTTTGCTGAAGTGTCCAGTCTCTCCACAGGAAAAACATCCACCACTAAGCTTCCTTTTCTTCTTCCTACAATCCTTAGCAAAATGCCCAGCCATACCGCAGTAATTGCATTTTCCCTTGTTATTGCCCTTGTTGTTGTTCCCCTTGTTGCCTTGACTCTTGTTCTTGTTCTGATTGCCTTGACTGCTTTGACCACTCTGATTGCCTTTCCACTGGGAATTAGTCTTCTTAGCTTGAGTATCATTCGGCTTGACCCCTTTCTCGCCATCTCCCTGAAGCAAAGCCATATCAACCAAACTCTCAAATGTGGCCCCCATGGGCACATGAGACATAGCCAAACCCTGTAACGGCTCATTCAACCCTCTAGCAAATCGAAGAGCCTTCTTCTCAGTAGTGCTCACCATATCCAAGCCAAAACGAGCCAACTGATTAAACTTGTTCACATATTCTTTGACAGACATATCTCCTTGCTTCAGTGCAATAAACTTCTCCATCTGTAAATTTGCCTCAGCTGAAGATAAAAACTTAAGACTGAATCTGGTCCTGAAATCATCCCAAGTCTCAACGGGCCTAGTCGCGGTAGTGATCTCCCACCAATAAGCGGCTTCATCCTTCATAAGCCAAACTGCCAACAAAATCTTCCTCTCATCATCCAATCTAAAGATAGCAAACAAGTCCTCGGTCTCTTTCAACCAATTCCGGGCCTCTACAAAAGTCTCGGTGCCCAGAAAGTTCTTGCCACCCATTGCTTTGAAGTCCTTGCAAACTTTCGTGAACTCTACTGGAGGTTGCTGAGGGGGAGGAGGAGGAGGAACCTCATCTACAGGAGGAGGAGGAATAGGAACCACCAGAGGAGGAGTAGGAGGAGCATCTGCGGGGCCGGCTTCGGTCGCCCTAGCCTCTAAAAGTCTCCTATACCAAACAGGAACTTGCACTCCCTCCGGAATAACAAAGTTATCGGCCATGCTGAAACAAAGGAAAAGATAGATTCAAAATGGAGAAAAGACGAATGGATTTTTGCTAATGGCTTTTGGGGAATAGCCTTTTAAAATACTAGACTTTTCTTTGGAAAATACTTTATACTTGTTTTGAAAATAGTTTTTCAAAAGCTTTAAAAACTTTTCGTTCCTTCTCGTAAACCATATGCTCTGATACCAAATTTGTAACACCCCACCTCCGCTAGGGCCACTCTTGCAAGGGCACTAACTTTGGAGGGGCGTTAAGATAAGGTAAACATGCTTAATGATATATCAAGGCAGAACAAGAACATAAGTATATATGTAAAACAGAGTAAGTGAAAATAAACAGCGGAAGATCTCAAACCATCTCAAATCAAGTCTGCTACATCATAATGTCAAATGCCCAAATAAACAAGTCTAGATAAACACATCAACTGAAAAACATAAGTACTATCCCCAAAATAAAAGATAACCATAGCTAGCTTCATGTCAAACCGTACATGAGCTAAAATCCACAAGCAAGCGATCAGAAGTCCAAGCTATGCTCCAACGTTCCCTCCCTGAGAACCTGGGGGGGGGGGGGGGGAACGGAAGAAAAAGAGGCGAAACAAAACAGGTCAGTCAAAAAGACTGGTAAGCCCTACTACGATCAGCATAAACTAATAAAGTTAACAGCATGATGGAAACTGAGATGAACATACTGGCATGGTGATTCTTTACAAGATAGATAAAGGTGTCATCACATAAACAAGGTTAAGTTTTGCACCACGGTGTACTAGCAATCTAACAAGACTTGTGTAAACAAGTATTTATCCCTTGGCCCAAGCTTTGGCCCAATAACATATAGTGACCCGAATACACGGTCTAATCGATCGGCTCCCTATAAGCCTACTCGTCAAGTGTTGGTGTCAATACGGCCCAAACACGATTGTAGTTAGACTGTGCTGGGTCCACCTTCGGGTGTATCAAGCCCTAGGGTGTCAACCCCAGACACCAAAGCAATAATACACAGTCTAAACCTACTGGTACCCGTGCCTCGTATTTGTCCAACACCGGACTACGTGCACGACCGTAGCCCGCCTGGACCCGCACCGATGTACCCCACAGCCGTCGCTTTGGTCACTTACATCAGCCCAGTAAATCGTGCCCCACCCTAGCCTAGTCCCTAGGGTATTGGTGATACTACATACGGGTTTACTGCTGGAACGGACCCCGATGCTAGGGTTTTCTAAGAGGGTTAAGTGTGGTTTAACCCTTCACTAATTATGGATTAAATCGGTTAAGTGTAACGGACAGTTCACGACTTAACCCCCGTTTAATCCATCAAATCCCCAAATTGGTTAAGTGTTTAGTGGACCATGAATTAACCCTAATCATGAGGCATTAAATTAATTTAATGTGCCTTAACCTCTCACATTAGACTTTGTTGTGGTTACCTAGTTAAGCCGGTGGGTTCCAGGTAGATTTACACCACAACTTGGTCTAACCTCGGGTTTTAGCACAACATGACCAACTTCCCACATTGGGTCCTATCGTTTGTAGCCACTAGTTAAGCCGGTAGGTTCCGGGTAGTATTACGCTACAAACTCAACCCAACCTCGAGTTGGCCACACTTATGTTTTCTAAGTGTCATGTCCATTATGTTTCCAAAACATAGTTGCAAGTTAACAAAATCATGTCATGTTATAAAAACCATGTTCATGTCACCCAATCCCAACGTATTCCCATCGTTTACATAAACGCAACAACGCATAAAAGGGTAGAATAGGGAACTTGGCATAACATAACAAAGAGGTGTTGAAGCCACAAGTTAATCATGGTGGCATATGACATATACACATGTTCATGTCTCAACAATATGCATAAAAGCCCAAACTTAACATATAAGTGATACATGGTAACAAATGACATGTAAGAGTTGCTACTAGTTCGCATTTGGCCTCACATACAAGTTATCATATGTGTATGATAACTTCTATGTTGCCAAAATGCAACCTTTTAGCATAAAGCTCAAAGCTTTAGGTTCATAAGCTCATGGTAAGTTCGCATAACATGATAACATGTGAATGTTCAATCCCAAACTTGCATAAATATATTAAACTTGCATATTATGACATGCATACTTTGCATAACATAACATACATAACTTGCATAACATGCATAACTTGCATAACATAGCATACATAACTTGCATAACATGCATAACTTGCATAACATAGCATACATAACTTGCATAACATGCATAACTTGCATAACATAGCATAAGTAACTTGCATAAACCCCAACTTGCATCATTCATTAACTTTAGAGTTCATAAAGAAGGTAAGAGGGCTTACAATGCTATGAAGAACAATATAATTATTTATAGATTGAGACGAAGCCCTATGCAACAATAAAAACCCCAAATATGCAAGCTCCAATAAGAAAAACCCTTGCTTTATGATGTAAAGATTGCAACTTGACTTGAAATGCAAGATAATAATACTCTTCTAAACTTGAAAACCCTTGTATGCATACATAATCTCTCATAGAAATGAGTTAGAGATTTTTAGAAGAGAGTGGAGGCCATGAGAGGATAAATTTTGCCATAGTTTAGTTACTTGAATGAATAATGATGATTTAGGGGTAGGTTAGGGTCTTATTTATTGAGATTAGGATTAGTTTTTAGCCCTAGGATTAACCTTAGGTTAGTTTAGGTCCATCAGATTTCGGAAGCTTCCAGAACACAGCCACAAAACCAACCCAAAACCCAAAATGGTGCGCAAGGCAAAACTGCCCGGCCACCCTGTGTCGACAGGGCTGTCGACACCCATAGACCCCTGTCGACTTGCCTGTCCACATGGGGGTCTTGGCGGGAATTTTCCCGCCTGCGCCAGTTGCCCTAAATTTCCACTTTTGAACTTGAAATTCAAATCTGTTTTTAACATGGAAATTTCTGAAAATTTCAATGGGCCTTAACTGGGTCATACGGACTCCGATTTTCGAAAACTCGGACTCTATTTCGCGTATTTTTCCGAGACAAACGCAATGGCACAGCCCGTTTCCCTTGATTCAGAATTTTAAATTAAATTCTGCCTCAATTTATATTATAACAGGTTATTAAAAATACAGGTTGTTACAGATTGTATTGTGGAAAATGGTTGTGTTGAAAATTGATTGTATTATGGTGTATTGATTGGATTGATTATTGTGTATGGCACGAGCCAGTATCAGGAGAGGGGTAATGCTAGACATTACTCCGGTTCTAATATCGCGCCGTTATCATGCCGAAATTTTCTAAAATAAATTTAGTTCATTAAAAATATAATTTTTAATGTGTATATGAACTATTAAAAATATACATGTGTTGAATAATATGTTTGAACAATAAAAATATCATTTTTATTGAATGTATGAACTATTAAAAATATTCAAGTGTTGAAATAAATATTTTATCGTTAAAAATATAATTTTTAACATATATATGAACGGCATAAAATTCTCCTGAAATAAAGATGAATATTCATTTACATTTCGAACGATTTGTTTATGTACACCCATTTAACTGATATTGATTGGGACGATAAATTTTACGTCGCCCAACTGCACAAATAATATTCAGTATTTGTTGGTTGAAACCCCACATGGGTATTCGGATGATATTTGACGTACACTAATCCCAATTGTTTAGTTGTATGTCAATCGATTGGTTGACAGACTGTTGTAAGCGTTAATTATTTATATTTAATGCTTATGCAGTTGTGTAATGCACTCTGGATGATGGTTGATTGTGTATCATTATTGTTGTGTACATGTGTTGTGTGAAATCCATATAAATAAATTATATGGTAACTGATTAGGTCTGATTCCAATTCAGAAAGAACGAATATTTTAAAACAAGCAATATTTTGAAATAATGAATATTTTAAAATAATATTCAGTAAAGGATTAAAATGTGATTTTGATGTCCGATTTTGAATGGACACGAAAATAGTGAAATGTGTGAAGCCGTGTTGGTTAGGTTTGCATCATTTTAACGCGAACGATATTTATATCGATTTTATTCATTTTTATAACGAATATCGAAAAAGAAATGATTTCAAAATCTGATATTTTCAAAATATTATCATTTGAATATTATAATGATAAGGAGTATTCAATTTTGATTTAAAATTGAAAATGAAGTTGAAATCGTTTTTAAAACCAATTTAAAACGATTTATAAAATACGTCTTGAATTAAAATCGCTGAAATATATAATATATATATTATATATATTTAATGGCCTGAATAGAACGCGCCGCGCTGCAACCATTCGCGAATTTTGACCATTGACTTCGATTTGACCTTACGGGTGATCCGACACGGATTCTCCTAAAACCAGAACCGTTGGGTTCGTATCGGAAAGAGCTTTCCAATGAATATAAGAGATTTGAAATCTAACGGTTGGATTTGGAATTATGTCCAAATCAAATTTGGAAAAGGTCGCTATGGATGTAGTTCGGTGGTCGTTATTGGAAACCGACAGTACGGGCCTTGATAAAATTGTTAAAAATATTAATAATTTGTGTAAAATCATAATAAATGTTTTGGAAAGAATCTGAATGAAAAATTCCACGTTTGTAAAGATAAAAATATATTTTATCGAAATGAACTAGTTATTAGCTAGTATAATAATCCAATATTTTTAAAGAAAAAAAATTGGATTTGAAATGTTTTTAAAATAACCAGAATTTTCCAATGAATAAATTGGAATGGAAATAATCTTCGAAATATTTCGATATTGGATTCCGTGGCTATACGGATATTGTTATGGGAATTTGGAAGACATAGATATCTTTATTCCCAATACGATATCTGTTAGTTTCAGAATTTGATATTGAATATAAGCCGATATAATTTCTATTCAGAGCCTTGTATTTAATATTAAATTGGATTTTGGGTTTGTCGTGAATGGTGTCTTTATTAACACTGTTCTTAAACCCAGTTGAGAAAAGAATAAATCTTTTAATTAAGATTTAGAGAAGTTTACCAATTAATTAACATTTAATTGGAATTGAAATGAAAGTTGATTGTGGGTTTATTGTGAGCTGTGTTTTAAATGAAATTCGTTCTTTAACTCAAATTAACAGTGAAATGTGATTTGGAACTTATAAATCTTTTAATTAAGATTAATGGAATTTTCCAAAGTAAAGTTTTCCAATTTAATATATTAAATTGGAATTGAATGGAATTCGATTTGGTAATAATCGAAGTGAGCTTCTGTGGAGGAAGACTGTTAATATATATGGAATTTAAAAGGTTTTGTCGTTATTCCATTTATATTATTAGTCGTATATAGAAACTGATATCGATTATATATTGATCTGTTTCCCGTGAAGATTCCATAATTAATGGAATGTGATTTTGGGTTTATCGTGAACTGTGTTTTAAATGACATTGGTTCTTTAACCCAGTTAAAGACAGGATTTATTTCCTAAATTTGAATAATCATTAAATAATGATTTTTGGGAAGATTAAAACTAAGTGGAGTTTTAATGAATCTTTAATTAGATTGAAATGTGAATGTGATAATTTAAAATTATCAAATTTGGGAATATGATCGAGAATGGAGTATCACCAGTTTTGCTCCAAGCGATAGTTAAATCTTTAATTAGATTTGAATGTGAAATAGTAATTAATTTTACCGGTAACACTGTGGTGTTAGATATGGAGTATTGCCAGTTTTGCTCCATGGGATGAATAGGTTGGGATTGGGAAATAAAACAAATGATTATTCGATAAGGTTCGCTAATCCCGACTAGTTTGGAAAACCTTAATTTGGTTTAAATTGTGAAAAGAATATTTAAATAAAAGAATATTGTGGATTGGAATGCGCATATGTTGTGTTTCTATAGCACTTGTTTATCAGATACGCGAGTTAGTCGGGAAGGCCGGGTTTATACCCATTCTGAATAATTGATTCGACGATAAGTCGACGATGAAGACGATGGTTGAAGACCGGAGTTCTTCACATCGTTTGGATGATTACTGATGTCTTGATTGGGATGTACACCCAGGACAAGGTAATAAGTGGTGATCGTCCAGACGTACTTGGAGATCGACCGGATATGCGAGGACCTCTCTCCTGTATTTGACATATGGGACGAGGAATAAGGTGCCTCTGGTTTTGTTCAGACCCAGAACGAACTAGTAAATGGATGTGTGTCTGACATTGGATTTCATTCTGTGTTGATTGATTTCTATTAAATATATATCTGTTTGGCGACAGAGAATTTATTCTCTTGCTTAACGCCCTTCTCTAAGACGTATGAGCTTAGAGGATACATATCGATAGATATTAGTCGCATGGCATGAATTGTCTGTGTGGCATGTAGAGATGCAGTGATCAAGGCTTCTGTTGAAAAGCAGAGTCTTGTGGTTGATGATCAAAGCACGGCTTTAAATAGCATAGCTTTGTGTATACCGTTAATTCGCGAGCCACACACCCCAGTATGAGTCTAAAACGGGATCAGGGACGCAGGGAGAACACTACGTTTCTTTCTAGCTAGAGGTGGTGTCATGGTATGGAGCCCAGACATTTATATTTTTACCTATATGGATGATTGATTGCGAGGCGCCTCGGATATATCGGTTACTATGGAGCCGATGGATAGGTCCTATAGAACTGGGAAACATTTGTTCAGGAATAACTAATCCACTAACGTAAGTGTGGCCCGGCCCTGCAGGAACCAAGGGTCCACTGCGGGGGATACTAAGGCATTTGCTAGAGTGCCTCGAATCGGAAGGAGCCATCGCTATCCTTGACTCATGATGGAATCCAACTTCCAATACGTGACTTTGCGGTTTTAATTGTAGAGCCTAGTATGGCGACATGATATATGGTACCCATGTCGTCTATGATTGATACATTTATATTTGAAGTGATTTTTGACACTATACACGTATAGTAATATTAAAATGATTTGTTTTAAACGTACCAAGCATGTTTGGCTATTATAAGGGAAAACTTTATCCTCCAACTTGCGTTGCATTTGTGTGATGGGACCTGTGTCTTATAATAGCTTCATTTTTTCCAAAAAGCATTGCGCTGTTTGTTTTATGCACTGGTATTCTTGGGAGAAAACCCATTCTGTGTTATACGGCGTGGTCCCTTGATTTACTCTATTTTAAAGTAAAGTTTTAAATAACTGTTTTAGTTCTCACACCAGTCCCATGACTAACCTGGGGTTTATTGTTTTAACCTAAACTCTGGATGCCGCTATTTTCCACACGGGCAGCTAGTAGTTTTGGTTTTGCAGATTTCTATTTTACAGGATCCTGTTTTACAGCTGGAGTTATATTTGAAAGCGTTGTATCTATGTATCTCTTTCAGTTGTGTTATGTATTATTTTTCCGCTGCTATGAAATGTATTTAAATCTCTGTCATTTTTCTGATGTATATATTTATTCATACTCTGTTATATTCTTGTACTTTGATGTAATTGTTGTAATAGCAATGAAATGTTGTTCTATATGCGTTCTGATTTGTCGTGTTCTCAACTCAATCCGGGCTTTCCCGTAAAGGTGAGTTTGGGTCGTTTCAAGATTGGTATCAGAGCAAGGTGATTTGTTTTAAATTGTGCATCAATTATTTCTAAAAAGGTTGGTAGATTCAGTGGTGATTATGCTATAACTATTTCGGGAGAAAAGGAGACTTTTGTGGAGAAGATTATGTTGAGAGAGATGTGTGCTCCAATCTTGGAACTTTGATGTAGCTTGAGCTTTGGATTCTCATTAAGGTGGACTTATATGTTTGTTCACGGCCTGACCCAACCGTTGAAAAGAGGACTCTTTGTAGAAACAGCTTGGTGAAACTGCTTAGAGGTGGTAGCGACCGAAGACGAACCGCTGGAGGTGTTTGCGACCTTTCCAAGTGTTTGAAGACTCTGTATAACTTCAAGTTTAGTTGAGAAATGCTCACATTGTATGATATTTATGTGATAAAGAGTTTAATGTGTTGAAGGGACCACTGGGTTTAGAAATTGTATCTGATGTAGCTGATTTTGGTGACCAATTTTGACACCACTCAGACTTATCGAATTTTTGATGCTGTCTTGGAGAGTTCAGTTCATAGAGCTTATTTTGGCGGATTTGGTGCCACTGTGATACATCATCGATTTTGTGATGCCGTCTTAAAGGAGGTGCTACATGTAGGTATGTGGAAGGAGAGAGAATTATCTTGCATACAGAGATTTGGATTTTGGCTCTGTTTTTGAATTGGTGATTGAGAGAATTATTTTTGGCCTTGGTGGTATTTAGATTATTTTAGGATCTGCCTTTTTTTTATTTCGGATATTAGCAACATTTTGTTGGTGGGCGTGGATGTAGTCTGAGCTCGTTAACATGATGTGATGGGGGTAGCTTTGCTAGAACCCATTAGGCAAATATTCATTTTTGGTTTCCATCTCATGTGAGATTTTGGTTTATGGTGGAGTTATATTGAAGAGTTTTATGTGTGAAGATAATTTTATTCAAGATGGGGTATTGAAGATATGTGATTTTGCATCAAGATGGAGTGTTAAATTCAGGTGATACAAAATCACAAATAGATGGAAAGTAAATACTTGTTTAATAAGGAAATGCATGAATTAATTGATTGCATTTGCATGAGATGAAAAGAAATAAATGCAGGCATTAATTTCTTCCATCTATGCTAAGGAAAGGGATTGATTTACTTTCTATTGTGCACATTTGTTGCTATTGTAATTTGCCTCCATTATCTTATTACCATATGTCGGTAATTTAATTGATGACTCACATAGATTTGCACTGGATATATATTGAGGGGTAGACTTCTTTGTAAACCTATCCTGACATGGAGCTAGTGATCCCCAATGGTGTCTCTTCTTTTTAAGCCTATTTGAGGTTTGCATATGTAATCTCTTGTAATTCTCTTATGTGGAATACAATCTCTCTCTGTTGGACTGGACGTACACTATCTCGATGATAGTGCAACCAGTATAAATATTGTGTGTCTCTTTGTTTCTCTGTTATAGTTATTTACTATTTGTTTGATGTAATAGAATAATTGCTATCAGATTAGATTGATGTTCAATTGGCAAATCTAGATCTTGTTTATTGTGCTTCCACACTCACGCAATTTTCTTGCACAACAATATTTTCACAGTAGATATTTGTTGAGACATGGAGAATAAAATGAAAATAATGCTAGATTTATTTTAACAGAGAAGCCAGGCCTTCATGTGTAAAAGAATGCAGTAATGCATTTGGCAATCAAGAACAGAGAAGCCAGGCCTTCATGTGTTAAACATGTCATGATTAGGAATTAGGGATATTGGTCATTTTCTTTAGTGAAGGTTATAGATAATAGATGATGAAGCTTGAATAGAGAAACTGTAAGTATAGTGGTGTTTAGTTTATATGGACCTCCTTCAAGGTACGTGCTAGTTGATAAAAAATTTACTCACCTATGTTCTGTTAAATGACAACACGAACATCGTATGGCCAATAATCATTGTGTACCATTATAATTTACCTTTTTTTCTCAAATGTAAAGACACTAATAGTAACCCCATGTTCTTACCGACATATAGATAGTTCTTTACATGTGAATTTCAGGATTGTACACAGCAGTTGGATAAAAATTATTTCCAACATTGCATTTGCCCATCTAAACTTCAAATAATTTACAGCATTTGTATGCCAGATTTATGCACACTAGAACATGTACAAAGTCGAGCGCTTTTGAATGTATGACAGCGCTGCACTGTCAATAGCCAGACTATCTCCACCTGTACACAGTTGGGAAAATAGGTCAATAAAAGAAATAATCAATTGCAGATCTGATGACTTATTTCACAATATTAGCAAGATTTTCATAGCCATTGTGAGGGATTTAAAAGATTAGCTTAGTGGTTCAATGTAGAGGAAGAAGATAATGCTTGGTTCATGCTTTTGATGGCTCAACCATTTAGATTGAATCTCTAATTGGATATTTGGTATAAGTTTGAATCCTTACAGAATCATTGTTGTGACGGGTTTGATATTTGATAAGTAACTTTTTCATAAAAAGATGGAATCTTAAGCTGCTTGATTCTCATAGCGTTGTATAAACCTTTCTGGTCTCATCTAACATTGACTCGTGTTAGTGCACTATTCGTACATCAGAAATTACTTGACACACACATACACCTTTTCTTTTGCAAATAAAATATTCGATTGAGTTATCCTTCTCCATTCCAATGTTTAGTCTTTTTATAGTTACTAAACGGTATACCTGCCTATCAATAATAATTCATAATATATGATATTGTTACAGGTACTCAGGTGAAGGTAGAATGCAGAACATGGACAAAAACATGAAGTTTTTGATGGCACCACGAATGAATGATTTTGCATATGTACACAACTTTGCTAACAAACGAAATGGTAAATCAATTTTTAGTTCAACAGCTGTATAGTGGATATCATCTTATGATTTTTTTTATTTCGGCAGACAAGCTTATTTAGAAGCAAGGTCCTTTGTACGCAAGTAGATCAAATCTTTTTGGATTATTTGATGGAAAAAGAATGGCTTTGAGCAATTGAAGTTCTTAGTGATGCATTTGGTACTTGTAGACTTTAAATATGAACTACTTTTGTGTACACAAATTAACATCAATATGGAATTGAAAACCTATGTATTGAATTTGGTAATTCATGGATTGAAATTATTTTTTGTTAGTTGATACTTTATTTTGTTATCATGAATATGCGTTATATTTGTTGATTATTATATTTTTCTCGTTCTACATTTCTTTTTAAATTATTATGAAGTTTCATTTTGATTACTATAATATGTTGATCTACTAGTGTCATATAGCTGCTATTGAATAAATATGTTATAGCGGTTATAATGTGTTATAAATATTCTCATTTTCGTTGAGATTTAGATGTTTAATAGCGTTAAGGATGAGCTATTGTCTTTAAATAACATAGCGGAAAATTTGCGCTGTAAAACCAAGCTCTTTTATAACGGTTTTTTATGTATTATAAATATTTAGCAGTTTTTTATAACATGTCGATATATAACGTTTATCCAACCGCTATAACTGTTATTAATAGTAGCTATAGACCGCTATAAAAGACAACTTCTGTTGTAGTGACTTCGGTATGATAGTAAACTGTTGGTCAGATCAAAATGACTTTCAAGTCGAGAATGAACAACTTTCGAGTTATGAATGGATTCGATTGACCATGATGATTTAGGCAGCGCTAGCACCATGCCTAATGTGAATAAAGTACCTCGGTGTTCCGAGCCAGGACTAAAGCTGCTGAGCGTGATACTTGATCCCCGAACTGAAGTGTGGATGTGAAATACGGTGTCAGATACTTGGAATAAATCATTGAGATACACATCTCCACGATAGATCTTTTGAATCAGGAACACCCATGATGAAAATCCAACTTCCAATACGAACCATTTATATTTTTAGTTGTAATTTATGTATATAGACGTAATACATGGGTACCTAAGTCTTTTAAGATTTATACATTTACTTTCGAAAGTGATTTCGACATTATGCACATGTAATAATAAAAGAGACTTTCATGTACTAAGCGTATTTGGTTATCATAAGGCAAAACTTGCTCCTAATGGTTTGTGTTTGCACTGTGTGATGGGATGCGGTCTTATGGTCGCTTCATTTAAAAACAACATTGCGAATAGTTTATGATTTGGTATTCATGAGGAAAAACATGTTTCGTGTTATACGACGTGGTCTTGGGATTTACCCGACGTTAAAGTAAGTGTAAATAACTATTTTAGTTCTCGTACTAGTCCTATGACTTATCCAGAGTTTATTGTTCTTTCCCAAAACTCTTGGTGTCCATATTTTCCATACGGGCACAGTAGTAGTTTTGGTTTGCAGATATTTTATGGAGAAGGTGCTGGATTGAAGCTAGACCTATGTCCAGATCATATTATTTCTTCCGCTGAGAGTTTATGTTTTCCGCTGTACATGTAATTATTGTTGTACTCTGATAATATTTCTATACTCTGATATCTCTTGTACTCTGATGTAAAGATTATTGCAATAATAATAAAAAGTTGTTTTGTTCAGTTCTTATTAGTCATATACCCATAGTTAAAGTTTCGAGGATTTTTGCCATTTGGATTGAACTTGTGTGGTTTATAGTCGATTCGAAAGATAGGAATTTTCGAGCCTTTAAATTTGGTATCAGAGACTTGGTATTATACAAAGCTTTGGGGTACGACTTGTTTGAACAGAAGGAAAGATTACATCAAAGATAGGATTAGTAATATCCTAAAAGAGTTACTCATTAGAGATAGGGTTGGTAATGCCTTAGAATTAGTTTGAAGAGTATTATATATATAATAGAATGATTTGTGTATTTATAAAAATAAATTTGGTTTTGAAAGACTATACTTTTTGAAAAGAAAATTTTAAAAGTACATATGGTTAACCTACCTGATTATCTTATAATAAGAGTTTAAGTGCTTTCTTTGATATTGAAGTTGGATTATCGAGTATAAGAAGATTTTGCATATACGCCTAGCTATGTATATAAGAAGTCTTAAATATACTAGATATATATAGAATCACATTTTAGTCATTTGAGGATGATTCTGTTGATAGTTGCAGCAGCATCGATGTTTATTTTCGAGTTGCGAAAATGGGATGACTATATAATTCCAGTTGAATTGTCGAGATATGCTTAAACCTATTTAGATAATCATTTGAAAATGATTTGAATATCCAAAATAAAGAAAACAATAACCTTAATCTAAGAACTTGGTTTAAACTTAATATTTCTAATTTGAGAAATGATTAAGATGATTTGAACTTTAAATTTAACTGATACAAGTTAAATGGATTGAAAAGATTAAAGTGAATCAAACAAATTAAAATTTAACTTAAGTGAAGTTAAATCAAATGGGATTGGGTTTATATCAAACGGAAATTAGAATGATAAAACCTATATAAGAATGGTTTGGTATTTTGGTAAAGATCGGAAATTAGTTGGAATTGGACATATATATACTGGATAGGTTATTGAATGCAAGCTAAGAAGAGAAATAAAATTGAATGCAAGTCCAAAAGGAATGTATTTACTGTATTGATTGGGTTTGATGATTTTATGAGCTGTATTGATTGGGTTTGATGATTTTATGAGCTTATTGGCAAGCTGCATGGCTTTTGGATTTTCTTTTTGATTGGTGAGGGCCTAGAGAGGCAAGTTGTAGTTGTACCGATTGAGTCGTACAAAGGAGTTTATGGTAAATTTTTCGAAAATCTTAGGCGTTAGCAAAATTTGAGAAATGGGAAATTTTTACGAAACTAAAAAGTTAAAGAATTTGAGTTAGTTTAGAATGATGGATTTATTAGTTAAGTAAACGAACTTCAGTTTTGTTGTAACGACCCGGACTTTTAAAACAATTTATTTTAAATATTTAATAAGGTTTTAAATATTGGGTTGATAATATAAATGAATTTTTATATTGAGTTATCGATTTAATAATCGATATACGATTTAGTTCGAATATCTTGAATAATCGTAATACGAAAACAAATCTAGTTTAATTCGAAATTTAAAACTGAATCGGAAAGGTTTAAGTGATCAATATAAATTCTATTTGAATTTAAAAACGATAATAACAATTTATTATCGAGGAATATATATTTTTGAATTTAATTTATATCGGTTTAAATTAATATCTTCTCCATATGATCAAATGGGGTTTCGATACCTGTCCTAAGGTGTTCAGAATAGCGGTTTTACCCTAGGAATGTCAGTTGGTGGGTTCAGATAGGAGTTCTACAGTACACGATATTTTAAAGGGATTAAAATCACCTCAGTTAAAATCAAAATAAAACTAAAAAAATTAAGGACAACCTATTTTGCCAACACAAAGGGGCCGCGTACTATGTGTTCCTTTACTATGTGTTCCTTCTCCTCACCACTAAGTAAAACAACGGAGAAAAATGGTGGCACGTCTGCTCTATTCTCAGTTATATAAACGCGATACCCTTGTTCATTCCTTTAAGTACTCATTCTTCTGCAAAGGTAAATCAGAAGCCCCAAATAAATTATAATGGCCATCCCCAATTCATTCTGAAATCGCGAAGTCTTCCCTCTCTGCCTTATACTTTTTCCACTTCGTTAGCAACTCAAATTGAAAACCGTACTTTCATATTTGTATCCTCCAATCCGCCTATAGCTCGACACAAGGGTGTCGCGATTCTTGGGAGAAACTTAGAGATTCAATTATCACTCCGCAAGTTGTAACCTTCGAAATCGCGATGGGGTTGTTGAGCTCGACTTCAGAAAGGGGCGGAGCTAGGGTTCGAACCAAGGGAAGAGGACAGAGCTGTGTTGGCGTTGATGGGAAGTGGAGTTCGATAACCTTCAAATTGGGCTCGTCCTTTTAAGATGGAGCACCGGCTCTGGAGAGCCAGAAAGGGGGGAGCTCGAGCTATTCGACGGTGGAAAGGTCAGTGGCTGTAACGCCCCGCCTCTATACCCACTATCATCCAGTTCATTTCAGAGAAATGTCGTAGACAATGACGGAGAATGAGGTTTGTGAAGGGCGACCGATTGTATGATTACTCCATGTGAGGAATGCACATCGAATTCTGATACTGATAAAATTTCGACATGACCATTCGGCACATAGGGCAACTACACAACGGCTATATGCAATCCGGAAAGCAGTATAAAATAGACAACAATAATAATATAAATATGGTATATCTCAAAGCCAGACATAGAATAATCATATCACAAAGGCGGAATAGATATGAATAAACCAAGAATGTGTACAACAAGATAGTGGTCAACAAAGATCCACTAATCCCAAAGAATAGATACATGCACCATGATCTAAATAAAAGGATATGTACACAACAATATAATATCATAGGTACAACAGTACATAAAACTGCAGAGACAGAGTAGCAAGCTGAAAGCGGAAGATCAATCATGCGATGAGTCCTAGAGGAGTACCTAAAATGACCCGGTCTGACCTGAGTATTATTTATAAGAATAAACAATAAACGGACCAGTCTAGCTGTACTTATCAAATAAACAGAGATAACAAGAGATATAACAAAGGATGACATGAACATGGCATGTCGACACAATCAGGAAATGACAATGGAATGTCAGCACACAAATATCTCTAAATAATCTCCTAGCTAATGTAGAATGCAACATTCAAATACTAGCATAACAGTGGTCATGGAAAATCATAGAAAGTCAAGTAGTCATAGAAAAATCAAATTGACGCGCATCGCATCAAAGTGGTCATAGAAAATCATAAAAGGGGAGAAAACGCATAAATCATAGAAGATCATAGAAAACATCATAAAAGGGGCCTGCAGGTTCATAGAAGATGAGATACGATCTCTAGGTAGCTAACCCAGAAAACATAGATCATAGAAAATCATAGAGAATATCATAGAAGGGCCTGCAGGTTCATAGAAGATGAGGTGCGACCTCTAGGTAGCTAACCCATTTGTTTGAGCCGAAGCTCTCTGAGGATTCCGGGTCGTGACCCCGGTAGAGGAAAACATAAATCATAGAAGATCATAGAAGGCTGGACCGAAGTCCCATAAATGAATGTCCCAAATCGTAAATTCCCATTCGGGCGATTGCGAACCAAACAAATATGTCATAGAGGCGGATACCATGGATCCGGGTGAATAGAAATTACTCCGAGCTAGTTAATATAAGAAAATAGCAACATGTCCCATAACCACATGCTATTCTCGAATATTTACACACTCGTAGTTGGTTCCTATTCAAAACAGAGAAAATCATAGAAGGAGCATTGCCACGTTTTACGATCGGACGAGTCCAAGAATTAACCATCAAAGCCAAAGCAAGGTTTCATAGTCCTTGATTTTACTAAGACGTTTAATTAGATTTCTCATACGAACGAGAAAAAGGTTTATAGAATATATACTAGTAGATTTGAAGAAGGTTCATAAAACGATTTCGTAAATTAGCTTCGTATAATGAAGTAAGGTTGGAAACCATTTTAGTACAAGAATTTGATATCTACTAAATAACATAAAACCTCTTTATTTAAATTCAAGTGGCAATAAACAATAGTACGATCGTCGAGGCAAATCGATCAAGGGGATTAACGTCACAATGACGTGATTTCAAATATTCATGGAAAACGTCGCCGTAGCGAATATAACACAAACATCATGTATCATAACTCATATCACAACAACATACAAGAAATTAAGGGATAACGGTTATAATTTCGATCAACGAACAAATCGGAATCCCAAACTAGTACCCGAAGGTTTTAAACTACATCAGAATAGGCTCGAAGGTTATCGAGTCGATAATCCACGTTTTGGTGGCGTGAATCATCTTAACAAGAGTATCGAGCAAATTCGACATACCAAAAGGAGCCCACGGCTTTACGACGATCTCCGGTGAATTCGAAGACCATTGTAACGACCCGCCCCGTACCGACCGTCACTTCCTCAGAATATGTCCAGTCAGCACGGAATGGATCGTTGAAAAGAAAGGAAAGAAGAGGAATGAACAAACAAAGAACCTGTCGAATGTCTCACAGCGCGTGGAACAAAATATAATAATAAAATAATCTTGACATAAAACAGGCGAGACAGTGCATAAGCTGAAAACTAAACCAAATATAGCGGCGGAAATCCAAATACAGCTTATTACAACCTCCAAAATACTGTCTCTAAGCAAAAGAAAGCTAAAGTAGAAGATACACTACTAATGCCCAAGCAGTGATCTTCAACAACACAGGGAGAATATATATATATGTCATACGTGCAAGCCTCCTGCTCGTCTCCGGATCAGCTACTCGTACATCACCAGCTAACCTGTCTCTAGTCTGCTCGTGTGAGCACCCAGAGTAATAAGATGAGACATAAAACTCTGGGTCAGAAAAAAGTCTGGTATGAGTGATAAGCTGCTAAACAGAACAATAACAGGTATACTAAACCATACCTGAACCTGGACCTGCAACCAAAGAGTTAGCACAACATACAGCTCAATACTCTAAGGTGCCACTAAACATAAGGTGTCAAGATAACGGGGGTGGGGGTGTGTATGTCAAACAATCAAACATAGCAACCATCCTCACGTCACTCACTCTGTGCGTAAAGCATACGATGTCCACCACTGTCAATCACTAGACCCATCGAAGTAGTGACGGAGTTCGACTCTGTACAACTACTGCTACAACCAAGCTTACCCATATGGAATCATGACCAAACCTTTTCAATGATCCCACTTCATTGGTATGTAGCTACTTTAGTCATACCTAGATCACTACATACTGTGATCCTGGATCCGTTCACGTATTTCCCACTCATAGTGATCAAAAGCTACAGACATCGACCACTCCTTTGCACGCGTCCCGCAGCAAAGCCCTACTCATGAAGCGAACTCGTTGGTTCCCAACTGGTTCCGGGATCCTGAGCTCCAACTCCCATTAGGACTACCTTTGCATCTCGGGTTATGGTCATCATCCTCCGGATCGGTATTCATTCTGTTCGTAACTTCCTGGTTCGGTTCGCAGTCACCAGCTCGTAGTCATCACCCTCGGATCGGTTCGGATCATCCTTCACGCTCGGGTCGGATCGTGTCGCACCATATGGATCGCTCCTCGTCAGCTCGTGGCGCCTTGTCGGGTCGGTTCGGGCTTATCAGTTCGTGGCGCCTCATTGGTTCGGGTCGAGCTACCTCATCTGGATCGTGGCGCCTGATCGGGTCGTGGGCACGTCACGCGAGCGGGTCCTCCTGGCGGATCGGGGCACATCGTGGCGTGGCGCTGCATCGGTTCGTGATCATAGGGGGCGATCCGATCCGGGTAAATTCCTGCACTTCGTTCCAGCGACAGTCTTTCGCCATTCGACGGCGTTTTTGACCAAACTAACACTTCTAAACAATCACAAAACATCTCATACAGTCATAGCAACATATAGTATCGGCTACAAACACCAAAACACAAATCATAGCATGTAAAATGGATCAAACATGGTCAAAACCCCAAATTTCCCCTTAAGCATGTTTAAGCAATTCAAGTGATATAATTAGCAAAACTTAATCAAATCGAACCACACTTCTAACAGAGGTCTAAAATGGTTTTTATGAATTTATGAACATTTTTCCAGAATTTATAAATGCCAAATTTCGTTAATCTTCACTAATTACCCTAAATCAACCGTAATTAGTGCAAAACTAGGCAAATCACTCACCTTTGCCACAATAAAACTTTCAGATCTGAAGTGAACCCCTGATTAGCACGAATTCCAATATCTAACAGCAGCTCTAACCTTGCCTTGGTGCTAATTCTTCTTAATTTGATGTTGCTAAGCTTAATCTTCAATTAGGAAGTGATTTGGGGTGTTTTGGAGAGATTTAGAGAGTGGAGGCCATGGCTAGTTTAAGAGGAATGAATAGTGACGGCTGGAAAATGAGAAAAAGGTGTTCTTCTAACCCTAACAGCCCTTTTAAACTGCTAATCCCGAAATTCCCCTTTGGGCCTAGCTGTTAACTACCCAATTAAGCCCGGTTAAGCTGTTTTATGCATTCTAAACCTTAATTCAGCCATATCTCCCAAACGGTAAGTCCGTTTGGCTTTTATGACCACTTTACGGAATTGTAAACCATCATCCGGACCTAATGGAAGTAGTTTCAGGTCAAGACTCCTTACCAGTCAAAAGTTATGGACGAAACAAGATCAACTAGGGGCAAAATGGTCATTTAAAAATCGGCAAAAATCATGAACATGGGAAATGACCCCAATAGTCGTTCCCCAAAAGTACATGACCATATGACTTACCAAGATAAAGAAATAAATATCCTACGATCCCATGATACGTAGGATACGGGTTGTTACATTCTCCCCCCCTTAAGAAATTTCGCCCCCGAAATTCCTTAACTAAGAAACAAACAGAGAATCCCGCATGCCTACCAATCATTTGCAAACAATCAAACATGCACATCAACAAAACAAGTCTTATCCTAGCATGCGGAAAACTAAATCGCAAATAAAACCTTACCAGGCAAAGAGTTCTGGATACGTCTTCCTAATGCTCTCCTCTGTTTCCCAAGTGCAATCATTCTCGTTCTCGCCCCACTGAACCTTTACTAGTTTCACCGCTTTCCTTCGAAGTTGCTTCGTATCGTGCTCGACAATACGCATCGGCTTACGGTTCCCAACCGCCTCGAGTTCAACCTCGATATCATCTAACTGATCAGGTGAAATAGTCATATCGGGGTCGTGCACGAACTTCCTCAACTGGGAAACATGAAATACGTTGTGAACTCCCGCCATCTTGTCTGGTAACTCGACTTTATATGCTAAACTTCCAACTTGCTCCACAACTGGGAATGGGCCAACAAACCTTGGTGCCAACTTTCCTCTTCTACCAAATCGAATCACGCTTTTCAGCGGAGAAATCTTGATAAACACCAAGTCGCCAACGAAGAACTTCAAATCTCTACGTCTTTTATCAGCATAACTTTTCTGTCTATCTTGGGCAGCCTTCATTCGTTGTCGAATAACCTTAATCTTCTCGGAAGTTTCTCTTACGACTTCTGGTCCAAGTACAAACTTCTCACCAGTTTCTAACCAACATGATGGTGAGTTGCACGGTCTTCCGTACAAAGCTTCAAATGGAGCCATACCAATACTAGACTGATAACTATTATTATATGCAAACTCTACTAGATGCAAATGATCATCCCATGACCCACCAAAGTCTAATACACAAGCTCGTAAAAGATCTTCCAACACTCGATTCACCCTCTCCGTCTGACCGTCGGTCTGAGGATGGTACGCCGTACTGAGATGTAATTCTGACCCTAACGCCTCTTGTAAGCTCTTCCAAAACCCACTAGTAAACAACGGGTCTCGGTCACTCACAATGCTCTTTGGTACTCCATGAAATCTCACTATCCACTTCATATACAGTTCGGCCAACTTAGCTGCCATTCTGTTTGACTTGACTGGTATAAACCTTGCGCTCTTGGTCAGTCGATCCACAACTACCCAAATGCTATCATGGCCCGATCTAGTCCTCGGTAAACCATCGATGAAATCCATTGAGACTTGTTCCCATTTCCATTCAGGAATTTCCAACGGTTGTAACAAACCACTAGGCTTCTTTTGCTCAGCTTTAACTAACTGGCAATTCATGCACTTGGATATAAATTTCCCAACGTCCCTTTTCATGTCTTCCCAATAGTAGGTTTGCTTCATGTCTCGATACATTTTGTTACCACCGGGATGTATAGTTAACTTTAAGTGATGACATTCCCTAAGCACTTCACCTCTCAATCCATCTACGTTCGGTACAACTAACTTTCCACTCTTCCGAAGCCATCTATCTCGATCAAGCCCATACTTGCTCATCTCTTCATCGATACCCATCTCTAACTTGGAGATGATTTCCAGTAGATTAGGATCGTCCCTCTGTTTGGAACCAATCCGCTCGATCAAAGTGGGTCTGATTGTCAAACTTGCTAACATTACTGGATCTAATTCGCACTTTGGTCTGAAATCGTACCCTGCGATATACTGCAGTTGCTTCCATTCCAAAAACATAGCCCCTAAGCTGGCATGTCTTCTACTCAAGGCGTCAGCTACTGCATTACCCTTTCCTGGTGTATATGCGATATCAAAATCATACAAAGCCAAGAACTCTAACCATCTTTGCTGACGAAGATTCAAATCCTTCTGAGAGAAGAGATACTTTAACGACTTATGATCAGTAAACAACTCAAATCTTTCTCCCAAGATATAGTGTCTCCACATCTTTAATGCGAATACAATCGCTGCTAATTCCAAATCATGGGTAGGATATTTTCTCTCGTGCGGTTTCAGTTGCCGACTTGCATAAGCTACAACCCTACCACCTTGCATCAGTACTGCACCTAGTCCGGTACCACATGCATCTGTGTATACTGTCATCTCTTCATTCCCCTTAGGAATGACTAACACTGGTGCACTCGTCAACTTTTCCTTTAGACGCTTAAATGCATACTCGCACTTTTCGTCCCAAACAAAAACTTGATTCTTCTTGGTCAACTGAGTCAACGGCGTTGCTATCTTGGAGAAGTCTTGGATAAACTTACGATAATATCCAGCTAACCCCAAGAAACTTCTTACGTCTGTTGCATTCTTGGGCGTAGACCAATCTTGTACCGTAGCCACTTTTGCAGGGTCTACGGCAATACCATTTTCTGAAACAACATGGCCCAAGAATCTCACTTCCTTCCTCCAGAAGTGACACTTAGAAAACTTCACTTTCAGTTGGTGTTTCCTCAACACCTCTAGCACTGTCCTCAAATGTTCCTTGTGTTCTTCCTCGTTTCTTGAGTAAACCAAAATATCATCCACGAACACAAGTACAAACTTAATCAACTGATCTCTGAATACCCTATTCATAAGATCCACAAAATAGGCCGGGGCATTGGTCAGCCCAAATGGCATAACCAACCACTCATAAAATCCAGACGGCGTTCGAAAGGCCATTTTAGCTATACTCTCAGCTTCCGCTCTAAGCTGATGAAAACCTGTCGCGAGATCCAACTGAGAAAACACTCTCGCTCCACTCAACTGATCAAACAAATCATCTATCCGCCGCAGAGGATACTTATTCTTCCTCGTCACTTTATTTAATTCGCGGTAGTCTACACACAATCGAAGGGAACCATCCGCCTTGGTAGGAAACACAACTGGTGCTCCCCACTCAGAAACACTCCTTCTGATAAATCCCTTCTTCAAAAGATCGCTGACTTGCACCCCGAGCTCTCGCTGCTCCCTTGGTGCCATACGACGAAGTGGCATCACTATAGGTCTGGCATCTTTCACCAAATCAATACGGAACTCAATCTCTCGGTGTGGTGTTAGCCCGGTCACCTCCTCAAAGACGTCCGGATACTGGCCAACCACGGGCAAACCTGACAACTCATCATGCGGGATGTCGAGGGAATTTAGAAAACTAGCCATTACCCCGTCACTGGGTAGACCACCAAACACTACCCTCCGCCCATCATCCGCTCTAACTGTCACCAACAAGCCCTCACAGTCTACCACCACCCCGTATCTTTGGAGCCAATCGACTCCCAAAATAATACCAAACCCAGTAAAGCCCAAAACAAAGCAATCACAAACAAACATGCATCCATGACTCGATAAGACCACATTACGGCAAATCATACTAAGGCTAGTCGAACCTCCTATTGGGTTCGTCACTACTAAAGGTCTATCGACTATCTCAGGTTCCAATCCCAACCTACCTACCAGGTCACTAGATATGAAGGAACTGGAAGCTCCGGTATCAAACAAAACTCTAACAGGAACATCATAAACAGAAAGCATACCTTGGATAACAACATTCTTTCCCTTCTCCGCCGCAGTTGGGGCATTCGACGAAGAAGGAATAGCATTGATGGCATATGCTTTCACTATCTGCTTCTCTTTCAAAGGTTGTGGACACTTATCCTTTTGATGTCCCACTTGGCCGCAGTTGAAGCACTTCCTATCCGCTGGCTTGGCCCGACACTCTTTGGCATAATGGCCCTTCTTTCCACAGCTGAAGCACTCAACTTCTTTCTTATTCTTTTTCTTCTGGCCATCCTTGGTCTGATTCTGTTTTCTCTTGTTCTGAGAACCATTCTTGCCTCCACCGCTTGCTTGCGGCTTTGGCTCTTCTGCAGATACGACCTCAGTCTTCGACTTAGGGTATAGGCTTTCCGATCTCAAAGCTTTCCCCACAATCGATTCAAACGTCTCATCGATGTAGTTAATGAGCCTTTCCCCCAAGTATCCATCCAAACCAGTTATAAACTTCTCATTCTTCTTCTCGGCAGTGTCAATCAAAGATAATCCATACTTCGATAAAGTATCGAACTCAGCAACATATTCTGAAACTGCCATTCCATTCTGCTTAAGCTCCAGAAATTTCCTAAACAGTCCTGACTTCTGAGCCGCTGGGATAAACTTATCGCTAAAGCGAGCTTTAAACTGATCCCAAGTAATCTGATCTTCTGGAGTAGCTGCCTTGATAGCATTCCACCAATTCATTGCCCGTCCTTGCAGCTGACGGGATGCTAGCCTTCTCTTCATTGCGTCCTCGATACCCAAGTCTTCGAAGATACGCTCGCAGCTATCCAACCAATCTTGAACATCTGTAGCCGACTCCGTTCCGTGGAACTGCTTTCCACCAAGATTAGTATAATCCTTGTTAAGCTTGGCGAAATCGGCCCTAGGCACCTGCACTGCTGCACCACCACCATTAGCAGCATTAGGGACTGCTCCTTGCACTTCCCTAAGCATCTCTCTCATGAGGTTAGTAAACATCGTCCTCATCTCAGCAGCATTCCCATTATTGGCTCCTCTACCAGTACCTCTCGTGTATCGGCTCATCGTTCAATCTGTACAGAGAAAACGATTAACCATCTTCTTTGTGGTGTCAGTGCAGTGCGACTTCATCCTTAACTATACTTATAGTACATATATATAGCTTTTGAAAACCAAAATAATCACAAATACGCGCTCTCATATACGTATACTAACTCTCCCTGACGACTTCCCTAGGTGAACTACGCAACCTAGAGCTCTGATACCAACTGTAACGACCCGCCCCGTACCGACCGTCACTTCCTCAGAATATGTCCAGTCAGCACGGAATGGATCGTTGAAAAGAAAGGAAAGAAGAGGAATGAACAAACACAGAACCTGTCGAATGTCTCACAGCGCATGGAACAAAATATAATAATAAAATAATCTTGACATAAAACAGGCGAGACAGTGCATAAGCTGAAAACTAAACCAAACATAGCAGCGGAAATCCAAATACAGCTTATTACAACCTCCAAAATACTGTCTCTAAGCAAAAGAAAGCTAAAGTAGAAGATACACTACTAATGCTCAAGCAGTGATCTTCAACAACACAGGGAGAATATATATATATGTCATACGTGCAAGCCTCCTGCTCGTCTCCGGATCAGCTACTCGTACATCACCAGCTAACTTGTCTCTAGTCTGCTCGTGTGAGCACCCAGAGTAATAAGAAGAGACATAAAACTCTGGATCAGACAAAAGTCTGGTATGAGTGATAAGCAGCTAAACAGAACAATAACAGGTATACTAAACCATACCTGAACCTGGACCTGCAACCAAAGAGTTAGCACAACATACAACTCAATACTCTAAGGTGCCACTAAACATAAGGTGTCAAGATAACGGGGGTGGGGGTGTGTATGTCAAACAATCAAACATAGCAACCATCCTCACGTCACTCACTCTGTGCGTAAAGCATACGATGTCCACCACTGTCAATCACTAGACCCATCGAAGTAGTGACGGAGTTCGACTCTGTACAACTACTGCTACAACCAATCTTACCCATATGGAATCATGACCAAACCTTTTCAATGATCCCACTTCATTGGTATGTAGCTACTTTAGTCATACCTAGATCACTACATACTGTGACCCTGGATCCGTTCACGTACTTCCCACTCATAGTGATCAAAAGCTACAGACATCGACGACTCCTTTGCACGCGTCCCGCAGCAAAGCCCAACTCATGAAGCGAACTCGTTGGTTCCCAACTGGTTCCGGGATCCTGAGCTCCAACTCTCATTTGGACTACCTTTGCATCTCGGGTTATGGTCATCATCCTCCGGATCGGTCTTCATTCTGTTCGTAACTTCCTAGTTCGGTTCGCAGTCACCAGCTCGTAGTCATCACCCTCGGATCGGTTCGGATCATCCTTCACGCTCGGGTCGGATCGTGTCGCACCATATGGATCGCGCCTCGTCAGCTCGTGGCGCCTTGTCGGGTCGGTTCGGGCTTATCAGTTCGTGGCGCCTCATTGGTTCGGGTCGAGCTACCTCATCTGGATCGTGGCGCCTGATCGGGTCGTGGGCACGTCACGCGAGCGGGTCCTCCTGGCGGATCGGGGCACATGGTGGCGTGGCGCTGCATCGGTTCGTGATCATAGGGGGGCGATCCGATCCAGGTAAATTCCTGCACTTCGTTCCAGCGACAGTCTTTCGCCATTCGACGGCGTTTTTGACCAAACTAACACTTCTAAACAATCACAAAACATCTCATACAGTCATAGCAACATATAGTATCGGCCACAAACACCAAAACACAAATCATAGCATGTAAAATGGATCAAACATGGTCAAAACCCCAAATTTCCCCTTAAGCATGTTTAAGCAATTCAAGTGATATAATTAGCAAAACTTAATCAAATCGAACCACACTTCTAACAGAGGTCTAAAATGGTGTTTATGAATTTATGAACATTTTTCCAGAATTTATAAATGCCAGATTTCGTTAATCTTCACTAATTACCCTAAATCAACCGTAATTAGTGCAAAACTAGGCAAATCACTCACCTTTGCCATAATAAAACTTTCAGATCTGAAGTGAACCCCTGATTAGCACGAATTCCAATATCTAACAGCAGCTCTAACCTTGCCTTGGTGCTAATTCTTCTTAATTTGATGTTGCTAAGCTTAATCTTCAATTAGGAAGTGATTTGGGGGTGTTTTGGAGAGATTTAGAGAGTGGAGGCCATGGCTAGTTTAAGAGGAATGAATAGTGACGGCTGAAAATGAGAAAAAGGTGTTCTTCTAACCCTAACAGCCCTTTTAAACTGCTAATCCCGAAATTCCCCTTTGGGCCTAGCTGTTAACTACCCAATTAAGCCCGGTTAAGCTGTTTACGCATTCTAAACCTTAATTCAGCCATATCTCCCAAACGGTAAGTCCGTTTGGCTATTATGACCACTTTACGGAATTGTAAACCATCATCCGGACCTAATGGAAGTGGTTTCAGGTCAACACTCCTTACCAGTCAAAAGTTATGGACGAAACAAGATCAACTAGGGGCAAAATGGTCATTTAAAAATCGGCAAAAATCATGAACATGGGAAATGACCCCAATAGTCGTTCCCCAAAAGTACATGACCATATGACTTACCAAGATAAAGAAATAAATATCCTACGATCCCATGATACGTAGGATACGGGTTGTTACAACCATCGACATGCACGGAAGAGTCAAGGAAGAGTCCGGAAACAAGCGGGATCGTGCGCGGGGGCGCACGATCAAAACAGAGTCGGGCCTAGGCAAAATTGCCCAGGCTCAGCCAAACCGGTCGACCGTCGATTTGGAACCGGTCGACCGTCGATTTGGAACCGGTCGACCGGTTCTGGCCTGGGCAATCGCCCAGGCTAAACCACCACCGGTCGACCGGTGGAATCCAGTCGGTCGACCGGTAGGGGGATTCGGTCCCCCGCGAATGCCCAGTGCCGATCGTCGAGGCTCGTGACTTCTTCGGGACGTCCATGAGGCCTCTTCGATACACCGTAACAACTCGCCAAGCACAAATGCAAGGATTATGATTATAGGTTCTAAACGAACCAAATTTCTAGAACAAACGAAGAAACGCGATATAAGCGAATCGTGAAGTCTTAGAACTTGCAAGTAGCGACAATGGTACTTCACAACACCACTTACTTGACTTACATCATGTGCAATGATCGTGTGAACAACATATATCATAATTTCTACTTCAAATGAAATTCAAACTGATAAACCGGGAGGTGTAAACTATTCCAACCAATTCAACAAGCAAATGCAACATGAAATGGTCCTAAATTACACTTGTGCAAGCCATAGACTTGTGGCATAGATGTGAATTCATCAAAGAACTCACCTTTAGCTCTTGAATGACAAGAACAAGCTCCAACAAGGAAGAACAAGCACAAATCCAAGCAAAGAAGCTTTCTTTCTTCAATCACTTCTCTCAAATCACCACATGAACACATAAGAAGACTCATGGATGTTAGAACATCAAAAAAATCCGAAATTGAGAGGAGATAAAGGTAGAGATCGAGTAGAGAGAGCTTACCCATGTCATAGAATTAGATTTGCACAAGAATTGAGCTCTAGATTGAAAGCCCTAGCCTAGGAAATTTCTATTTCCCATTCCCCTTCCCCATTTCTATTTTTCTAAGTGTTGGAACGAATGAATTAAGAGGAGGGAGCTATTGAGGGTTATATGATGAGCTAGGTTAGCTCAACCAAGCCCTAGCCAAGGTGCCAATTTTCACGAACTCGAAACATATCGATGCTTACAGTCAAAAAGGTCGTAAGCGATGATCCGGACTCAATGGAAGTGGTCCCGAATCCTAATTTTATCATTTGTGAAAAACTATATTTTCAGTGACATATCGGACACGACGATATATTTAAATAAAATATTTAAATCTATTATCATCGAATGAGCGGGTTGTTACAGACTTCCCCCCTTAAAAGAATTGCGATTCCTTAAGAATGAAGTAATAAGTACCAACCAAAAATAATACCAGAGAGTGGTACCACAAGAACCGGCACGAAATGGAAAGATCACACCAACGGCTAGGTGAGATCCCAACTTCATGTCACAAGATCATAAAAACTAGAGTTCAATCTCGAATTCCATTACCTATGAAGGTCGTCATCCCAAACGGGTAAAATAATTCCAGAAAAATTCATAAGCGCTATGAATTCAAATAGACTCGCCTTTCTTAGTATGATTCTCAAGGGAATGAGAATCGATAGAATGCACAAAACCCAAGCGAATCTAATTTGGAATTTCAAGAAGCAACGGGACTGCGTCCTACAGACGTGAGATATCAATAGTAGATATTTCTCTTAGGATATGAAATGGCAATTTATGATGGTTGACTAATCCATCACTAAATCAATCACGGCGATGTAGGGAACATCGAACCCGAGCAATTTAGTCCTGCGACAAGGTGGCTGACACCAACATAAGCACAACACAGAGATTCCAACGAATTTAGCTAAGGAAAGCTATTTTCGAAGGAATAATCAATTTTAATATCAATGATTCAAGGTTGGTAACGGAATACCAACCAGCTAGAAACCGATAAACAAATATTGGTAACGGAATACCAATGAACTACAAATCAATAATCAAATATTGGTAACGGAATACCAATGAACTAGAATTCGATAACAAATATTGGTAACGGAATACCAATGAACTACTCGGGTAAATCGATTTCTAACCAGGTACTAAATCTCATTTAGTAACTGTAAAGATGAATCATTAGAAATTATATGAAATCTCCAATATTCAGAAACTTGAGTATCGATTTTAAAAAATCAGAAACATCAAGAAGATGATGGGTAAGTAGTGCACAACTTATCACTTCGGCAACATGATTCAAGATAATTTTCCGCCAAAAATCTCAAATCGCAAAAACATCAGCAACTAATCAAAGAAGCACTAGACAATTCCTCTAACAAGATGAGATTAAACCAAAGAGGTCATAATCCCCAAAGATTTGATTTACAAGGGTTAGCAAACATGCGGAGACAATTGTCGACCCAAATGATTCAAACAAACAAGGGATGAATATCAAAAGAGCTCATCCTTTCGATATTCATTTCTAAGAACGACGCAAGGCTAAGTTCATAAGTGAATTGACTATAGCACTTCCGGATGATCGACTAGATCATAGATTCGAAGAAAGCAATTATTGAGTTTGTCGTGGATCACAAAATCTCAAATTTCCCTCCCCCCACGGGAACTCCTATTCTCCCGAGTGATCGTTCACTGGCGAAAATAAGAAGACCCATGAAATCACAAGAATACTAAATTCTCTTTAGAAAAACGAAACAAGGATTAAGAATTAGGTGAGATTCTTAATCGCTAAGAATTCTCAAAAATCAAAGATCAATGAATAACTCTTTGGGTTCTTCCAGGAGTTATTCAATTTACTCAAAGAAAAGATTCAAGATAATTTCTAATTAAAAATCTTGAACCACTCAAATTCTTGGAATTGCTTCAAGGATATCTAGAAATAAATTATCTAGAATAATAAAGAACGATTACGAAAAATCGCAAAAACCCAAAATATCATTATTTTGATTAATTCATTAATGGTTAATTTAATTTTAGGGATCATTCAAATGTCGGATTGTCACATAATGGTGTTTAGGAATTCCGAACTACAACATGGCATCCCACGTCTCATTCGAGATCCTTAACGCACCCGATGGACAAGTTAACACAAGAAAGTCCTAACAATTTCTAACGTTCACGCAGATCTCGTGAAAATATAAAAATTTAATAAATCGTTTGGGATGGCATAAAGGAAATAGGATTCCTTTATCAACTTACGAATAAAACACAATTGATATTTTTTGATAACGAAGAACACGGTCGACATATATCAAAAGAACATAAGTAAAATAATCTCGGAACAAGGTAAATGACATTAAGAAATTAATGACACGTACCTTGACTCAAGAAGAGGATCACAAAAAGCGGGATGCTTTCCCTCATTCTTGATCTTGAGTTTCGAACACAACAAGGTCACACAAATGAGTTGTTTTAGCCCGAAGGCTTGGTGATCTCACACCGAACTAGAACTACATAGCTGACAACAAGGGAGTAGATTTAGTCACAACGACATGGTATCTCCATACCGATCGACAAGTGATCAATAGACTACGCTAGGTACATAGCGACGTACGAAACAATCTTAACTAGAAAACACGAAATATCAGGATCAAAGGTGCTTACAACGCGCGTAACGACGCACATGCAAGATATCCAATGAACAATCAACTACAAGGATCATAACTGATCAACGAGATAAGTGTGATACACAATAGGCCAGTTAATAAACAAATTCAGCCGAACGTCCCATACCGCCAGCTTAACTCAAGAATTAACGAACGAATTGTTGAATCCCACTCGAATATTCAAAATGATTATTATCATAGTTTTCAAATGCACAAGTCCAGTAATTATCCGTCAAAGCAACCACAAGGGTCCATAGTCCTCATGTTTACTAAGGCGTATAATTAAATTTCTCGTACGATTGAAGTAGTCATGACAATGTCAAACTACGATCACCGAAGCAATCGACAACTTGAAGTTTACGTTTTAACAACGTAATTTATACAAAAGCGGACATCGACTAGCAATTCGAGTCAAAGAATGAAACAGAAGCACCACTAGAGCACACGGGCCCTAGATGGACTATAGAAATCAACCCGAAAGAGAACGAGTCGATAACTATTCTAAAGGACCAAAAATAGGTCACTAGATACTCAAACACCCCTCCCGCAGGAGGTACACTAGGTGAACTAGCACTTGCACGGTTGTGACCAACTATTTCGCTTCTTTAAGGAAAAAGAAGGAAGACAAAGTTAGTCTCAAGTTGAATTGAAATGATGTGAATTCAATCAAAATGGAATCGTATTGAAAGATAAGCTATGACGGGTCTTAAGACTCTAACTAAAACCCTAAAGCACGATTCCCGAGAGAGGCTCAAGACAATACCATCATCATGCTATCTTACAATGTTCCGAAAAGTTGGCTTTGATACCAACTGTAACGCCCCGCCTCTATACCCACTATCGTCCAGTTCATTTCATAGAAATGTCGTAGACCATGACGGAGAATGAGGTTTGTGAAGGGCGACCGATTGTATGATTACTCCATGTGAGGAATGCACATAGAATTCTGATACTGATAAAATTTCGACATGACCATTCGGCACATAGGGCAACTACACAATGACTATATGCAATCCGGAAAGCAGTATAAAATAGACAACAACAATAATATAAATATGGTATATCTCAGAGCCAGACACAGAATAATCATATCACAAAGGCGGAATAGATATGAATAATCCAAGAATGTGTACAACAAGATAGTGTCAAGAAAGATCCACTAATCCCAAAGAATAGATACATGCACCATGATCTAAATAAAAGGATATGTACACAACAAGATAATATCATAGGTACAGCAGTACATAAAACTGCGGAGACAGAGTAGCAAGCTGAAAGCGGAAGATCAATCATGTGATGAGTCCGAGAGGAGTACCTAAAATGACTCGGTCTGACCAAAGTATTATTTATAAGAATAAACAATAAACGGATATGTCTAGCTGTACTTATCAAATAAACAGAGATAACAAGAGATATAACAAAGGATGACATGAACATGGCATGTCGACACAATTAGGAAATGACAATGGAATGTCAGCACACAAATATCTCTAAATAATCCCCTAGCTAATGTAGAATGCAACATTCAAATACTAGCATAACAGTGGTCATGGAAAATCATAGAAAGTCAAGTAGTCATAGAAAAATCAAATTGACGCGCATCGCATCAAAGTGGTCATAGAAAATCATAAAAGGGGAGAAAACGCATAAATCATAGAAGATCATAGAAAACATCATAAAAGGGGCCTGCAGGTTCATAGAAGATGAGATACGTTCTCTAGGTAGCTAACCCAGAAAACATAAATCATAGAAAATCAAAGAGAATATCATAGAAGGGCCTGCAGGTTCATAGAAGATGAGGTGCGACCTCTAGGTAGCTAACCCATTTGTTTGAGCCGAAGCTCTCTGAGGATTCCGGGTCGTGACCCAGGTAGAGGAAAACATAAATCATAGAAGATCATAGAAGGCTGGACCGAAGTCCCATAAATGAATGTCCCAAATCATAAATTCCCATTCGGGCGATTGCGAACCAAACAAATATGTCATAGAGGAGGATACCATGGATCCGGGTGAATAGAAATTACTCCGAGCTAGTTAATTTAAGAAAATAGCAACATGTCCCATAACCACATGCTATTCTCGAATATTTACACACTAGTAGTTGGTTCCTATTCAAAACAGAGAAAATCATAGAAGGAGCATTGCCACGGTTTACGATCGGATGAGTCCAAGAATTAACCATCGAAGCAAAAGCAAGGCTTCATAGTCCTTGATTTTACTAAGACGTTTAATTAGATTTCTCATACGAACGAGAAAAAGATTTATAGAATATATACTAGTAGATTTGAAGAAGGTTCATAAAACGATTTCGTAAATTAGCTTCGTATAATGAAGTAAGATTGGAAACCATTTTAGTACAAGAATTTGATATCTACTAAATAACATAAAACCTCTTTATTTAAATTCAAGTGGCAATAAACAATAGTACGATCGCCGAGGCAAATCGATCAAGGGGATTCACGTCACAATGACGTGATTTCAAATATTCATGGAAAACGTCGCCGTAGCGAATATAACACAAACATCATGTATCATAACTCATATCACAATAACATACAGGAAATCAAGGGATAACAGTTATAATTTCGTTCAACGAACAAATCGGAATCCCAAACTAGTACTCGAAGGTTTTAAACTACATCAGAATAGGCTCGAAGGTTATCGAGTCGATAATCCACGTTTTGGTGGCGTGAATCATCTTAACAAGAGTATCGAGCAAATTCGATATACCAAAAGCAGCCCACGGCTTTACGACGATCTCCGGTGAATTCGAAGACCATCGACATGCACAGAAGAGTCAAGGAATAGTCCGGAAACAAGCGGGATCGTACGCGGGGGCGCACGATCAAAACAGAGTCGGGCCTGGGCAAAATTGCCCAGGCTCAGCCAAACCGGTTGACCGCCGGTTTGGAACCGGTCGACCGGTTCTGGCCTGGGCAATTGCCCAGGCTGAACCACCATCGGTCGACCGGTGGAATCCGGTCGGTCTACCGGTTTCAAACAGAGAATAAACCGGTCGATCGACCGGTTTCGGACCGGTCGACCGGTCCTGGCCTGGGCTGTTGTCCAGGCCGAACCTAGGGGGATTCGGTCCCCCGCGAATGCCCAGTGCCGATCGTCGAGGCTCGTGACTTCTTCGGGACGTCCATGAGGCCTCTTCGATCCACCGTAACAACTTGCCAAGCACAAATGCAAGGATTATGATTATAGGTTCTAAACGAACCAAATTTCTAAAACAAACGAAGAAACGCAATATAAGCGAATCGTGAAGTCTTAGAACTTGCCAGTAGCGACAATGGTACTTCACAACACCACTTACTTGACTTACATCATGTGCAATGATCGTGTGAACAACATATATCACAATTTCTACTTCAAATGAAATTCAAACTGATAAACCGGGAGGTGTAAACTATTCCAACCAATTCAACAAGCAAATGCAACATAAAATGGTCCTAAATTACACTTATGCAAGCCATAGACTTGTGGCATAGATGTGAGTTCATCAAAGAACTCACCTTTAGCTCTTGAATGACAAGAACAAGCTCCAACAAGGAAGAACAAGCACAAATCCAAGCAAAGAAGCTTTCTTTCTTCAATCACTCCTCTCAAATCACCACATGAACACATAAGAAGACTCATGGATGTTAGAACATCATAAAAATCCGAAATTGAGAGGAGATAAAGGTAGAGATCGAGTAGAGAGAGCTTACCCATGTCATAGAATTGGATTTGCACAAGAATTGAGCTCTAGATTTAAAGCCCTAGCCTAGGGAATTTCTATTTCCCATTCCCCTTCCCCATTTCTATTTTTCTAAGTGTTGGAACGAATGAATGAAGAGGAGGGAGCTATTGAGGGTTATATGATGAGCTAGGTTAGCTCAACCAAGCCCTAGCCAAGGTGCCAATTTTCACGAACTCGAAACATATCGATGCTTACAATCAAAAAGGTCGTAAGCGATGATCCGGACTCAATGGAAGTGGTCCCGAATCCTAATTTTATCGTTTGTGAAAAACGATATTTTCAGTGACATATCGGACACGACGATATATTTAAATAAAATATTTAAATCTATTATCATCGAATGAGCGGGTTGTTACAGTGGCAGTGATTAGATGACGCGAGTCCTGAGTGATCGAAGTTTTCAGGGAGGGTCGCGTTCTAAAATTTGAAATCCGACAGTTGGTTTTAGGGTGAAGACACAGAGATTCGAAGGAGCTGGGAAGCTTCGTTTTTTCATTTGGAAAGGGAAGCCGTGCTTTTTCTGGTAGAAGGAAGATAGAAGCCGTAGAAGAAAGGAAAGGAGATGGAGTTCATTTTTACAGAACATGAAGTAGGGAAGAAAGGATTCAGGTGGTTTGAATGTCGGGAATGGGGAGCGAGTTTCTATAGTGGGAAAACGGGAATGGTGAAGGAATGATGCAGCTTGGGGTTCGAGTGCTGTTGTTTGCGGAAGAAGAAGTCCGAATTTTGTGAATTGTGAAAGAGATGGGAAATGGTTGTTGGTTATGTAGTGGTGTGTGTTGGTGTTCAGTTTAAGGGGTTGTGGAGATTTGTCAGTGATAGGGAGTCGGCAGTAGGATTTGGGAGGAATGTTGTTGTGTACTAGAATCGAGGAAGAAAGGATTTAAGGTAATTACTGTATATTTAATGTTAAGTTAAATTATTTAATCTAAAGCTAATAATGTGTAAATTAGATCCAAAGTAATTAGGGTATAGAATTTTATTTTTAATGCAATAAAATTCCGTATTCTGTTAAGATGAAAGAAAATGACCTTAACTGTTATGTAGAATTTGGAAACTGAAAAGGGAGATTTATTTAGTAGATCATTATAAAGAGTGTAAACTAGACGAGGGGAAAATTTATGCTTGAAACCATTAGCTATTCAAAACCATGAAGTTTAGAAAATTAAAGTAGTCTAATTCGATAACTGAATTTTTAATAATATTGTTTTACATTAAAAAACAGACGGTTAAAGGAACCAATGTGAAATCTATATAATTGGCTTCAGTGGGTGTTCAGCGCAAATAAAAATCACGGTGAGTAAATCTCACTCACCTGTTATTTAGAATTATTTTTATTCGGTAAAAATAATTGTTGTTGCTTGTTTGAATGCTTTCTGGTTGATTTAAATATATTAGTTATTTAGGGTTGACTATTATATATATATTAGGTTGATGATTGGATTGTTCTCGCAGTCTCATTAGCGGATGCCCGCGGTATCATTAGAGGATGATTTCCCTATGCGCCCCACAATATATATAGTGGATGACCTTCATACCGCGATATCCTGCCTCGAAGCAGGATGGGTATTATTTATGTTGGCTAGCGTCTGTGGATGCAGGAAAAACAGGTTGGAAGAATCCAACTGGATTCCTCAAAAATATTATTATTTGTTTATTCATATATTATCGTATATGATGTGTTAGAAAACATGTGGTTGATAACTTAGTGTTTTGGGGTGTTTAAATATCACTGGGGCCTGAATATTGATTTATAAAAATATCGTAAAAAGGATATTTTGAGATTAAAAAGGGAAAATTCTATTTTTCTAAAAATAGAATTTGAAATTTGAATGGACTGAAAATATTAACTTGTTTTGAATAAATAAAAACAAGTATTGAAAGTTATATACGATGTTTATAAATTAAATAAATTAAGGAATTGAAGAATAATTTATAAACGATGTTTATAAATTAAATAAATTAAGGAATTGAAGAATAATTTAAAAATGATGTTTATAAATTAAATAATCAAGGAATTGAAGTGAATTTATAAAAGGTGTTATAAATAAAATGGAAAAATTATCATTGGATAATTTGAATATTTAAATTCAAATGTGAATTTAAAAATAGAAATGGGGGAATCGTTTTAAGAAATAAACGAGGGAACTTATTCTGATGTTCAGAATATAAATTGAACTAAAATAAATCCATAAGGATTTATGATTTTGAATTCGATTAATTTAAATTTATTTCAAATAGAATTTGAATATAGGAAATTCAAATAGAAATTCAAATAGAATTTGAATATAGGAAATTCAAATAGAATTTGAATATAGGAAATTCAAACAGAAATTCAAATATAATTTGAATATAGAAAATTCAAACAGAATTGAAAATACAATTTTGAATATAGAAATTCAAATAGAATTTGAATATAGAAAATTCAAATAGAATTTGAATATAGGAAATTCAAATAGAAATTCAAATAGAATTTGAATATAGAAAATTCAAATAAAATTGAAAATAGAATCTGAAAATAGAAAGTTGAAATCATTTTGAAATGGGAACGACGAAATATATTTCAGAATGCGGATTTTTAAACAGAATAGAAAATAAATCCAAAGGATTTATAATTTGTAAAAGAAATTGGAATTTATTATAGAAGATAGAAGTATAAATAAATATATTACCGAGTTAGGAAAAATCGACAATTTTAGAAAATCGGAAATATGATGTTGAATTGGGAAACTGATTTGATATATATTAAAAATATATCAGAATGGAGTTGAAATTATTATAAACAAAGTTTAAACGTTTATATATTAAATATAATTAAAACGAACTCGCCGCAGCGCTGTAGTTCGTAAATTAGCGTTTCGAACTTCAATTGAGTATATAGAACTCAATTTAAGTCGGAATTCTTTGAAACAAGAACCGTCAGAACCGGTTGAATAATAGTTTTCTAATGGAAGAGAAAAATCAAGATTTCGTCTTAAAGATTTTGAGATATGTCAAAATCAAATTTCTAGAAAAGAAGTGCCATAATCGTTTAAAAACCATAACAGTTTATTTACAGAAATAAAAGGATTTTAAGCAAGTAAAATCTAAATCTTCATTAGAAAAATCTAGACTTGAGTTATAACATAAATATGAACTCAAGTGAAGTAAATGATATGATTTTTGAAACAACAATCATATCTTTGATTATTGAATAGAATTAACTAAGTTGAAGAGAAAATAATTAATCAAGTTTTGAATCGAATTAAGACTTTGAAAAGTGAATGGCATTTGAGAATGTATATTCGAAATTGAATATGAAATGTAAGTGAAATGGAATTCAATTAGTTTATAAGAAAGTTGAAATTATATTTGAACATGTCATGGTCAAATATAAAAAGGGAAATAGGCAAAGAGTTGATTAATGAATTAATTAACGAATTGAGTTAGAGCGACTATATTGAATTGAGATGAATTGAGGATAGACGTATATAGGTTAACCAGGTTTGGAATGAAGTATATGAAGATATATATAATAAGAATGCTCGACAAAAGGTATGTATTTAAATTGAATATGAGATTTTATGCGCCGTATCGGCTAGCCGCTTGGCTTTTTCTTTTTCTTTTTGATTGGAGAGGCCTGTGTGGCAAGGTTTGACTTTTTCCGGTAACCCCGTACAAAGGAGGTTATGGCGAATTTTTTCTGGAAATTTAAGGAGTTAGAATATTTATAAGAATATTTGATAGTTAGAAATCAATGTATCGATATATATAGAATTCGATAAGGAAATGAACTTAAAAATAGAATATTATAAACAAAAAGAAAATCTATAAATTAGATTTGTTAAAAATAGAAAGAGAAGCGTGTACGTGTTTTAGAAATGGAAAATTGGTTTAATATGGTATTGATTTTTCGAGTTAGCGGTCTGGTCTGTTTTGAAGTTAATAATATTTTCAGTCAAGGTCTAAGAGGTAATTATACCCCAACTTGATTGATTTCATTATCAGCTGATAAATAGCAAGATCCAGTCTCGAAGAGAAATGTTTAAAGAGATTTAGTCGAATGCAGTATTTTGGGTTGTTGTGACGATGTTTTACATAACATTCGTTTTAACCCAAGTAAGTAAATTTTGGAAATATAACAATAAGTGTTTCCTAAGTATAGAAATAAACAAGTTTAGGAAAGAGATATGTAATTAGAATATTTCCAATTATAAATAGAAGATATTTTCTAAGTACAGAAAATAAAAGAAGGCGATATATGGAAATGTTTTCCAATTAACGTAAAAGGCCAAGATGATTATCGAAAATATTTGGTTAACAAATATTGATAAGGAAATGAAGAAGAGATTTAATTAATGAAATATTAAATAAAGAGCCCAGTGATTTGTTATGTTGAACGAACACTTGTTTTTATTCGATAGTTAAATCACAGACTATCGAACTTTTGACCATCGCTGTCAATATGAAGAGACCGGTTGGATTCTTATCCAAAGAACCACTCCGTATTGGCATTAGCGTTCCGAATCAGATTATATGAAGATAATCGAAGATGGAGTAAAGTGCAAGTGCTTTTCTATTAAGGGAAATTGTGCCTTCTGTTTCGTTCAATCCCAGAACGAACGTAAATGGACGGATGTCTGACAAAGTATTTCCAATGATCGAATGGGTTGGTCTGTATAAATATATATGGTTACAACGGATTTATTCCCTTAGCATAACATCCAGAATATTTGTGTAAACCAATAAATGATTAACGGATCTGATAATGTGGCATTTAAAGTAATTGTGTTATCAATGAGAGAAGTATTCGTAGCCTCAGGCCTCAACAACCGGGAAATGACAAAAATCGGGCAGGCAGCATGGCTATGTGGTTAGCTCCCATTAGAGTGTATCATCACCTATCTAGAGATTCATTTAATTCCTCATTCTATTCGATGCTGTCCCATTCGGGAACCGGTTGCTAATCCCAACCATTGGTGATATACATTCAATACACTCAAGCGAAATGAGTGGTCGGTCATGTGTGGTTGAGTTGCAAGATGTTCTTGTTGAACTCGGTGTATTCTCCTCTAGAGATACATCAGCGGCAGGTGGTTCCATACCTTGTCATAGTTGGAAATCCAATCCCCAATAAGTGCTTGCGGTTTTGATTGTATATTATATATGTGGAACGTGAGATGCAAACGTTCCACTAGATTCTATTTATTTGATTTAGACACTATTATAATATCAAAAGAGTTTTGATATAAAGATTATCGTTCTCTTTCAAAAGGATTTGAAAGTTAAATCAAGTGTTTGAGATTCTCATAAGGGAAAAACCCGTTCCGTATTATACGGCGTGGTCTTATGAGATATTGTTTTTTTTTCTCAAACTGTTTTAAACTGTTTACTCATACCAGTCCCATGACTGCCCCGGAGTTTATTTTGTTTTGTTTTACCTAAACTCTTGGGTGCCTAAATTTGTAACACCCCGTATTTTTGAATAACTTGTTATAACATAAATCAGTGCAGAATTATATTTAATAATTTGAAT
Source organism: Allium sativum (assembly GCA_030737875.1). NCBI lineage: Eukaryota > Viridiplantae > Streptophyta > Magnoliopsida > Asparagales > Amaryllidaceae > Allium > Allium sativum. The sequence continues at coordinate 825,018 of JASFAX010000042.1, read as the reverse complement.
CAGGGGAAACGGGTTGTGCCATTGCGTTCGTCTCGGAAAAATACGCGAAATAAGTCCGAGTTTTCATAAATCGGAGTCCGTATGACCAAGTTATGGCCCGTCAAAGTTTCAAGAAAAATCAAAAACGAAAACTGGTCATGTTTTTGAGGCCCGGGATGAGTTTTGGGCTGTTTTTTTGGGCCCTAAATGGTTCCTACACTTGACTTATTCCCCAAGACATGCTTTAAAGGCTAGGATTGGTTCTAGGGTATATCCTATGGCTAAAACTATCCTAGTCTTCTATAAAAAGACCCCTAACCTAAACCTAAATGCTCATTATTCAATCCTATAGCTAAACTATGCCAAAATGTTCTCTCATGGCCTCCACCCTCATCCTCTTGTCATAATCTCCATCTCTAATCATATGAGAGAGTTTCTAAAGAAGTATAAGAGTTCCTAAGCTTGCTTAAGTGTTTCTAAGTTTGATTCAAGGCTTTTCTTCATCAAAGCTAGGATCTTTATTATTGATTTGGCTCAAGGGTTTTCATTTGGAGCATTCTTATTTGGAGTTTTTGAGTTGATAGCTTAGTGGCTTCGTCTCAATCTTTTAATATATTCATAAGAAGGCTAATCAACTAGTAGTGAGTTTCTATGCCTTTAGCAAGCAATTGCTAAATTAATTATGATAGGATATAATGAGGTTATGGTTAGGAATGTGGATCAATGTTAGTTATGCAAGTTTTATGCTATATGTTCATGATGTTAGTTATGCAAGTTTATGCTATATGTTCGCGATGTTAAGTTATGCAAGTTTGATGCTATGTGCTCATGAAGCCAGTTATGCAAGTTGGGTGTAATCTATGCTATGTGTTCATGATGCTAGTTATGCAAATCACTATGATAAACATTGATCCATTATGTGACATGTTATGCAAGTTTAGTGTTTGATTTTATGCAAGTTCATATACGACATGTTATGCAAGTTTAGTGTTTGATTTTATGCAAGTACATATGTGACATGTTATGCAAGTTTAGTGTTTGATTTTATGCAAGTTCATATGTGACATGTTATGCAAGTTTGGTGATTGATTATATGTAAGTTAACGTATGACATGTTATGCAAGTTCACACCTTTGTATGTCATACATACATATGCAAGTTCACACCTTTGTATGTCATACATACATATGAAAGTTTACCTCTTTGTATGACATAAATAACATATGCAAGTTACCCTCTTTATGACATATGTGGTTCATGCAAGTTTGGCTTGATTATTTATGCTAGTTGGGTTTAATACTAAGCTCATATATGCAAGTTGACACCTTTTAAACCCATGAGATGCTAATGTGATATCTTCCCTTTTATATGTCATGTTATGAGAACGAATTACGTGGGAAACGATGGGGTTAATATGCATGTTAATAAAATTGTGTGAAGTTGGTATGATTATGCATACCATAAAGTGGATGGACATAATTGGGAATTTACCTATTAAGTTAGGTCTACCCATACTATGGAATTGGGAATTTACCTATTGAGTTAGGTCTACTCATATTCTTGAAAACTTGAATATGAACATGGATAATTAATACAAATTATGGGGGTGATTAATTAGGTGTAATTAATTGACTAAGACACGAGGTTGGACTCGTTTGTAGCGTAAGACTGCCCGGACCCAACCGTCTTAACCAGTTGCTACAAATGTTAGCCCAATGTGAGAGGTCTTAGGCACAAACTAAATACGTGATTAAGGTAAAGACACGAGGTTAGACTCTGTTATGACGTAAGGCTGCCCGTACCCGACCGGCTTAACCAGCTGTCATAAAAGATAGTCTAATGTGAGAGGTCTTTATGTGGATCACGGTCTTAATTAATTAAGAAACACTTAACCATATTAGCATGTAGAGGGACATGAGGGGTTAAGTGGGTGCCTTGGGTGGCATGTGGAAATCTAGTGGTTGCCTTGGGTGGCAATAGAAAATATGATTGGAATACTTAACCAAAGTGGAACATGTAATTAAAACATGATTAAAGGGTTAAGTGGGATACACTAGAAAAGGGACAAGCTTAGGTGGGTAGCTTGTGGGGGCCCATTTCAACCAGTAACCCATACGTATCTTTGTGGGCTCGACACATGTCGAGAACGGGACACGCATACTGGGCTTGACTATAAGAGGCTAAAACGGGTTAGCGGTGGCAACTCAAGTCCAACGGGTTTCATGTGCGTGTGTGGACCCGGGCTGGTAGATAAGCCGTTGTTGCATCGTGTAGGTAAAAGCCGTGCACCGTTGATAGTACCAGGTTGCCACTTTGGGGAATGATACACCCCACTGTGGGACCAGCACGGATATCTACGTTAGGGAGCCGATCGTTGGGGAGTAGTGGGGTACACCTAGTGGAGATAGGGGCAGATGGCACCTATGTGGTCAGCTAGGGGTACATGAAACTACTAGTTATATTTTCTAAGTTCTTGGGTGGGATCAACCTTTAAGATAGGAGTGACTGGTGTGGTGCAGTTAGTAATTATCCTTGGGTGGGTAGATGCGTCTTTACCGTTATCTTGGTTCATCCTATGTCTAGTTGGCTGCTTAGTGTAGTCATTTATCCCCAGTCGTACCATGTCAAGTTTATGTCATACCCTAATTACTTTAATGATTGTGTTGTTAAAGTTATAGGACTCGCTCAGACTTATGTCTGACCCCGTTGTTTTTATCTTTTTCCCCCTCAGGTCCTCAGGTTGGGCCTAGCACTAGTGGGCTTTGATTCGGACTGCTTTATCTATCTTGGAGCTTGGACTCTTGAAGTAAAGCTCGGTTATCTTTTCTTTTATGGCTATTAGTTATGTAGTGGGATTATGTACTTATGTTTTTATCAGGATGGATATTTAGTACTTGACTCTTGTTTATGGTTTTGTGATGTAACCAAACATGTTTTACTTTCCACTGCTATGAAATGATGTTTTAAATTTTCTAGTATTACTTATATCTGTCTTGTTGTAATTTTTCTGTTCTATATTCACTTAAAATACTCCACCGATGTTATGGCAATCCCATAGTGAGTGACCGTAGCGGGTGTGGGGTGTTACACGTGGTATCAGAGCTTAAGGTTGCCATAACAGATAAAACTTTTAGAAAAAATATTTTTCTAAGAAAATTTTTGAAGGAGTATTTTCAAAAACATGTCTTTTAAGAGAAAAGTTTTTGAAAGAAAAGCATAATCCCCAATAGCCATATCTTTATCTTTCGAATTCTCCGTTTTGAATCTTTCCTTTTTCGTTTTAGCATGGCTGAAGATCTTAACTTTTCGGAGGGTGTAGCGATACCAGTATGGTATAGGAGATTGATGGAGGCTAGGGCCGCCGCTGCGGCTCCAGCAGATGTTCCTCCACCACCAGTTGCACCCGATCATCCTCCTCCTCCTCCTCGCGCGGATACTTTTGTTAAGACTTGCAAGGAATTTAAGGCTATGGGAGGGAAACCTTTTCAAGGATCAGAAACTTTTGTGGAAGCTAGGGATTGGCTTAAGGATACGGAAGAGTTGATAGACATCTTTGAAGTGGAAGAAGGAAAGAAAGTCAAGTTAGCAGCTTGGTTAATGAAGGGAGAGACCTCGTTCTGGTGGGAGGTCAATAATGGAGAACGCCTTGTTGACTCTTGGGCGGATTTTAGGCAAAGGTTTGAGGCGAAGTTCCTCTCACGTGCGGAAGAAAATCTTTATATGGAAAGGTTCTTGAACTTGAAGCAAGGAAACTTATCATTGAAGGAATATGTCAACAAGTTTAATCAATTGGCAAGGTTTGGCATAGAAATGGTGAATACACCGGAGAAGAAAGCTTTGAGGTTCATTAAAGGCTTGAACGAACCGATGCATGGGTTGGCTATTACCCACTTCCCTATGGGGGCCACCTTCGAGAAGCTAGTAGACATGGCACTTATGCCTGAGGAAGAGAAGGGTCCCAATGCTAATAAGGCACCCGAGAAGAAAGGAGATCAGAAGAGACCTCAACAGCAACAGCAAAACAAGGGTGGGAAAGGCAACGGTGGCAATGGAAAGAAGAATTGCTTCAATTGTGGGACACCGGGCCACCTAAGCAAGGATTGTCGCAAGAAGAAGAAGACTGGCTGCTTCCACTGTGGCGAAGCAGGGCATCTAGTGAAAGACTGTCCAAATAAGGGGCAAAGGACAGGATCTACCTCAGGAGGACAGGTGCAAGCTCTTGTGGCACCAGCTCAGGCAAGGGGGCAAGTTCAGGCTCTCGCGGTTCCACCGATTCGGGAAAGAGGTAGAACTATTGCCGTTGTAAGTCTAGTTTTTCTGTTTGATCATCCAGTTCGTACTATGTTTGACTCTGGCGCATCGCATTCGTTTATCTCATCATCATTAGTTGAGTCACTACACTTAGACACCAGTCTAGTAGATGATCCCTTGGTTGTTTCAAACCCAATTGGGGGCTCCACTTATTTTTCCATGATATGTTTGGGTTTGAAGATTTCTATACTTAGCGTTGAGTTTAGATGTGATGCTTTTGTTTTGGGCTTCACGGGCTATGGGTTGATTTTGGGCATGGACTGGTTATCCAGTAATGGTGCCGTTCTTGATTGTGAAAGGAGAGTTGTTAGGCTTATGACCCGATTGGGTAACACTCTCGAGATCTCTTGTAATCCCATGGATTCTGTTATGCTAAGTTATCTTGAATCGCTTGACGCTTCGGTCGAGAGTTTGCGATCTGTTAGAGTGGTCCGGGAATACTCGGATGTGTTTGAGGAGGTGAAGGGCTTACCTCCGAAGCGGGAGATCGACTTCCGAATATATCTGGTAGACAATGCTAAACCAGTATCTTTGCCAGTGCGCCACATGGCCCCTCGTGAGAGGAGGGAACTCAATAAGCAAGTAGGGGAGTTGCTTGATAAGGGTTTCATAAGACGAAGTATATCGGAGTGGGGTGCTCTGGTAGTTTTTGCCACGAAGGCAGATGGGTCCCTCAGACTTTGTGTAGACTATAGAGAACTCAACAAGCTTACAAAGAAGAATAGACACCCATTGCCGAGGATTGATGATCTCTTTGATCAGTTGGTTGGCGCCTCAGTGTTTTCGCAGTTGGACTTAGCCACGGGGTTTCATCAGTTGAGAGTGGCTGAGGATAGTATAGAGAAGACTGCCTTTAGGACTCCGGATGGTTTCTATGAGTGGCTTGTGATGCCCTTTGGTTTGACGAACGCCTCTGCATACTTTGTTGATTTGATGAGTAGGGTGTTCAGGGAGTACCTTAATAAGTTCGTGGTGGTCTTTGTGGATGACATCTTGGTCTTTTCTAAGAGTGAAGAAGAGCATGCCCTACATCTTAGGGAAGTGTTGGAGACTCTTCGAGCGCATAGCCTTAAGGCTAAATTCTCTAAATGTCACTTTTGGAGGAAGGAAGTGCGATTCTTAGGGCACGTGGTCTCCAAGGAAGGGATAGCTGTGGATCCCGCGAAGGTAGTGTCCATCCAAGATTGGAAGGTTCCGAAGAACGCTACCGAGGTGAGGAGTTTCTTGGGGTTGGCCGGCTACTATAGGAAGTTTGTCAAGGACTTCGCGAAGATATCAGCCCCATTAACTCGCTTGACGAAGAAGAATCTAGTTTTCACATGGGATGTGGATTGTGAGGATGCGTTCCGACGGTTAAAGAGAGCTTTAACCACCGCTCCAGTTTTAGTGCTGCCAGATGGGAGTAAGCCGTTTGTTGTTTATACCGATGCTTGTGGGACAGGACTAGGCGCAGTCTTAATGCAAGAGGGAAGGGTAATAGCCTATGGTGGAAGGCAGTTGAGAGTGCATGAGAAAAATTACCCTACACATGACCTAGAGTTGGCCGCTTTTGTTTTTGCGCTTAAGTCTTGGCGCCATTATCTTCTTGGTGAGAGGTTCGAATTGTTCACTGACCACAAATCGTTGAAGTACTTGTTTTCTCAGAAGGATTTGAACTTAAGACAGCAAAGGTGGATGGAGTTCTTAACGTCCTATGATTTTGAGATAGCATATACCCCTGGCAAGGGTAACGTGGTGGCAGACGCCTTAAGCAGAAAAAGGTTGTCCTTGAGTCCGTTGTTCGTTGAACGGCAAAGCTTGGAATTTATCTCGATGTTTGACTTCAGACCTTCTGTTGACTTTATACCCGGTTTGCTGGCATCCTTAGAGGTTAGACCTACTCTTTTGGGACGGATTGGTGAGGCACAGCGGGACGACCCACAGTTGGTTGAGTTAGTGGAGAAGCTCATAAGGGGGGAGTCGTCCAGCCATTTGAGTAGGTACACCCTAGATGATAAGGGGTGGTTGCGCAGGGACGGTAGACTTTGTGTACCGCAAGACGAGGGTTTGAGGAAGGCTATTCTTGATGATGCACATCGTTCGAAGATGACCATTCATCCCGGTGGGGACAAGATGTACCAAGACATGAAGCGAGTTTTCTTTTGGGCCGGTATGAAGAAAGATGTGGCCGAGTATGTCGCTAGATGCTTGGTGTGCCAACAAGTAAAAGCGGAGCAAAAGAAACCCGGTGGGTTGCTACACCCATTGGAAGTTCCGCTATGGAAGTGGGATAGCGTCTCGATGGATTTCGTCGATGGGTTACTGTAACGACCTGGATTTTTCTAGCTATTTAAAATTGAATATTTAAACTTGTTTTAAATATTGTATTGGGAATTAAAATAACGAAGTTGCGCAAACGAAGTCGGGTTTGACGAAATTTATTTCTTTGGATTCGTAACCTCAAAAACATAACGGTGTGTTCATTTTCGTTGCGTATGAAATTTCATGGGGGTACGGTGCATGTATGAAACGGTCAACAAAAATTAACGGTAGATTTTAATAACCAAATTTAAGTGAAACATCGAAACATAACAGTATGACAAATTTCGTTATTTTTGGAATTCGTTTATGGTCATACAAAAAATTAAACGCTGAAGACATGCATTGATCCCGTAAGTTGCCGCATTATGAAATTATTAGTCTTCATGAAAATAGTTAATTTCTGATTATTTAAAAATATCTGAGCAACAACTTGTGAACAGGTTAAAAGAAAACAAAATTGAATTTATTTACGAGACAATGTTGTGTGTTTCTGGTTTGCCTGTATACTGATCTTGGAATCAAATCTAACTAACATCGATTATCGGTTTTTATACAAATTTAGAACAACAACTGATTTACTTGTGAGGTTAAAACCATAAAAGTGCACACCTATGACAGCTGAAATTAATAATACAAGTCACATATTGTCCGACTGGACCTGTTCAATACAAGGCGTGATAACTGGTATAAATTTATATAATATTTAACCGCTACTGTGAATTCCTTGCGTCCCACTTCTTCATTTCCGTGCGTCTTACATTTCTTTTTCCTTGTGCATCAATCTACCTAACACCGTGATAGGCAAGTTTTGAAATACACCACACGCAACACAGCTAGTCTAGATTAACAGTAAACCTACACCTCTACGCCTTGCTCCCCACGTATCTCTCTCCTATATAATAACCTCACTCCATTTCATTTCTCCATCGCCTCACTGAAGAAACCGCACTTCTTCAAATAAAATTAAGAACACTACTCCATTTCACTGATTACCTTTTTCTCAGCAACAATGTAAACAACGGATCTCCCATTTTCCGACTAAAGCTGGAACCTTCCCTTCACTTTGTAAGTACGTTTCATCTCGAAAACAAGTTAGTGTTTGGCCAAGCTGTCAGCAAAGGAAACAAAGCTTGAAGGATCGGCGGGTAGGGGCTTACTGCAAATGAATGATGAGGCTAGGCGAAAGGGTATTGGGGTCGTAGGCAGGATAGGCTATGGCGCTCGCGCCAGTAACGTCAGATCAGGGACCGACTGTCAGGAGGTGCTGTAGTTTTATTTTCTTTGAAGGAGGGGAGGTTTATGCATGCACGGAGATGCATACTAGAGTGAAGTTTCGGACGGCAAGCGAAATGGTGAAGAAGTGCCTGTACCGATATTTGTTTCGTTAGAAGAAAGTGGAGTGAAAAGGTGGCCATGTTGGATGGGGTAGTATGCACCGAATTGCATTGACGTGTGTGTACTGGGTAGATGGTTTATGAAAGTGCATTGCATGCGAGCAGTTAAAGAAGAAACGAAAATGGACAAAGGGATGGCGGTTGGCGCAAGGAAAGGAGCAGGGTGGTGAGATGCAGTGCTTATTCGATTGATAATATTAGTTGAAGGGAAGACAACCTGTAGCGTTTTATTTATTTTGTAAAGTGAGGGATGGGAAAGAAAGAATTGATGGAGAATGGGCGGAAAGGTAAATAGCCAGGAAGGAAGACGGAAAGGAACAATGCAGGTCAAAAAGTTTACAACGTGTTCAGGTATTTGTTTAACATGTCTAATCTTCAATATTAACATAGCCGACCCCTAGTGTAAAACAACACGCGCAACATATGAAGTAGTAATCTATTATATACATAACTATTTATATGTTAGAGTTTTATTTAACGTGGATTTAAACTTGGTCAAACAAATTTAAATATAATCACACGCCGTATATAACAGTGTGATGAACGGTTTGCGTTGTATTTAAATGATATATATATATACGGACCAAGTTTTATAAACCTAAATAATTAGTTAACGGTTTGTTTTAACTCAACAATAGAATTAGTAAATTGATGTGTATTTAACTAGGATATTAATTTATTTAAATTAAACCGTAACTGATTATGTGTATAACTTATGCTTATATTAATAGAATCAAACAAAAATCAATCGAGTCGGAACCATATCGACAGACGGTTAATTATGAAGCTGAATTGGATGCAGATAAAAGCAGGTGAAGCGAACCATCAATCGTAAAATAAAGGAGAGTTAATTCTCACATTTTTCTGGACTACTGTGATGTGATAAATCCACATAAATTAAATTATCACATATATTGGTTGATTGGTTGCATTGGTTGCTGATGGTTGATTTCATGGTTGCTGATAATTATATTATCGTTGTTAATTTATTTAAAATTATATTATATCATGAAATGTTATATTAACCTGTGATGCAGAGACGAACAGGTAGGGGGAATCAAACCGAATTACTCAAATTTATTGTTTGTTGTTTGTTGTTCATATTATTCATAAATATGAATTGACACCCCAAAATGATATCAAACCTGTTCAGATTGAATGGTTGTTGATCGTGTTGTGTTTTTAATCAATCGACAGTATTGATTAAGTGATTGGCAGTGATGGTGTAAAATCCATCATTTATGGCGTCGTTCAGCCGCTAGGCGAATTGAAGAAGATTTTAGTTATAACTTTATTTTATAACTGAAAGGGAATTTTAAACTGTTTATACGAGTTAATTAAAATAGAAGTTATAAATATAAGTATATTTATAATCATGTTTTGTCAAAGAATTTGTTTAAAGGTTTTATATAATGAAGTATAACGTCATTGATGATCAGGAAAGGTAGAAACCACTATATTAATGAAAAAAAATCGAATAAATGTTTTACGAGACAATAAATGATTTTTTTAAGTAATTAAGTTATTAATTAATTTTAAAAAAGGGAAACGGTGAATGAATACCAGTTAATGGTTAACTGATGTTGACGGTCGACGAAAGGAGACCATTTTAGCTGAAGTTAACAGTTGCGAGGATTTGATTTTAATTAATCAAATTAATAAATTTCGAATATTCGTTAAACTTAACGAATGTTGGTTAAAGTTAGTAAATCGTTGATTTACTATGTTTTGAAAACGATTATCAAGTTAATTATGGTTAATGAAGTTATTTATTATTTAATAATACTTTAATTGATTAATTACTTTATATAATGGAATTAACCATTTTTAAAGTGGTTAATGTTTAAGAAAATTATCATTTAAATAATGATAATAAAAGTGATTATTTTTAATGGAAAATTAGGTTGCAAAGTGATCAAATGGAAACAAGATTGATTGAAGAATAATAAGAGTCTATAAAAGAATTTTCATTCGGATTTACAAAACAAAATTTGTAAAGGGTGACTCGTGAGTGATACGAGGATTCCAATAAGAATTTACTTAATCAAGTAATATGGGTTGGTTAAAATAAGGCTTAAAAGGAAAGGAAATGGTTTACTTAATATATTAAGTAAAGCGATTCAAGGGGAATTTCCAAATGGAAGAAATGGGTTATAACACCATATTGGATTCAAATGGTAAATTAAATTCAAGAAGTGAATAAATGAAACCAAGTTTGATTTCAATCTAGCGAGAGCTTAAAAGAGATTTATATTCATGATTTCAAACAAGAGCGTAAAGGGGATTTGTAAGATAAAGCGAGGATCGCAACAAGATTTTTTTTTAAACCGAGTATGGTTAGAATAGGAATGGAAAGGGTAGGTAATTATTTACTTAATATATTAAGTAAAGAAAATCAAGGGAAATTTCCAATGGGATGAGTGGGTTAAATACCATGTCGTGATCGAAAGGCAAATAAGATTTGTCGAGCACTTTACTAAATCAAGAAAGGAGAATTTATAGGTAAAGTGGGTTTTTAAATCAAAGTAAATGATTTATAAAACTATAATAAGCGGAGAAAGGAAATGGAATATTAAGGTGTTGAGTTGCAAACTCGTGTTATCTGGAGATAAGAATGTTGTCGGTCAAGGTCTGAGAGGTAATTAAAATACCCCAACTTGGCGACTTCACTATTATCAAAGGATGATATTGGTTTGCAGATGGTAGAGGATGTTGAGAATAAGTTACTGAGAAATCATGTAAATACAAATTTGTAAAGGAATTATCAGTATAACAAATCATTTGGTAAAAGTGTATATATATTGCAATATTCCAAATGGTAATGGAAATGTAAAGAAGTTGGCGAAGCGATAGCGATACTTTTAGATAAGAGCATACAAGAAAGGTCAAGAATTGAAATGGTATGTTTTCGACAAACACATCTATGCAAAGAAATAAGTTGATATATTTTAGTTTTCATTGAGATACGAGATAAAGAACGATATAGGTTTTGAAATAGAATTGTATATTGGAATACAATTATAATTTTCATACGAGCAATCGTGTTAGAGTTAATGAAATCTATTTAAAGTATATATTGAGAAATACATCATTTGTTGTTAGTTTAGCTATACCAATTTGGAAGGGAGACTTATATCGATTGGGTGAGTATATATACAAATGATATTTCAATTGGTAAAAGGGAAATAAAAGATGGGTTTATAAAGTATAGTGATTTGTCCGAACAAAAGAAATAACAGGTAAAGTGATAAATAAGTTATTCGAGAGAGAATATAGATTCATATTTTCAAAGTAATAAAAACCACAAGAGTTTTGTCGAGATAAGATTATGGAATCGAATATAAGGATCGACCAAAGGGTTTAATGAGGTGTTTTGTTATAAACGACCTGAACTGCCAATCTGCTTAACAGCGCTGTTAAGATTTGATAGTTAAACAACCGACTATCAAATGGAATATTCTACCTACCTTTTGACGAGTTGTTTTCGAAGAGACCGGGATGGGAGCTAGACCCAAAACCACTTCGAATCAACTGTACGTTTGCGACTAATTGGCAGACGATGAAGATGGAGCATTGAAGACCGTATATCTTCATAAATGGAAGAACCACTTACGATCTCTGAGTCGACACAGAGATATACTGGGGTTCTGTCATGGTTGAAATATACGGGTTGCAAGGACTTCTCGCTACTGATCCTTGGGGTGATTCCTATATGGATGCGGTAGGAGAGTGCCTTCGGTTCATCCTGTTCCTGGGTGACTTGTATGGACGAGTGTCTGACAGAGTATTTCTAGACGGTCACGTAGATTGATTTCTTCAACTGTACCAAGAGTGGAAGCGGAGAAGGAAACTTCTTTTAGCTAACACGTAATGTATTGTTGTAGACGTCAATGGTCGTGATGTCGATGGATCTGACAATGTGGCATTCAAAGTGATGTGCTGATCTAGAAAGGACGAGATTCTAGCCTCAAGCCTCATCAACCGGGAAATGACAAAAATCGGGCAGGCAGCATGGCTATGTGGGTCGCTCCCATTAGGGTGTATAATCACCTATCTAGAGAAATTCCTTTTGTTTCTTTAATCTTTCGATGCTGTCCCTTTACGGGAGACGGTGGTTTGAGCCCAACCGTCGGTGATATACATTCGATACACTCAAGCGAAATGAGTGGTCGGTCATGCGAGGGCCGGGTTGCAAGACGTTCTTGTTGAACCCAGTGTATTTTCCTCTAGAGATATACTATCGGCAGGTGGTCCCATACCTTGTCATAGTCGGAATCCAATTTCCAATAAGCGCCCGCGGCTTTTGATTGTATACTATATATGTAGAGCGTGAGATGCAAGCGTTCTACTAGATTATTATTATTAATTTGTGGGTTGTTAGACACTATCATAATATCAGATAAGATATTGATTTTTCAAAAGTGATTTGGGTTATAGTAAGGTAAAAACCGTCTGTGTTTATGTGTGGACTGGTCTTACTATTATCCTTTTATTTCAAAAGGATTTCCAAAGTTAAACAAGATGTTTGTGTTATGAATTTATCACTGATAGTATTCCAGACTGACCCGGTGAATTTTGTTTTAAATCAAATGTGCTCGGGTCAGACCGAGTATATGTACAGGTCAAGTTTTCGCTTGGAGTTCCAGGAGCTGGAAGCAGGTGGCTTCACCGTTAGTTATTCAAAGTTATTTCCGCTGTGTTTGATGTATGATGTACCCTGATGATTGGTATGTTTATATAAAGGTATTTGTTGTATTATATTTACTTGTTCCGCTGTGAGGTTCTGATATGTGTTCTTCTTCTTTCTTCTATTCTAAAAATTCTTTCTTTCTTTTCTCACCCTCTAAATTCTTTCTTATAGCCTTCTGGGTTTCGGTACTTGAGTTATTGGGCACAGGATGGATTAGTGTCAGGATTCAAGTGTCGAAATTCCCGGGTCGCTACAGTTGGTATCAGAGCTATTGGTTTAGTAATAACCTTGGCTCTGTGGTATAACTCGTTAGAGATAGGTTTAGTAATACCCTAAATTGAGTTGGAATGTATATATACGAGAGAGCGTATTTGTAGATTTTATATACAAATGTTTTGTATTGTGTTTTTGATCAGTCCAAGTATCGGAAAATTTTATTGAACTGGAAATTGACACAGTATTGATTTGTAAAGCGGGTAAATGAAATAATTTTTACCCAAATTATATTTTTGTATATAAAGAAATAATTTTGTTAATTTATTTAGATATTGTGGTTTGATTGATTTATTTGAATATAATTCAAATGGAAATTTGAATTCGAATGGTTGATATAACCAAATGATTTCACATATATTGTTTGTGAATAAGAATTTTAATATGGAATTGAAAATTAGGATTTAACTTAAAATGAGTTAAATCAGAATGAATTGGAATGATGGCTTTCGAAAATGAATTAGAATCAGGATTATTAAATGGGAACTAAACTAGTTAGAAAATCAATTTGGAATTTGAGCTTAACTTGGTTAAGTAAAATTAATGGATATTAGAATTAAAATGAATTATTGGTTGAAACTATGGAAATATCAATTAGTAAATTTAATATGGAATTGAAATTGAACTTAGTTGATAAATGTGTATTGCTTATTGTTTGGATATTTGATTCGTTAAAATAAAATTCATCAACAGTTAAAGAAGTTGGATGAATTAGAAACCGAGAAATTGAATTCTAATATAATGAATTCGAACAAAATCATATATGAAATGAAAATAATGATGAGATCAGGTATTTGTAATCGTGGTGAAAATGGAGTTAAGAATAGGTTGGAAGAGTTGTGGCTATTTGGATCGAGTCGTGTAGAGCAGATGCTGGCGAATTTCTCGAAAATATTTAAAACCAAATTTATTTTGATAATATTTTATAAATAATTATTTTGAATACATATAACTGTGTTTGGAGCATTCTTCTTACTTAGCAATTTCGGGGACGAAATTCATTTAAGGGGGGAAGAATGTAACGACCTGGATTTTTCTAGCTATTTAAAATTGAATATTTAAACTTGTTTTAAATATTGTATTGGGAATTAAAATAACGAAGTTGCGCAAACGAAGTCGGGTTTGACGAAATTTATTTCTTTGGATTCGTAACCTCAAAAACATAACGGTGTGTTCATTTTCGTTGCGTATGAAATTTCGTGGGGGGACGGTGCATGTATGAAACGACCAACAAAAATTAACGGTAGATTTTAATAACCAAATTTAAGTGAAACATCGAAACATAACAGTATGACAAATTTCGTTATTTTTGGAATTCGTTTATGGTCATACAAAAAATTAAACGCTGAAGACATGCATTGATCCCGTAAGTTGCCGCATTATGAAATTATTAGTCTTCATGAAAATAGTTAATTTCTGATTATTTAAAAATATCTGAGCAACAACTTGTGAACAGGTTAAAAGAAAACAAAATTGAATTTATTTACGAGACAATGTTGTGTGTTTCCGGTTTGCCTGTATACAGATCTTGGAATCAAATCTAACTAACATCGATTATCGGTTTTTATACAAATTTAGAACAACAACTGATTTACTTGTGAGGTTAAAACCATAAAAGTGCACACCTATGACAGCTGAAATTAATAATACAAGTCACATATTGTCCGACTGGACCTGTTCAATACAAGGCGTGATAACTGGTATAAATTTATATAATATTTAACCGCTACTGTGAATTCCTTGCGTCCCACTTCTTCATTTCCGTGCGTCTTACATTTCTTTTTCCTTGTGCATCAATCTACCTAACACCGTGATAGGCAAGTTTTGAAATACACCACACGCAACACAGCTAGTCTAGATTAACAGTAAACCTACACCTCTACGCCTTGCTCCCCACGTATCTCTCTCCTATATAATAACCTCACTCCATTTCATTTCTCCATCGCCTCACTGAAGAAACCGCACTTCTTCAAATAAAATTAAGAACACTCCTCCATTTCACTGATTACCTTTTTCTCAGCAACAATGTAAACAACGGATCTCCCATTTTCCGACTAAAGCTGGAACCTTCCCTTCACTTTGTAAGTACGTTTCATCTCGAAAACAAGTTAGTGTTTGGCCAAGCTGTCAGCAAAGGAAACGAAGCTTGAAGGATCGGCGGGTAGGGGCTTACTGCAGATGAACGATGAGGCTAGGCGAAAGGGTATTGGGGTCGTAGGCAGGATAGGCTATGGCGCTCGCGCCAGTAATGTCAGATCAGGGACCGACTGTCAGGAGGTGCTGTAGTTTTCTTTTCTTTGAAGGAGGGGAGGTTTATGCATGCACGGAGATGCATACTGGAGTGAAGTTTCGAACGGCAAGCGAAATGGTGAAGAAGTGCCTGTACCGATATTTGTTTCGTTAGAAGAAAGTGGAGTGAAAAGGTGGCCATGTTGGATGGGGTAGTATGCACCGAATTGCATTGACGTGTGTGTACTGGGTAGATGGGTTATGAAAGTGCATTGCATGTGAGCAGTTAAAGAAGAAACGAAAATGGACAAAGGGATGGTGGTTGGCGCAAGGAAAGGAGCAGGGTGGTGAGATGCAGTGCTTATTCGATTGATAATATTAGGTGAAGGGAAGACAACCTGTAGCGTTTTATTTATTTCGTAAAGTGAGGGATGGGAAAGAAAGAATTGATGGAGAATGGGCGGAAAGGTAAATAGCCAGGAAGGAAGACGGAAAGGAACAATGCAGATCAAAAAGTTTACAACGTGTCCAGGTATTTGTTTAACATGTCTAATCTTCAATATTAACATAGCCGACCCCTAGTGTAAAACAACACGCGCAACATATGAAGTAGTAATCTATTATATACATAACGATTTATATGTTAGAGTTTTATTTAACGTGGATTTAAACTTGGTCAAACAAATTTAAATATAATCACACGCCGAATTTTATATTATATAACAGTGTGATGAACGGTTTGCGTTGTATTTAAATGATATATATATACGGACCAAGTTTTATAAACCTAAATAATTAGTTAACGGTTTGTTTTAACTCAACAGTAGAATTAGTAAATTGATGTGTATTTAACTAGGATATTAATTTATTTAAATTAAACCGTAACTGATTAAGTGTATAACTTATGCTTATATTAATAGAATCAAACAAAAATCAATCGAGTCGGAACCATATCGACAGACGGTTAATTATGAAGCTGAATTGGATGCAGATAAAAGCAGGTGAAGCGCACCATCAATCATAAAACAAAGGTGAGTTAATTCTCACATTTTTCTGGACTACTGTGATGTGATAAATCCACATAAATTAAATTATCACATATATTGGTTGATTGGTTGCATTGGTTGCTGATGGTTGATTTCATGGTTGCTGATAATTATATTATCGTTGTTAATTTATTTAAAATTATATTATATAATGAAATGTTATACTAACCTGTGATGCAGAGACGAACAGGTAGGGGGAATCAAACCGAATTCCTCAAATTTATTGTTTGTTGTTTATTGTTCATATTATTCATAAATATGAATTGACACCCCAAAATGATATCAAACCTGTTCAGATTGAATGGTTGTTGATCGTGTTGTGTTTTTAATCAATCGACAGTATTGATTAAGTGATTGGCAGTGATGGTGTAAAATCCATCGTTTATGGCGTCGTTCAGCCGCTAGGCGAATTGAAGAAGATTTTAGTTATAACTTTATTTTATAACTGAAAGGGAATTTTAAACTTTTTATACGAGTTAATTAAAATAGAAGTTATAAATATAAGTATATTTATAATCATGTTTTGTCAAAGAATTTGTTTAAAGGTTTTATATAATGAAGTATAACGTCATTGATGATCAGGAAAGGTAGAAACCACTATATTAATGAAAAAAAATCGAATAAATGTTTTACGAGACAATAAATGATTTTTTTTAAGTAATTAAGTTATTAATTAATTTTAAAAAAAGGGAAACGGTGAATGAATATCAGTTAATGGTTAACTGATGTTGACGGTCGACGAAAGGAGACCGTTTTAGCTGAAGTTAACAGTTGCGAGGATTTGATTTTAATTAATCAAATTAATAAATTTCGAATATTCGTTAAACTTAACGAATGCTGGTTAAAGTTAGTAAATCGTTGATTTACTATGTTTTGAAAACGATTATCAAGTTAATTATGGTTAATGAAGTTATTTATTATTTAATAATACTTTAATTGATTAATTACTTTATATAATGGAATTAACCATTTTTAAAGTGGTTAATGTTTAAGAAAATTATCATTTAAATAATGATAATAAAAGTGATTATTTTTAATGGAAAATTAGGTTGCAAAGTGATCAAATGGAAACAAGATTGATTGAAGAATAATAAGAGTCTATAAAAGAATTTTCATTCGGATTTACAAAACAAAATTTGTAAAGGGTGACTCGTGAGTGATACGAGGATTCCAATAAGAATTTACTTAATCAAGTAATATGGGTTGGTTAAAATAAGGCTTAAAAGGAAAGGAAATGGTTTACTTAATATATTAAGTAAAGCGATTCAAGGGGAATTTCCAAATGGAAGAAATGGGTTATAACACCATATTGGATTCAAATGGTAAATTAAATTCAAGAAGTGAATAAATGAAACCAAGTTTGATTTCAATCTAGCGAGAGCTTAAAAGAGATTTATATTCATGATTTCAAACAAGAGCGTAAAGGAGATTTGTAAGATAAAGCGAGGATCGCAACAAGATTTTTTTTTAAACCGAGTATGGTTAGAATAGGAATGGAAAGGGTAGGTAATTATTTACTTAATATATTAAGTAAAGAAAATCAAGGGAAATTTCCAATGGGATGAGTGGGTTAAATACCATGTCGTGATCGAAAGGCAAATAAGATTTGTCGAGCACTTTACTAAATCAAGAAAGGAGAATTTATAGGTAAAGTGGGTTTTTAAATCAAAGTAAATGATTTATAAAACTATAATAAGCGGAGAAAGGAAATGGAATATTAAGGTGTTGAGTTGCAAACTCGTGTTATCTGGAGATAAGAATGTTGTCGGTCAAGGTCTGAGAGGTAATTAAAATACCCCAACTTGGCGACTTCACTATTATCAAAGGATGATATTGGTTTGCAGATGGTAGAGGATGTTGAGAATAAGTTACTGAGAAATCGTGTAAATACTAATTTGTAAAGGAATTATCAGTATAACAAATCATTTGGTAAAAGTATATATATATTGCAATATTCCAAATGGTAATGGAAATGTAAATAGTTGGCGAAGCGATAGCGATACTTTTAGATAAGAGCATACAAGAAAGGTCAAGAATTGAAATGGTATGTTTTCGACAAACACATCTATGCAAAGAAATAAGTTGATATATTTTAGTTTTCATTGAGATAAGAGATAAAGAACGATATAGGTTTTGAAATAGAATTGTATATTGGAATACAATTATAATTTTCATACGAGCAATCGTGTTAGAGTTAATGAAATCTATTTAAAGTATATATTGAGAAATACATCATTTATTGTTAGTTTAGCTATACCAATTTGGAAGGGAGACTTATATCGATTGGGTGAGTATATATACAAATGATATTTCAAATGGTAAAAGGGAAATAAAAGATGGGTTTATAAAGTATAGTGATTTGTCCGAACAAAGGAAATAACAGGTAAAGTGATAAATAAGTTATTCGAGAGAGAATATCGATTCATATTTTCAAAGTAATAAAAACCACAAGAGTTTTGTCGAGATAAGATTATGGAATCGAATATAAGGATCGACCAATGGGTTTAATGAGGTGTTTTGTTATAAACGACCTGAACTGCCAATCTGCTTAACAGCACTGTTAGGATTTGATAGTTAAACAACCGACTATCAAATGGAATATTCTACCTACCTTTTGACGAGTTGTTTTCGAAGAGACCGGGATGGGAGCTAGACCCAAAACCACTTCGAATCAACTGTACGTTTGCGACTAATTGGCAGACGATGAAGATGGAGCATTGAAGACCGTATATCTTCATAAATGGAAGAACCACTTACGATCTCTGAGTCAACGCAGAGATATACTGGGGTTCTGTCATGGTTGAAATATACGGGTTGCAAGGACTTCTCGCTACTGATCCTTGGGGTGATTCCTATATGGATGCGGTAGGAGAGTGCCTTCGGTTCATCCTGTTCCTGGGTGACTTGTATGGACGAGTGTTTGACAGAGTATTTCTAGACGGTCACGTAGATTGATTTGTTCAACTGTACCAAGAGTGGAAGCGGAGAAGGAAACTTCTTTTAGCTAACACGTAATGTATTGTTGTAGACGTCAATGGTCGTGATGTTGATGGATCTGACGATGTGGCATTCAAAGTGATGTGCTGATCTAGAAAGGACGAGATTCTAGCCTCAATCCTCATCAACTGGGAAATGACAAAAATCGGGCAGGCAGCATGGCTATGTGGGTCGCTCCCATTAGGGTGTATAATCACCTATCTAGAGAAATTCCTTTTGTTTCTTTAATCTTTCGATGCTGTCCCTTTACGGGAGACGGTGGTTTGAGCCCAACCGTCGGTGATATACATTCGATACACTCAAGCGAAATGAGTGGTCGGTCATGTGAGGGCCGGGTTGCAAGACGTTCTTGTTGAACCCAGTGTATTTGCCTCTAGAGATACACTATCGGCAGGTGGTCCCATACCTTGTCATAGTCGGAATCCAATTTCCAATAAGCACCCGCGGCTTTTGATTGTATACTATATATGTAGAGCGTGAGATGCAAGCGTTCTACTAGATTATTATTATTAATTTGTGGGTTGTTAGACACTATCATAATATCAGATAAGATATTGATTTTTCAAAAGTGATTTGGGTTACAGCAAGGTAAAAACCGTCTGTGTTTATGTGTGGACTGGTCTTACTATTATCCTTTTATTTCAAAAGGATTTCCAAAGTTAAACAAGATGTTTGTGTTATGAATTTATCACTGATAGTATTCCAGACTGACCCGGTGAATTTTGTTTTAAATCAAATGTGCTCGGGTCAGACCGAGTATATGTACAGGTCAAGTTTTCGCTTGGAGTTCCAGGAGCTGGAAGCAGGTGGCTTCACCGTTAGTTATTCAAAGTTATTTCCGCTGTGTTTGATGTATGATGTACCCTGATGATTGGTATGTTTATATACAGTTTCCTTTATAAAGGTATTTGTTGTATTATATTTACTCGTTCCGCTGTGAGGTTCTGATATGTGTTCTTCTTCTTTCTTCTATTCTAAAAATTCTTTCTTTCTTTTCTCACCCTCTAAATTCTTTCTTATAGCCTTCTGGGTTTCGGTACTTGAGTTATTGGGCACAGGATGGATTAGTGTCAGGATTCAAGTGTCGAAATTCCCGGGTCGCTACAGTTACCAAGATCGAGGAAAGGTAATACGGGAATTTGGGTTGTGGTAGACAGACTTACTAAGAGCGCCCATTTCATACCCGTGAAGAGTAAGAGGACTGCTCCATGGCTAGCTTCAGTCTACATTCGAGAGATAGTTCGATTGCATGGTGTACCTTCTAGCATAGTGAGCGATCGAGATCCTATCTTCACTAGCGAGTTTTGGAAGAGTTTGCAAGAGGAGGTAGGGACTCAGTTGTGTTTGAGCACCGCATATCATCCTCAGACGGACGGTCAGACCGAGAGGGTGAACCGTGTTCTAGAAGGCCTTTTGAGGTTATGTATCTTAGACTTTGGAGGTACATGGGAAGAGCATCTTCCATTGGTGGAGTTCGCATATAACAACAGCTTTCAGTCTAGTATTGGCATGGCACCTTTCGAAGCTCTTTATGGAAGGCCTTGTCGATCACCTATATGTTGGTGGGAATCTACGGATAAGATCTTACTTGTGCCCGATATGGTTAGAGAGACTTCGGAAAAGATTGATTCGATTCGAAGAAGGATGAAAGCGGCGCAAGACAGGCAGAAATCTTATGCGGATAAGAGGAGGACGGATCTTGAGTTTGAAGTTGGGGACATGGTCTTTGTCAAAGTATCTCCATTACGGAATGTTGTTCGCTTTGGGTCCGCTGGGAAGTTAGCACCAAGGTTTGTTGGACCGTTTCCTATTAAGGAAAGGATTGGACATATGGCATATAGAGTAGAGTTGCCCGAAAGACTCAGTGGCGTACATGATGTATTCCATGTGTCACATTTGAGGAAGTGCCTACATGAGACCGCAGAGGTGGTAGAGCCGAGCTTGCTTAAGGAAGTGAGGGTAGAGCGTGATGCGACGATTTGACGAGCTCCTACTCGCATCCTTGGGTCAGAGACTAGGAAATTGAGAAACAGAGAGGTTCAACTAGTCAAAGTGCAATGGGGAGATGACGAGAACAACGCTACTTGGGAGACAGAAGTGAAGATGCGTTCTTTGTACCCATTCCTTTTTTAGGGTATGTCTTTTAATTTCTCCTTTATCGTTGTCTAGTACTTATCTTATCTTTAGTATGTCCTCTCGTTAGTACTTTTGACCTTTAGATAGGGTAACCTATGGTTGAAACATGTGTTTGAGACATGTTATGTATGATGGATACATGTGGATGCAAGTGTTTGCTAGTAGTTGCTCGTGGATGCATATACACACACTTTAGACACTAGATCGGCTCAGTCACTTCATATTGCATATTGCATATAGCTATGTGTAGGTAGCTATATTTATGGATGTATAATGGTTGTGTTACCATATGGATGACGCATTTTGGTGTATGATTGTGCACGCATGTAGAAATAGTATGCGTCGATAGGGTTCTTTCGCATACATATTGGATGCATGGCACTATCATGGTTTGCATTAAGGAGGTCAACTGAATCAGTAGACCGCCTGATTTTGCATTAGTATACGGGCATGTACACACACTTTTTGCATATGTTCATACGTCATTAGAAATTTTAAGGACAATGGATGCCAGTGTTTGATGGTTTAGTAGATGGTTGTTTGGTTGGTAGGATACGTTCTTCTTGACTTAGAGATTTCGGAGACGAAATCCTTTAAGTAGGGGAGAATGTAACACCCCGTATTTTTGAATAACTTGTTATAACATAAATCAGGGCAAAATTATATTTAATAATCTGAATCAGGGGAAACGGGCTGTGCCATTGCATTTGTCTCGGAAAAATACGCGAAATAGAGTCCGAGTTTTCGTAAATCGGAGTCCGGATGACCAAGTTATGGCCCGTCAAAGTTTCACGAAAAATCAAAAACGAAAACTGGTCATGTTTTTGAGGCCCGGGATGAGCTTTGGGCTGTTTTTTTGGGCCCTAAATGGTTCCTACACTTGACTTCTTCCCCAAGACATGCTTTAAAGGCTAGGATTGGTTCTAGGGTATATCCTATGGCTAAAACTATCCTAGTCATCTATAAAAAGACCCCTAACCTAAACCTAAATGCTCATTATTCAATCCTATAGCTAAACTATGCCAAAATGTTCTCTCATGGCTTCCACCCTCATCCTCTTGTCATAATCTCCATCTCTAATCATATGAGAGAGTTTCTAAAGAAGTATAAGAGTTCCTAAGCTTGCTTAAGTGTTTCTAAGTTTGATTCAAGGCTTTTCTTCATCAAAGCTAGGATCTTTATTATTGATTTGGCTCAAGGGTTTTCATTTGGAGCATTCTTATTTGGAGTTTTTGAGTTGATAGCTTAGTGGCTTCGTCTCAATCTTTTAATATATTCATAAGAAGGCTAATCAACTAGTAGTGAGTTTATATGCCTTTAGCAAGCAATTGCTAAATTAATTATGATAGGATACAATGAGGTTATGGTTAGGAATGTGGATCAATGTTAGTTATGCAAGTTTTATGCTATATGTTCATGATGTTAGTTATGCAAGTTTATGCTATATGTTCATGATGTTAAGTTATGCAAGTTTGATGCTATGTGCTCATGAAGCTAGTTATGCAAGTTGGGTGTAATCTATGCTATGTGTTCATGAAGCTAGTTATGCAAATCACTATGATAAACATTGATCCATTATGTGACATGTTATGCAAGTTTAGTGTTTGATTTTATGCAAGTTCATATGTGACATGTTATGCAAGTTTAGTGTTTGATTTTATGCAAGTTCATATGTGACATGTTATGCAAGTTTAGTGTTTGATTTTATGCAAGTTCATATGTGACATGTTATGCAAGTTTAGTGTTTGATTTTATGCAAGTTCATATGTGACATGTTATGCAAGTTTGGTGATTGATTATATGTAAGTTAACGTATGACATGTTATGCAAGTTCACACCTTTGTATGTCATACATACTTATGCAAGTTCACACCTTTGTATGTCATACATACATATGCAAGTTTACCTCTTTGTATGACATAAATAACATATGCAAGTTACCCTCTTTATGACATATGTGGTTCATGCAAGTTTGGCTTGATTATTTATGCTAGTTGGGTTTAATACTATGCTCATATATGCAAGTTGACTCCTTTTAAACCCATGAGATGCTAATGTGATATCTTCCCTTTTATATGTCATGTTATGAGAACGAATTACGTGGGAAACGATGGGGTTAATATGCATGTTAATAAAATTGTGTGAAGTTGGTATGATTATGCATACCATAAAGTGGATGGACATAATTGGGAATTTACCTATTAAGTTAGGTCTACCCATACTATGGAATTGGGAATTTACCTATTGAGTTAGGTCTACCCATATTCTTGAAAACTTGAATATGAACATGGATAATTAATACAAATTATGGGGGTGATTAATTAGGTGTAATTAATTGACTAAGACACGAGGTTGGACTCATTTGTAGCGTAAGACTGCCCGGACCCAACCGGCTTCACCAGTTGCTACAAATGTTAGCCCAATGTGAGAGGTCTTAGGCACAAACTAAATACGTGATTAAGGTAAAGACACGAGGTTAGACTCTGTTATGACGTAAGGCCGCCCGGACCCGACCGGCTTAACCAACCGTCATAAAAGATAGTCTAATGTGAGAGGTCTTTATGTGGATCACGGTCTTAATTAATTAAGAAACACTTAACCATATTAGCATGTAGAGGGACATGAGGGGTTAAGTGGGTGCCTTGGGTGGCATGTGGAAATCTAGTGGTTGCCTTGGGTGGCAATAGAAAATACGATTGGAATACTTAACCAAAGTGGAACATGTAATTAAAACATGATTAAAGGGTTAAGTGGGATACACTAGAAAAGGGACAAGCTTAGGTGGGTAGCTTATGGGGGCCCATTTCAACCAGTAACCCATACGTATCTTTGTGGGCTCGACCCATGTCGAGGACGGGACACACATACTGGGCTTGACTATAAGAGGCTAAAACGGGTTAGCGGTGGCAACGCAAGTCCAACGGGTTTCATGTGCGTGTGTGGACCCGGGCTGGTAGGTAAGCCGTTGTTGCATCGTATAGGTATAAGCCGTGCACCGTTGATAGTATCAGGTTGCCACTTTGGGGAATGATACACCCCACTGTGGGACCAGCACGGATATCTACGTTAGGGAGCCGATCGTTGGGGAGTAGTGGGGTACACCTAGTGGAGATAGGGGCAGATGGCACCTATGTGGTCAGCTAGGGGTACATGAAACTACTAGTTATATTTTCTAAGTTCTTGGGTGGGATCAACCTTTAAGATAGGAGTGACTGTTGTGGTGCAGTTAGTAATTATCCTCGGGTGGGTAGATGCGTCTTTACCGTTATCTTGGTTCATCCTATGTCTAGTTGGCTGCTTAGTGTAGTCATTTATCCCCAGTCGTACCGTACCAAGTTTATGTCATACCCTAATTACTTTAATGATTGTGTTGTTAAAGTTATAGGACTCGCTCAGACTTATGCCTGACCCCGTTGTTTTTATCTTTTTCCCCCTCAGGTCCTCAGGTGGGGCCTAGCACTAGTGGGCTTTGATTCGGACTGCTTTATCTATCTTGGAGCTTGGATTCTTGAAGTAAAGCTCGGTTATCTTTTCTTTTATGGCTATTAGTTATGTAGTGGGATTATGTACTTATGTTTTTATCAGGATGGATATTTAGTACTTGACTCTTGTTTATGGTTTTGTGATGTAACCAAACATGTTTTACTTTCCGCTGCTATGAAATGATGTTTTAAATTTTCAAGTATTACTTATATCTGTCTTGTTGTAATTTTTCTGTTCTATATTCACTTAAAATACTCCACCGATGTTATGGCATTCCCATAGTGAGTGACCGTAGCAGGTGTCGGGTGTTACACCTACCTTCTACCGATGGGTTGTCTATGGGCATGGGAGCCATTTCTAAATTAATGCTTGGCGTGTGTTTTTAAATTTACACAGCTACTTAAAAAAATACTTACCCTATGAAAAAGAAAGGCATCACATCCAACACGTACAACACCATAACTTAGCTACTCCAGGTATAGTGTACACAACTAACAAGCAATTGCTGGTACAATCATCCAGAAAAGAAAAATCTCCAAGACAAATTACTATTTTCTTTCAACGAGGCTACAGTTCATAGTAAGTTTTCTTTTTTTTCTTTTACTGATAATTTCTAATACGCCAGAGAAATATGCACATAACGTCACACGCAGATTGTACATTTTTTTCTTCTAAGTTTTTAAAGGAAGCAATGAGAGCCATCCCTTATTAGCCTGCGTTTGTACCCCTTTTGATGGACGACCTCCTTATCTTCATTTTTCTTCCCTTATAAATAATACGTCCAACTTAATTTCTCCTGAGCATAAAACGATCTAAACTGGAGCGTGGTGGATGATACGGTAGTATTGACAGTATGGCGGGGTTTTGCGTGAACTAACGGACATCGATGTATGTCTGGATGTAGTAGCTGTCACTGGAGCTTTGCGTGAAGTGGTGGGAAGAAGGGGAAGTTGCGCATGAGCCATGGATGGGTAATAGCTGAGTGTGCTGCTGTTCCGAAAGGTGTTGCCTGCATTGGGTGCGGTTGCGTGAATGGTAGGTGTAAGGGCGAGATGGGTTCAGCAAAGAAAAGAATCAAAACAATAATGACAATGGGAAAGGTGGTGAGGGTTGTCAGTAAGGTGGTGCTTTCAACTATGGGTAGTTGCGGGAATGGAACCTGGGTGTTTTCGCATGTGCTTGTAAGGGGTTTAAACGTGGAAAAGTTGAAGTGCCAGATGAGTAGCAGAGGGGTTGAGGAATTCGCATATCAGAAAGGAAGCAGATCAGAAACATGGGAAGATGAAGGGAAATACCGGGCTGTGTTTACGTTTGGTGTAGGTGGTGTTATATGAGAACAATGCATAGTGATACTTGATATTGTCTGAAGAAGAAACCAAGTGAGGGGAGAAACGCGGTGAACATGGGTGTTGCGAGAAGAAGTATGAGGGTGGCGTTGGTCGTAGAAGCGTGGACAGAAAATGAGAAGGAGGCACAGCCTCATGCATGGAAGGAATTGACATGGGAGGGAGGGGCGCGTTTGGAAACATAACAGAAAAAAGAGCGAAGGCAGCGACATCTGTTGAATCGTGAAGTTCCATAGTAGACAGGTGGGAGGATCTGTGAAAGGGGATGTTCAACATTGGGAAACGCAGATTATATGGGGTGTCTTGGTGATGCTTGAACAGCAGAAGCAGGAGAATGGAGATGACGAACTATTGATGAGACGCGGGATGCTGCTGTGGTGATCGCCGGACATGGCACAACGAGGTGACGAGGTGCTGTGTGTGCACGGTTGGTTTCCACGGTGGGAGTGAGTGGTCAGAGGAAGGTTCGCATAAAGCAGGTGCGAAAAAGGAGAATTCGACAATACTGACGCATCAGTGAGCGCAACATTGTAGAGTTGTTTCGGATAGAGTTGAACGCAGTTGAGAACAAACCGGTTGACGACGGATGAAACCAAGGTGAGTTCAACTCACTCAGTTTATCCCGTTTATATTTTATATAAACCGGGTTTTTATTTTGCGTGCGCTGTTTGCTAATGATTGATTGATTGTTGACTGTTTGAATGGATGCTATTAACTGATTTGTTGACCTTTATTAGTTGAACTGTTTATTTCTGTTTACCGTGATAAATAAATTGTCGTATTGAATTTGAAACAACCCATTTTGATACAGGGAAGTACAGGTTGGAGGGATCCAACCGGATTCCTCAAATATATCGTTTATTTCCGTATTATATGAATTGTTTTATCAATCTGATTGATTGTTGACTGTTGAACCCAAACCCGACACTTGTTTGATATAACCAATGGATGATATCGGTTAAGAAATAATTGGCAGATGGCCTAAAAATGAATCATTTTATAAAGACTGATTTACCGTCAGATAAATCAATAAAAAGAGAAGTTATAAAATCGTTTATAACTAGAGATAGGTTTTGAAACCTATTTTCATATAGATTATTTTTAAAATGGAAGTTTATGAAAACGAATTAAATATTTATCATTTATTATTATAAATGGTTATTGAATAATTTTATGTATAAACTAATTAGAAGAAATTTATGAAATGACTAAGAGTTGGACTAAATGATTTGAAGAAATATTTAAATGAGATTAAGTGAAATGAAGGGAATTAAAGTGAAATGAGATTTTCAAACGGAAAATGATTTAAAAGCAAACATTTTGCAAATGTAAATGAAGTTAAGGAAGTTAGAAACTGACTGGAGATTAGCTGAGTTGAATGACTTTTTGAATGTCGATCTGATGTTGGTTTCGGCCTTCGGGGTTAATATTTAGGAAGTTGTTTCTTTCTAGTTTTCAGTTAGAGGCTAATGAACGTCGAGTAATGAAAATAAAAAGAAATGTGATGAAAATATAATGATATTTCCGAGATTAAAGAGATAAGTTTGAT
Source organism: Allium sativum (assembly GCA_030737875.1). Lineage (NCBI taxonomy): Eukaryota > Viridiplantae > Streptophyta > Magnoliopsida > Asparagales > Amaryllidaceae > Allium > Allium sativum. The sequence continues at coordinate 797,284 of JASFAX010000042.1, read as the reverse complement.
AAGTTAATTTAAGAGGCCAAGTGATGCCGAGTAAGTGAATTCATTTTATTTTATGGATGATGGTTTATTTTGATATTTAAATCACCAACTGTCAAAATCTGTCCCAAACGATTGTTGGTGTGGAAAGACCGGGATCGAATTTATATTCGAAAACCATTCCGACCAGCAAATACGTAACGTTGAAGATGCTGGTGAAGATGGAGCAATCGAAGACCGTGGATCTTCGTAAGCGGAAGGATTACTTGTCGAAAATTTTATGGGATTGCAACCAGGAGTATTCTGACGTGATTCAGTCGTGGACTGAGATTTTGCGGATTGCAAGGACTTCTCGCTACTGATCCATAGGGTAATTCAAGGATGCAGTAGGAGAGTGCCTTTGGTTCATCCTGTTCCTGACGACTTGTATGGACGAGTGTCTGACAGAGTATTTCCAGATGGTCACGTATATTGATTTCTTCAAACGTGCCCAATGTATTTTTGTGGACGTCAATTAGTGATTTGACAGATATGACGATGTGGCATTCAAAGTAAATGAAGGTGTGATCGGTCAAAAGAGACGTTATAACCTCAAGCCACATCAACCGGGAAATGGCAGAAATCGAGTAGGTCGCATGGCTAATTGGGTCATTCCCAAGCAGGGTGTATTATCACCATCTAGAGATTCCATTTCCTTCTTAAATCTATTTTGATGTTGTCCCGCGGGAACGGTTGCTGATCCCAACCGTAGGGTGGTAATATATTTGGTACACTTAAGCTGAATGAGTGACCGGTCGTGTTTAGCCTGGGTTGCAAGATGTTCTTGTTGAACCCCAGTGTATATCCCTCTAGAATACACTGATCGGAAAGGTGGTCCCATACATTGTCTAGTTGGAATCCAATCTCCATAAGAGCCCACGGTTTTTATTATAAAATAAATATGTAGAGCGTGAGATGCAAGCGCTCTGCTAGATTGTTATTTACTTGTGATTAGACATTATTAAATATCAGACGATATATGATTTCAAAAACGATTTGGGTTATAGTAAGGTAAAAGCCGTCTGTATTTATGTGTAGATTTGGTCTTACTATTATCCTTTCTTTTGAAAAGATATTGACATTAAAATCAAGTTGGATAATACCCCTAAACTTAGTGAGTTTTATTCACTCTGGTTCACCAGACTGATCCGTGCGTTTGTAATGCTCGGGTTATTCCGAGTAACCGGTTCCGGATATCGGAAGCTGTGAAGTTCAAAGACGAGCTGGAGAAATCCAGATGTATTAATAGTTATTCCGTTGTGCATTATATAAGGACAGGATATTATAGATGTCCAGATTTGTCTGCTGTACTCTGATGGATGTAAGTATATATGTAAAGTTATTTATAAAGTTTTATTTCTGTATATTTTGTTCCGCTACGATGTGAGATTCTGATTCGGTGATGTCTTCTTGTTCTTCTATTCTAAAAGTTCTATCTTATCTTTCTCACCCTCTAATTTCTTTCTATTAATGATCTGTATTTTTGTGCACTTTGAGTTGAATGTGTAGAATTTTAATCAACTCAAATTGGTACGGATTTACGGGCTATTACACTAATGTTCTTTAAAATTATGGGATGTTACATTTTCTCCATGTGGCCTGTAAGTATAAATTAGATATCTTTAGTTTCTTTGTCGATAATCGTATTTTTTAGTGATGTTTTTGTTGAGAATTTAACATATGTGCAGAATGGCAATTGTGGGTTTTTTAGTGGCATGACAAAGTGTATGAAATCGATAGCAATGCTGAAATGGAAGATACTACTGTTAAATTGATCGAAAAAGAAAATATTATATCACAATTGCTCATGGAAAGGAAGACACTTGAAGACAAGCTGTTGAAGCAAAAGATGGCAAAAGTCGATGAATTTGTGGCTGATATGAAGGTAGAGTTGGCCTTAATGCGCGTTAATTGTGGAAAGCACGAGAAAGGAGAAAAATTCTTTGCAAGTGCGTTAGTTATGTCCTGGATCATGATTGCGATTGTTTTGTGTATACTTATGGCAATGTAGTGCAATGAAGTACAATCCAAGTGAAATAGCATGTATGGAAAGTTTTTCTTTATAATTTTTTTCATGTTTTGTCTTTTTGTAGTTGTTGATGATCATTGTGATGTATACTGTTGTATGTTTTGAAATGAATCTACGAATGGTGTTTTATGCAAGTGGTGTATGTGATATTATGCAAGTAGCTTTAGTACTATTATATGTGGTATTATGCAAGTAGCTGTCGTACTATTGTATGTGGTATTATGCAAGTAGCTCACCCAAACAAATTCAAAAATTTAATATCTATAGCAACATTTTTTGATGTTGCCATAGACATATAAGGATGTTGCTATAGACCTAAATTAGGTTCTACTGTAACAATATTTGTTGTGTTGTCGTAGATAGTCAAAATGTTGCCTTTGTGGTCTGTAGCAACGATGAAAATTGCATCACCCTAAAAACGTTGCCAAAGACCTGTGCCAACATTTTTTAGGCCTGTGCCAACAATTTTTTTCTGTTGTGTTAGGTTGTTTATGGTGTAGTGAGTTAACTCACCATTTATTTTGATTCGGTGGTTCAAGTCGATTTATATAGCTTTAAACGAGCGTTTGAAAATATATAAAATTCCAATTGCTTCTAAATCCTTCCAAACCAGCAACGTAGTATTCTCCACTGCGATTCCAGCTTGACTTGTTTCGTTGAATTCTGATTAGATACGAATAAGTTATCGCTATTACAACATTTAATTTAAATTCAAATAACTTTAAAACTTAATTATTCTACTTACCGTGATAAGGGGCTTAAACACATAATTATTCACATTAATTTTCTTCGTTCCCCGATCTCCCTCATTCCAGTGCTTCAACCAAAACATGATCACCCTAAAGCCACCGCGTCGCCTCCTCCTTCCACATGAGCCCGACCTGAACCCACCATCGTCTCCGCCTTTCCGCGCAGCGTCGCTGCCCATTGGCCTCAGCCCCAATGATCTCCCCATTGCCTGGAAATTAACTTCGATCAGATCATGCTCGTGACCTTTTCGCCGTCGCCACAGACCGATTCAAGTCATCGAACAACTGCCGGCCAATCTGCCCCACCTCCCTCCTCCTTTCTTCTTCAGAAGACCTGACCCCATTTGCACCCGATCACCGATTAATCGTTGAAACCCGAACCACTAACCCAAATCGAACGTCCTCCATTCATTTAGGGGCAACGACCACTGTAAGCCATGCCAGTCAGTTGCACCATCTCCAAAATCTCTACCTCAGACCGCTCTATAACTCTCTTGCTGACACCTCCCCCTAACAACCACCACAAACGCCACCACCACTCAAAAACCAAAACAACCTTCCTTGTCTTCAATGATTTTGGCAACCACAGTGCACCGATCACCATCAAATTTTAGCTGAAAGTCTACCTCTCCATCCTTTACAACATTGCAGTTGGCAATTTCGATCGATTTGCGAAAGTTTGAGAGATATAAATTAAAGTTTGAAAATGGGTTTATTTGCAAAATTATCGGGTGTTGGATGATTTAGGGTTTATGGTTACGGTAATTTGGGTGATTATATAAAGGAAGTTTATATTATTTTATCTTGAAATGACTAACGATATTTTATTAAAAACAACTAACGATATTTATTTGTGTCTATCGCCATTTCCATTCGACGTTTATTCATTCGTATGATCACATGCGAACTCCATTCGCGACGAAAATAGACATCATGCTAAGGTTCAATATTCCGAACCAAATGAAACTTGTTTCGTCGAAATCTGAGTCGATTTGCTAAAAGCGCGCTAGTTTGAGTTCAAATTATCGATTTACTTACATTTTGATATGCGTACGCTCAAAAAATAACTCCGATTGGCGCGAAACTCGAAATCTAGCAATAATTAGTCATTATGGATTTAATAAGTTTTGTTTCGTTGAAATCTGAGGTCATTCGAGGAATGATCCTTTTAAGGGTCTAAATTAAATCAATATAAATCAATTTTAAAACGCTTCAATATAATAATAATAAAATTTTATTATCGAACATATTCGAATAGAATTTCATATTTTCAAAATAAACTACCTCGGATTGAATTTCAAGTTAAATCGATATTCGATATTATTAAAAATCCATTTATTTTATGTAATAAATCGTTACGGTTTATAAAAGATTTCTTAGCGACCTTTTGAAAATTTGATTTGGACATAACTCAAAATCTAAAATACAAAATATTAGTTTTTCTCTTTCATTAGAAAATTATTAACTAATAGATCCAGACGATTCTTGTTTCAAAGAATTCCGACTTATATTAGATCCTGTAAGTCCATTTAAATTTCAAAATATACAACTATGTACTACTGCGATGATGCAGCTCGTTTTATAATTAAATTATAAATTATTCTTTCAAACGTCGTTTAATAAATGAATTCGATATTATAAATTCAAATCTAACTGAATTAATCCTTTTATATTTTTCAATTCATATTATATTGCAAACCCAGCCATTTCGACTATTTCAGAACGAAATTCATTATTTTATTATTTAAATTAAATTAATAATTCAAAATCATTGAATCCAAGCTATTTAAATTGCCAAATCAAAATTTGAAACCAATTTTAAATATTCAATTAAAAGGTTAAAAACCCATGTCGTTACATTCCTTCCCCCTTAAAAGCATTTTTTCCTTGAAATTACTAAGACGGGAAGAATGCTACGAACCCATTATCTTTTCAAAAAACTATTCAATAAAAATCATCCGTTACACTTTCTAAATTTCCAGTTTAACTAATCAAATTAGTTATAATTGAAAACCAGTTTTTATCAACACAAAATTCCATAAAGATTTGAAAGTTTTCTAATACTTCCAAAAAATTGGCAGAGTCTCCCCTGCACGGAGGGACATCTGCAGTATTGCAGGAACAACAATTATATATACGTCGACCCACACGATCGTAAAATCCAATTCAAAACCCAAAAAATTATAATTTTCATAAGCTTGACAAGTGAAAAGCTATCCATGAACTCGCCCAATTAGCATATAGCTATAACCGAACTGGATCCAATGAAATGACCCGAAATCCTCCTTGCGGGAAATCGCGGATTGAGTTGAGAACAAGACAAATCAGAACATAAACATAAGAACATTTCATTGTTATTACAACAATATACATCAGAGTACAAGAATATACAAAGTATGAATAAATATTATACACTTAACATAATAGAGATTTAATATACATAGCAGTGGAAAAGTAACAAATAACACAAATGGAAAAATATACGGGTACAGAGCTTCCCGAATATAGCTCCATCTGTCAGTCAGGATCCTATAAAAATGAATAACCTGCAAATCAAAACTACAAGCTGCCCGTGCGGAAAATAAGGGCACCCAGAGTTTAGGTTAAAACAATAAACTCAAGGTCAGTCATGTGACTGGTGTGAGAACTAAAACAGTTATTAACTTTTAGTTTAAAGTTAAGTAAGTCAACGGACCACGCCGTATAACACGGAACGGGTGTCCTTCCAAGAATACTAGTGCGTAAAACAAATAGCGCTATGCTAAAGGAAAAATGAAGCCATTATAAAACCCAGGTCCCATCACACAATGCAACGCAAGCCGGAGGATAAGGTTTTCCCTCATAATGGCTAAATATGCTTGGTACACGAAATTTATCTTTTATTATTACTATAATTGAAGAAAACAACTTCAAATATAAATGTATCAATCATAGACGGCATAGTACCCTATCCTACTATGTCGCCATACTAGGCTATACAACTAAAACCGAAGAGTCATGTATTGGAAATTGGATTCCATCTGTGAACCAAGGCAAGGGATCGTCCTTACCGAATTCGAGACACTCTAGTCTTTGCCTCAGGACCCAAACTCGGGTGGGCCCTTGGATTTTCAGGGCCGGTCCACTCTTATGTTTGTGGATTGGCAATTCCTGAACAATACGTTTCCCTGCCCTATAGGGCATAAATGAGCCCGAAGACTCAATATCCATCGGCTCCGTAGTAACCGATATATCCGAGGCGCCTCGCTTCCCATCATCCGCATAAGTAAAATGTCTGGCCTCCATACCATGACACCACTCCTAATTATAAAGAAACGCATGTTCTCACTGCAGTCCTCTCCCGTTTCTGGTCCACACCAGGGTGTGAGGCTCACGAATTAACGCTTTACACAAAGCGGCGCTATATTAAAGTTATGCTTTGATCATCAACTACAAGGCTCTGCTTTTCAACAAAAGTCTTGATCCATGGAACTCAGTATGCCACATTGTCATTCCATGCCATATCACTGATCATCTACCAATATATAACCTCTAAGCCCGTACGTCTTAGAGAATGGTGTTATGTAAGAGAATAAATTCTCCGACACCAACAGATATACATTTAGCAGAGATTGATTTTTACAGAAAAATAATGCAATGTCAAACACACAATCCAAATATATATAAATCCGTTCTGGGTCTGAACGGAACCAGAGGCACCTTATTCTGCGTCCCATATGTCCAATACAGGAGAGAGGTCCTCGCATATCTGGTCGATCTCCAAGTACGTCTGGACGACCATCACTATAACCTATCTTGGGTGTACAGCCCAATCGAGGCATTAGTAATCATCCCTACGATATGAAGATCTCCGGTCTTCGACCACCGTCTTCATCGTCGACTTATCGTCGAATCAGTTATTCAGAATGGGCATAAACCCGGTCTTTATGAATAACTCACGTATCTTATAATCAAGTGCTATAAAACACAACATGCGCCTCATTCCAATCTAGAATATTCTTTTATTCAAATATTCTATCTTTTGGGTAGGTTCCCATTAATTTTATCAAAGATAAGTTCATTTAAACTTATTCTTTAATCTGCCTCGAAATCATTTCAAAAGATTTATATATATCTTTTAAACTATGTAAACCCAATTAAGGTTTTCCAAACTAGTCGGGATTAGCGAATCTTACTGAAGTGATCATTTATTATATTTCCCGATCCCAACCTATTCATCTCATGGAGAAAAACTGGTGATACTCCATATCTAACACCCACGGTGCTATTGGTAAAATTTAATTACCATTTCATGTTCAAATCTAATTAAAGATTTAACTATCACTTGGAGCAAAACTGGTGATACTCCATTCTTGATCATTGCCTGAATTCGGTAAGTTTAATTACCTTATTCACATTTCAATCTAATTAAAGATTCATTAAAACTTTTCTTAATTTTAATCTCAAAAATCATTACTTAATGATTTCCTAATCTTAGGAAATTAATCCTGCCTTTAATTGGATTAAAGAACAAATGTCATTTAAAACACCATTCACGATAAATCCGAAATCATATTCCATTTCAATTGGGTTAAAGAACTAGTGTCGTTTAAAAAACCGTTCATAGTAAACCCAATATCCATTTCCTTTTAATCCCAATTATTGTTATTAATTGGAAGATCTCATTAAATCTTAATCAAAAGATTTACCATTTTCTCATATGGGTTTAAGAACAGCATTATTAAAAATACCATTCACGAAAAACCCAAAAACATATTCCATTTCATATGGAATCTCCACGGAAAACAACTTAATCGCAATCGATATGAATTTCCGTGTCAAACTCATACTATAAATGGAATAACAACCAAGTCTTTTAAATTCCATATATAATGATAGTCTTCCTTCACAGAAGCTCATTTCGATTATTAATAAATTGAATTCCATTCAATTCTAATTTACTGTATTAAATTGGAAAACTTTACTTTGGAAAAATCCATTCAATCATAATTAAAAGACTAGTATTTTCCAAATCATACTTTCATCGTTAATTGGGTTAAAGAACTAGTGTTGGTTAAAACACTGTTCACGGTAAACCCAAAATCATATACAATTTCAATTGGGTTAAAGAACTAGTGTCGTTTAAAACACCGTTCACAATAAACCCAAAATCAGCTTCCTTTTTCTTCCAATTATGTTTAGTAATCGGAAAATCTCTTTAAATCTTAATTAAAGATTTTTTTTCCCATTTGGGTTTAAGAACAGTATTATTAAGGACACCATTCATGATAAACCCAAAATCCAATTTAACATTGAGTATAAGATCCTGAATAGAAATTATGTCTTATATTCAATATCAAATTCTGAAATCAACAGATATCATATTGAGAATAACGATATCGATATCTCCCAAATTCCCATAACAATATCCGTATAGTCACGAAATCCAATATCGGAATATTCCGAAACCATTTCCATTCCAATATATTTATTGGAAAATCCTTCGTAATATTAAAACCCTTTAAATTCCTTTTAATTCCTTGTAAAGGTTGATAAACAACTTATCCTAATAAAAATATCTTTTATCTTCATAAACTTGGAATTTTTCACCCAAAACATTTTTCAAATTACTTGTTATGATTTTACATAACTTTCTCCTATTTTTATTTATTAAAAATAGGGCCATTCAGTTAAATGATGTTTCAGGTCATTTAACGGCACTGGTGCTGTTTTTATTCAAATTTGAATCAAACATTTCTCAAAATCTAACCATTAGATTTCAAATCTCATACACTCATTTGAAAGCTCTTTTCGATGCGAACCCGTAGGTTCTGGTTTCAAGAAAATCCGACGGTCGGATCTCCTACTACGTACATTCAAAGTCAATGGTCGAAATTTGCGAACGGTCGCGGCGCGACGCGTTATATTTAGGATATTATATATATATATATATATATATATATATATATATATATGTCATCGATTTCCTTTATAAAACGTATTTTAAAAACGTTTATAAATTCGTTTTAAAAACGATTCCAACTTCCTTTTCAATTTTAAATCAAAATTGAATAATCTTTATTATTATAAGTTCATAATAATAATATTTTTAAAATATAATATTTTGAAATCCATTCCCTTTCTATATTCATTCTAAAATGAATAAAATCGACTTAAAAGTCTGTTCGAGTTAAAATGGCGCAAATCTACATAACTCGGCTAATATATATATTTATATATTCGTGTCCATCCAAAATCGGACAACAAAACCATATTTTTTTATATGCTTGAATATTATGTAAAAAAATTCATTATTTCCGAATTGGAATGAAACCCAGTCAATTACCATATAATTTTAGTTATATGGTTCTCATACATAGCATGCATTCAATTAAAATGACAAACAATCATGAAATGTCCAAATAACAACCAGAGTGTTATCTACAACCATGTAAGCATTAAATAAATAAATAAATAATGCTTACAACAGCCTGTCAGTCTATCGACTGACATATAACTAATCACAAGGGAGACGTGTGATCAGAATATCATCCCAAGACCCGTGTGGGGTTTCAACAAACAAATAATAATAATTATTTGTGATCTTGGGTGATGTGTGAAAATTGTCGTCCCAATCGATATCACAAAAATCGACGAGTATAAACAAGTCGTTCGACTTGTAAATGGATGTGTATTCCTATTTTTAACTATCAAATAAATTATTTTATTTATTGTAGTTATAAGCTAAAAATAATATTTTAACTTACTAAATTTTTCTAACACTTTTTAGAAAATTTCGGCAATATAACGGCGCGATGCTAAAGCCGGAATAGGGTCTAGCCCTATCCCTCGCCTAATAATGGCTCGCGCCATGTACATACCAAATTCTATCAATTTCATTGTCATTCCAAACCAAATTCAATCAATTTGCTAATAGGGTTGCCATACCCTATTATCCAATAATAACCAATCAATCCAATAGAATAACCAACCAAACATCCATGGTTTCACATAAAAGTAGTGTCGGGGGCTACAAACCCCGTCTGCAACCTATGTTTATAATACCATAAATTTAATTTGAGTGAGAAAATAAAGTTCTCACCTTGGGTTTCCGCTCTGCAATTCTTTCATTGCTAATCTATATAGTGCCATACCTACGTTAAAAATCATATTTTTAACCCATTAATAATTATTTCTTAGCTTGACTATTTTATAAATAGCATTCATAAGATAAAAATCCTATTTTTATCTTTCTAAAAATATTTCATAGCTTAACTATTTTATAAATAGTATACATACGATAAAAAACATATTTTTATCATTCTAAAAATATTTTTTTAATACGATATAAATCCTATTTTTATCTACATAAAAATCAGATTTTTTATTTCATAACATAAAAATCATATCCTTTTATAAATAAAAATCATATCTTTATCTATTGAAAAATCATAACTTCTATATCGAAAAATCATCTTTTTGCTTTCATAAAAATCATAACTTTACATACATAAAGAATCTCGCCTTTATGTAATTAATAATCTCGCCTTTATATAATTAAAAACCTTGTCTTTATATAATTAAAAATCTCGCCTTTAGCTAATTAAAGATCATACCTTTATATGAATAAAAATCATATTTTTATGTTATTAAAAATCATACCTTTTCTTTCATAAAAATCTAATCTTTACTAACTTAAAAACCTAATCTTTACATACATAAAAATCTAATCTTTACATACATAAAAAATCTAATCCTTACCAACTAAAAAATCTAATCTTTACATACATAAAAATCTAATCTTTACATACATAAAAATTGTATTTTTATATTCCTAAAAATCATGCTTTTTTACTTTCATAAAAATCCAACCTTTATGTTAAATAAAAATCATAGCTTTAGGTCATTAAAATCAAAGCTTTCCTATAATCAAAAAATATGATTTTTATAACACTAAAAATCGAATCTTTTTAAACTAAAAATCAAAATTTGAAATCTCACCTCGACTTTGACAGAGGGAAGTCGGGTTCGCGTGGTAGGGTGCAACGAATTGGAGATGGGGGAGCTCGCGGTTTTGGTGGCTCACTGGCGCTCGCGTATCGAGAAGAGGAAGGGGTGGACTAGTAGGGATGGCTCGTCAGTGGGAGGAGGTGGCGTGCGAGGTGCGGCGGCTCAGCAGGGGGGTGGCTGCGTCGACAAGGTGGCAGGGCCAAGCCGCGGCTCAAGCGTCTCGCGGTTTGGAGGTAGGAGGGGAAGTGGGAGAAGAATTGCAGCGTCGTCAGGGGGTGGGGGGCGGAGGCGTCAACGGCGGTGGTGCATGCTGGTCATGGGGTGTGGTGATGGCGATGGCCGCCATCAATTGGAGAAGCTCGCGCATTTTTTTGTTTGGGGATCGACTTTCTGTAGCGGGAAGGAGAGAATAATGGGGGGGGTTATGTAAAAAAGTTTTATATTTAATTAATTTTTTCTCCAAATATCTTATTTTTATCCGAACTCTCAATTTCTTACATTCATTAGAAAAATTTAGTTAATACGATCCTAATGTTTCCAGTTTCGTTCGATTCTGACTTATATTGAATTCTATAAGTTCATTCAAAGTTTAAAATCGAATTATAAAACTACTGCTCCATTTCAAGCTCGTAATATAAATTTTATAACTTTATAAGTTCTAACTTCGATTAAAAATAAATTTTAAGTCGTTATTATTTAAAATATCCATTTTGAATATTGTAAATTCATTAAAATTGCTAAAATAAAAATTTAAAATTGGCTCTGAATTTTTGGGTTGTTACAGTCTCCCCCACTTATAATCTTTTCGTCCTCGAAAAGGAACGGAGATGAAAGTTGTTTAACTAACCAACTCAACTTTCATTATTTTCGTTACGGCTTAAGTTTTTCAACCTTTCAGCTTCGAAAAACTTTTCAATTTTTTCAAAAATTTGGCTAACACCCTAAATTTTCGAAAAATTCTCCATAACCTCCTTTGTACTGTGAACATCGGAAAATTTTAAATAGCCACGCCCTCTCCAATCAAAAAGAAAAAGCCAAGCGGCTGGCCACTCGGCTCATAAAATCATCAATCACCCAACAAAACAGTAAATATGTACCTATTTGTCGGGCATACAATTTTATTCCTCTTGTCTAGCCTCCTTGCTATGACCTATTCAATGTACATACATACATATATAGGTATACCCAATCAAATTTCAATTTAGTTCCTTATTTGATTCAAGTTAGCTTACTTTACTTTTCTATGTTCATAAAGGTTTCATTATTCTAATTAGTGAAACTAATAATCAAACAACACAGCTATCAATCAATTAGCTGATTAGATTTTCAAACATGTATCTTTTACATATATGCCAAAAAATCTCATTTTTTGATGCCAAATGCAAACAATAGACTTAACTAAGTTTTGGTTCTCACGCCAGTCAATAGGAAATATATAGATACTCCACTTTTGAAACTCGAAAATAAATATTGATGATGTTATGACAATCACCAGAATCATGTCCGGGGGACTAGAGTGTGATTCTATATCTATCCAGTATATTTGGGACTTCGTATATACGTTCATGACGCGTATATGCAAAATCTCCTAATACTCGATAGTCCAAAATCAATTTAAAATAAAATACTCAAATCCATATAATAAAGTTTAAATTTTCAAAACTAAGTTTGTTTTTAAGAAATAACACTCTTTTGACTCATTCTAGGATATTACTAACCCAATCTCTAACGAGTCATTCTTATTGGATAATCCAATCTCTAATGAATTCTTTCGTTTGGTTCTAATGTGTCTTGTTCTCGAGCTTTGTAAACCAAAGCTCTGATACCACGCTTAAACGACCCGAACTCCCCCTTGTGGGAAATCGTGGATTGAGTTGAGAAAACGACAAATCAGAACATAAACATAAGAGCATTTCATTGTTATTACAACAATATACATCAGTGTACAAGAATATACAGAGTATGAATAAATATTATACACTTAACATAACAGAGATTTAATATACATAGCAGCGGAAAAATAACAAATATCACAAATGGAAAAATATACGGGTACAGAGCTTCCCGAATATAGCTCCATCTGTCAGTCAGGATCCTGCAAAAATGAATAACCTGCAAACCAAAACTACTAGCTGCCCGTGCGGAAAATAAGGGCACCCAAAGTTTAGGTTAAAACAATAAACTCCAAGCCAGTCATGTGACTGGTGTGGAAACTAAAACAGTTATTAACTTTTAGTTTAAAGTTAAGTAAGTCAAGGGACCACGCCATATAACACGGAACGGGTTTCCTCCCAAGAATACTAGTGCATAAAACAAATAGCGCTATACTAAAGGAAAATTGAAGCCATTATAAGACCCAGGTCCCATCACACAATGCAACATAAGCCGGAGGATACGGTTTTCCCTTATAATGGCCAAATATGCTTGGTATGCAAAATTTATCTTTTATTATTATTATAAGTGAAGAAAACAACTTCAAATATAAATGTATCGATCATAGATGACATATTACCCCATCCTACTATATCGCCATACTAGGCTTGACAACTAAAACCGAAGAGTCGCATATTGGAAATTCCATCTGTGAACCAAGGCAAGGGATCGTCCTTTCCGAATTCGAAACACTCTAGTCCATGCCTCAGGACCTAGACTCAGGTGGGCCCTTAGATCTTCAGGGTCGGTCCAATCTTATGTCTGTGGATTGGCAATTCCTAAACAATACGTTTCCCTGCCCTATGGGGCATAAATGAGCCCAAAGACTCAATATCCATCGGCTCCGTAGTAACTGATATATTTGAGGCGCCTCGCTTCCCATCATCCACATAAGTAAAATATTTGGGCTCCATACCATGACACCACTCCCAACTAGAAAGAAATGCATGTTATCCCTGCAGTCCTCTCCCGTTTCTGGTTCACGCCGGGGTGTGAGGCTCGCGAATTAATGCTATACACAAAGCGGTGGTATATTAAAGCTATGCTTTGATCATCAACCACAAGTCTCTACTTTTCAACAAAATCCTTGATCCATGCAACTCAGTATGCCACATTGTCATTCCATACCATATCACTGATCATCTACCAATATATAATCTCTAAGCCCGTACATTTCAGAGAAGGGTGTTAAGTAAGAGAATAAATTCTCCGACACAAACAGATATACATTTAGTAGAGATCGATGAATACAGAAATAGAATACAATGTCAGACACACAATCCATACATATATGTTTGCTCCAAAAATGGCACAAACACGAAGATACCTGTGTAAGTACGCTAAAAGAGAACAAGTGAGACCAAATTTTTCATCATAAAAGCATAAAAATGAAAAGACAAAGAGATTTTATAGTGGTTCAATCGATTATACGATCTACATCCACTTTAGAATTCAGTTTCGTTAATACTTCACCGTTTACAAACTTTTACGTTCCCTCTTTACAATGGAATGCATCACTTCCTCACATGTAAGAGAAGACTACACTTGGATTCACGAGAATCGATGAAGATTGATGTAGGGTGAAATGATCTTCTTCAAGGATCTAGGCTTGGAGAAAGGATCTTCGACCTCTAGATCTCTTAAGCATAAAACGGATCTTCAACCCCTTGAACATTTAGGTGGTTTCAATGGCGGCCATGGCGAAGTAGGAAGAATATCATCCATGGAAACGGTAAGGAATGGATAAAACTTCTAAGGATTGGCTCAAAAATGCTTTGGGCAGCACTTCGTGGCACTAGGATTCCACCCACCCCAAATGAAGGAATGGGAGGTCTATTTATAGGCGTGGAGAATGGTGAAAAAGGCTGTCCAGGACCACCGATCGGTACATTCAAGTATTTACAGAAATGCCACTGGCTAGTTGACTCCAGTTGTCTACAGCCATCATGTGGTCCCTGCCCGATCGGTATACTCCAGCTTGTAACGGTCGGTATACTTCAGTCTTGACCGATCGGTGCGTCTGAGCTTCCATCACGATGATGTGTCTATGTCCCTTATACCGATCGGTATATTCTGCTCCCTAACCGATCGGTGCCCTTGTACCTAGCCGATCGGTGCATTTCGTTTCCAATCCTCTCACCCGATCGGTATGCCAAGTGATACGTTCCATTTATACCCTCTCTTGACTGACCGGTACTCCCTGAGTACTACTGATCAGTATATCTTCTCAATAACCTATCGGGTGTTCCTGTGGTTCCATTGACATGCTATGAACCTCCTCCTTAGACCGATCGGTATACTCCACTTCCTACCGATCGGTATGTCTTGCTATGACGATCTTGACCATTCATTCACGCTTCAATCAGCTAAATATATTCGTGATATATTCGGTGGATAACATTTTCCCCTCGGGGTCTTCAATCTTTATTTTCATAAAATTGTGGACCTTGAAACTGAAATCTTCATCTCAAAGTATTGGATTCTAACTGTCGTTCTCTATTTTAGATTGACGTAGTACACAAGAGCAATCAGGACAACCATCACACGAGTAGGTAGACGGAGCAGACTGATCGGTCGAACTAGACGGCTATTAGGTAGTTATCAGGCAGGCTCACCCTAGCTCGCCCGATCGGTCTTCCTGCGTTATGGACTTAGCTACTGGGACTTGCGGGCTTGGCCCAATTCGTTACTGAAGTGACCCTCCTTCTCTCTTATGGCTATTAGTCTCCCCAACGAACTTTTATATGATGCAGCCCCTTTTAGATCATCTTTCACACTGCTTTACCTTCCTTTTCCGAGAAAATGTTAATGGCTAGGAAACTCTAGCTTAAGCCAGCATGGAGCTCTCTCTCTCACATTCGCCGTTGGTCTAACACCTGCTTTCAAGCTTCGAATCCGACTTTATACCGCAAGGTTCGTCTTCCTTTTGCTTTCATCCCTCTTCGATACTTCATTTATCTTGTTCGAGTTGTTTCAACTGCTTGAGCTTGCGGCACACAAATAAATGATTATTTGGTTGAAACTTAGCATAAGATCGGGTTTTTAGGGGACATTTGAACATATCTTTCGCTAAACCAAGATTTTCTCACTTGCTTTTGCGCTCAGTCAATTCGATTTCCTGGTTCGTCCTGATTTTCCAAATGAACATGTAGAAACTTTTGGCAATACGTGTTAGTGGCATTTAAGAATTTCATTAAACTCCAGTTTTTCGACGCCCAATATGCAATCCGAGTCTGCTTTAGTCTTTAGAAGACGGAGAACCCCAAATTAAACGTTATTGCCTTGATTTGAATGCCTATGAAATGGACAATCAGTTAGAGAATGCTCAAATAACTATCAATATGTTTCAGAGTACCAACCAATCGGCCAAATTTCTAGGAGTTTGATACACCGATCGGTATATGCTAAAGGTACCGAACGGTCAATCCAGACTTCTAGGAATCTGGTATACCGATCGGTATATGTTGTGTACCGAATGGTCAATCCAAACTTCTAGGAATCTGGTATACCGATCAGTATATGCTAAGGGTATCGAACAGTCAATCCGGACTTCTAGGAATCTGGTATACCGATCAGTATATGCTAAGGATACTGACCGGTTGCCTTATTATTATAGAAAGTGTTTGAGTACTTTCTTTTTTAGCAGAATGGAACCATCTTCAGAAGAGCTTAGAATCAAAAGATTTTTCGAGCTAGACGACCAATCAGCTAGTCAGCCTTTAGTGACTTCTCCTCCACCTGTCAGTCCTACCTACCCGGAGCTTTAGGCAATCGTTAACAGGCTACGTTACTCCCTAGGCACATGCAATTCTAAACTTGCCAGACAACTTCTGGGCTGGGAGTTACAAGGGGTCCCTTTTAATTTGAACATATCTTCTTCTGACTGGCCAGTGATTTCCAATGATATGGTTGCCATCAAATCGGGACAGCTCAGCAGCATGGAAGATGTCTTAAGCCAGTTTGAAAGGCAAATGGATGTGTTGAAGGATCACACTGCTAGAAAGCTGCAGGATTGGCATACACTGGCTGGGGATCTTGACGGTCTTCATCGACGAAGCCTTGAACGTTTTGCCGTCCTGGAAGAAGATAAAGCGTAGCTAATCCACGCTTTGAGATTTTCAGACGCTGTTATTAGTGCCTTTCCTAAGGGAGACTTTGAATTAGCAGGTGCTTCTGGTAAGAGGCCAGCTTCTGATCCTTCTCCGTCAGGCTCTGCACCCATGAAGAGGAAGGTGGGCAGACCTCGAAAGTATGCATAGCTTTTCCTTGGTATTTGAAAGACTCTTTTGGCTTTTAGAACTTTTCTTTTAGACTGGATGTACTTAAGCGAGTGCCGGTCCTCGCACTTAACTCCTGGGTTAGTTTTTGTTGATGCTTTGTGACTGTGTTGGGGGTCTATTTTGACTGCGTTGGTATGTTTGATGCAGTAGACCTATGTTTGAAGCATGACTTTATGATTTATGTAGATCTTCATGCTATGCATTTATCTCACTCGACTGGATAGGTTATTTGGCTTTTAACATGTTTTTTTTTGTTTACACTGATCTTAGTCGGCAGCCGGAATCAATGACCGATCGGCTGTCGAAGACAATGACCTATCGGTAGCTGGTAGCAATGCATTCTGCTCGATATGGACTGGCGTTCCCCGGTCTTAACGTGGGTCTGTTCACCATTATAACCTGCTTGTTTAACAAAAACAGTGTATAAAGTTACACATTATTTCCTATTTAGGAAGTTCATATCTGTGATTCGTTTTCTGCTTCTTCTTGGTAAGTCTTTAGATATTCATGCCGCCTTTCTGGATACCGTTTTTAAGCTTTGCTCTAGATTGAGGTTATATTGATTCACGGAGCGGCATTAATCATTGGTCAAAGTCACTTACTGTGGTAAGTGCTCGCATCCCGACTGAAGGAGCCTGGACCTCCGCGAACCTGAGGTTAAAGTATGGATCCACGGAGCGGGCATCAGTTATCAGTCGAAGTCACTTACCGTGGTATGTGCTCGCATCCCGACTGAAGGAGCCTGACCCTCCCTGAATCTGGGGTTAAGGTAAGGATCCACAGAGTAGGCATCAGTCATCGGTCGAAGTCACTTACCGTGGTAAGTGCTCGCATCCCGACTGAAGGAGCCTGGACCTCTATGAATCTGGGATTAAGGTAAGGATCCATGGAGTGGGCATCAGTCATCGGTCGAAGTCACTTACCGTGGTAAGTGCTCGCATCTCGATTGAAGGAGCCTGGACCTTCGCGAATCTTTGGGATTAAGGTGTGGATCCACAGAGCGGGCATCAGTCATCGGTTGTAGTCACTCATCATCAGAAGTGCTCGCATCCCGACTTAAGGAGCTTGGACCTCCGCGAATCTTTGGGATTAAGGTGTGGATCCATGGAGCGGGCATCAGTCATCGGCTGTAGTCACTTATCGTCATAAGTGCTCGCATCCCGACTGAAGGAGCCTGGACCTCCGCGAATATTTGGGATTAAGGTATGGATCCACGGAGCGGGCATCAGTCATCTACTGTAGTCACTTATCGTCATAAGTGCTCACATCCCGACTGAAGGAGCCTGGACCTCCGCGAATCTTTGGAATTAAGGTGTGGATCCACGGAGCGGGCATCAGTCATCAGCTGTAGTCACTTATCGTCATAAGTGCTCGCATCCCGACTGAAGGAGCCTGAACCTGCGCGAATCTTTGGGATTAAGGTGTGGATCCACGGAGCGGGCATCAGTCATCGGCTGTAGTCACATATCATCATAAGTGCTCGCATCCCGACTGAAGGAGCCTGGACCTCCGCGAATCTTTGGGATTAAGGTTATCAGAGTTGTCTCACTTGGTGTAATGACCCGTATTTTTGAAGATGAATAATTAAGTTATTTAATTATTTAAACGACGAATATATTATTTAAACGATAGTTGAACGTATAAATTATAATATAAATTATAATCGAGGCCGTAACGTCGCGGCAGTTTGTTATTTGGTGATTTGAACTTCAATTGAATATACAGAATCCGTTTTAAGTCGGATATCTGTGAAACAAGAAACGTTGGAATCTGTTAGGCTATATTTTTCTAATGGAAGAGAAAAATCTGGATTTCATCGTGTAGATTGTAAGTTATGTCCAAATCAAAAATTTTAAATAGTCGTTATAGAATTCGTATATAATTCGTAACGCTTTATATACGTTATAAAAGGATTTTCAATGTAAATTGAATATCGATTCAAGCTGGACTCGGAATGTCGAGTATATAATTATCCTAGAGCCGTATTATATTATATTGTGAATATATACGAGAATATTAATTTATTAATAATTAATGTGATTTGTTTTAAATATATTTATATTTAAAACGGTCTATTTAGAGCCTTAGAAAATAGTCACTTTTGCAAACGACCTCGAAATTCAACGAAACCAATTTTAATAGGTATGGAATATTAAATTATTATTAGATATCAATTTTCATAATTTTTGGAATCAGTATGTGACTTTACGGATTTTTAATGTGAAAAACAATCGATAAATCGACCTTTAAAATACGTTGTGTGAGCAAACGGAGTCGGAATTTAACGAAACAAGTTTCATTAGGTCCGTAATGTCAAACTGTTGCTGCATGTCAATTTTCATAATTTTTGGATATTGTATGTGACCGTAGGAAATTTTAGAAGACAAAAAGGAGTATAATTTAATTAAATTATTGTGCACCCTAAATCAGTAATTTTGGAGATTTCATAGAATAAGTCAACTAGTCTATATTATTTTATTTTTGAGATCGTGGGACATTGCTCGTCTCAGTGGTATTTTTGTTTCTGTCGATGGTAGCCCCTAAATGATAAAATTTTGTATAGCACGTGGTACCCTAAATATCTAAAATCTATTCCCTATAAATAGACATTAACTCCCATTCCTTACGACCTAATTCCTTTCTCTGTTAAGCCGCCACAATTTTTCCGATCTCAGTAAAACAAAACGTGGAAAACCCACTTCTAAAAATCAAAGGAGTTCAAGTAAAACTCTATAAATCTTCAAACCAATATATATGGATTCAGTATGAGCTGCTCTTCATCCCAATAGGATTTTCGAAGGGTTCGGTACCCCTTTCCAGTCACTGTCAGTTGCGAGCATTGGCTAGGGTTGTGGTTTGCTTATGATTAAGCAACCGATTTGCAAAACAAAGTGGATAGTTGAATTCGTGAATGGCTTAGAAGAAGGAGGAGTAGGAGGTGTGGAGTTCTGGTCTGCCTTGATGTTCGTTGGAGAATTGTGAGGACGGTGAGTGTTTTCATGAATGAGGAGTTGGAGATCTGGGAGGATGGTGGTACGGTTAGGAGCAGCGTTCGTAGAAGACGAGGAAGATGAAATTGGTGGTGTTGTTCATCGGATTGTGGTCTATTGGAGGTGTTGATATTACTGGAGTCGTGATTTCTCAAAGAAGAAGATGGAGCCAGGGTAACATTCTGAAGAGCTGCGTCTGTACGGGTGTGTGGAGCAGTAAGGACCGAAAGATGACGCAAAGGGGAAATTGTACTAAAGCGTGCCTTTCTGTTTGGAGAAAATGGATTTGATTTTTAGTGCTTCAGGACTTGAAATCATCAGCTATATTTGTGGGTATAAGTCTACAGGAGCTGGCGATTTGTATTTTTGGGGGAGACGATACTGTTATAATCGGGTATAAGGCTGGAAGCGGGTGCGAGTAAATGGGTTGTCTTATTTGAAGGTAAAGGCCCAATATAAAATCTAAATCCAAGTGTATTTGAATTAAGTATGTATTAACTTGTATAACGTATAATTTCGTCATACGTTGTCAGAATCATGAACGGTCAGATCCGTTGAAATCGTATGGATAGGGACGACAGTCTGGAACTGGTCTGGAATGGTTTGGGGATCTGTTGGAATTTATTTGCAAAATAAATTGTTTGATCATAATCGACAAACCGTAAATCTCTGTTCAAATTATATTTTTATATAAATTGTACATTATTTTTGATTTGCTGTGTATTGATTGTTTGGACTATTAAATAGAATAGATTGAAAACGTAGATCTAGTTATAGATAAAAATCGATAATCAAATATTGATTTTGTTTATCAGTACATTTCATGTTGAAATGAAATCGATGCTATTTATTTTGTGTAAAATCTATGGATGCAGGGAGACAGGTTGGAGGAATCCGACTGAATTCCTCAACATTTATTTTACTGTTTTTCATATATTGTGATATATGATGTGATGTATAATCTGTTATGGATTATGTGTGTTAGGATGATATTGATCATTGTTATTCGATATTTTAAATATCATAAGAAACCCTGGGATGTAAAAAGGAATATTTCAATGTATATTGAAATAAAGGAATTTTATTAAATCAACCGATTTTATAAAAGGAAATAATTTGAAAATAAAGCATTTATAAAATCATAGGATATTATAAAGGAGAAATATTTATTTGGAAAATAAATAGGAGATTACAAAAGGAATATTTATTTAGAAAATAAATAGAATTATAAAAGGAGTATTTAGTTGGAAACTAAATAGGATTATAAAAGGAGTTAATCAAACATAGTTAATCAAAAGGAGTAAATCAAACATAGTTAATCGAATTAGAGTTGATCGAATATAGTTATTCGAAATAAAGTTAAAACAGATATAGTTGTTCAGAACATAGTTAATCAAAAGGAGTTAATCGAATATAGTTATTCGAAAGGAGTCAATTGAATATAGTTAATCAAAAGTAGTAAATCGAATATAGTTATTCGAAAGGAGTTAATCGAACATTGAAAGTAAGAAATGAAGTTAAACAAAAATTAAAAACTGACTAGAGATTAGTTAAGTTGAATAGTTTTCTCAGTATCGATCTGATGTTGGTTTCGGCCTTCGGGATTGATACTTAGAGAATTTTTCTCTTACTAGTTTACAGTTAGTGACTGATAGTTGTGGAAGGATAGTGATACGTTAATAAGCTATGGAAATGTTTTCCAATGTTAATAACGTATATTTTCTAAATATAGAAAATAAGGAAATATGAATATATATATATGATGATTGATCAATAGAATTTCCATCTGGAAATAATATCGTTGTTTGCACACGTGTTTTTCATTTGATAGTTAAATAACCGACTATCAAAGTTTTGACCATTTTACGTTGTTACTGTGGAGAGACCGGTTGGATTATTATCTGAAGAACCACTCCGTATTGGCATAAGCGTTGCAAATCAAGTATGCTGAATATATTGAAGACAGAGTAAAATGCAAGGGCTGTTGTATAAATCTTAGATAACATTGCCTAAGATGGATGTACTGAATAGTGCCTTCGGTTTGTCCAGTCCCAGGACAACTTGTATGGATGAAGGTCTGATAGAGTATATCTGATAAATTGCGTAAGTTGATCTATTCAAACGTATTCACGTTTGGTGGCGGAGGAATTCATTTCTCTTAGCTGTATACCCATGTTATTTTTGGATAAATCAATTTGGGATTTAAAGGGTATGACGATGTGACATTCTAAGTGAATGAAGGTATGATATGTAAAAGATAAGCGTAGCTTTTAGCCTTACATCTGGAAAATGACAAAAATTGGGTAGGCATCATGGCTTTATAGGTCGGACCTATTAGGGTGTATAATCACCTATCTAGAGAAATTCCTTTTGTTCTTATACTATCGATTATGTCCCTTATCGGGAAACGGTTGCTGATCCCAACCGTTGGTGATATACATTCGCTACACTCAAGAGAAATGAGTGGGCAGTCATGTGTAGCCGGGTTGCAAGATGTTCTTGTTGAACTCAGTGTATTCTCCTCTAGAGATACACGAGCGGCAGGTGATTCCATACCTTGTTATAGTTGGAATCCATTACCCAATACGCACCTGCGGTTTTGTTTGTATACTATGTATGTGGAACGTGAGATGCAAGCATTCTACTAGATTGATATCTATTTGAATTTAGACATTATTATAATATCAGAATGATATTGCTTTTCAAAGATGTTTGGATTCTCATAAAGGAAAAACCCATTCCGTATTCACGGCGTGGTCTTATGAGATATCATGTACCTGATCAAACTGTTTTAGATGTTTTACTCATACCAGTCCCATGACTGACCCGGAGTTTGTTTTGTTTTGTTCTCCCTAAACTCTTGGGTGCCTAAATTTGTACAGGCAGTCAAGTAGTTAGGATTTTACAGATACGTGAAGAGCTTGGAGCAGGAGGCTTTAGGATGTTATAGCTAATGTTTATTTCCGCTGTGTTGTAAGTGTTATACAAATTCAGTTTGTATTTCAAAAGTTATGTTATATTTTATTCGTTCCGCTGTGAGATTCGTGTTTACTCTGATGATGTAAGTTCTTCTTCTTTTTCTATTCTAAGTTTCTATCTTATCTGTCCTCACCCTCTAACTTCTTTCATTAACCATTCGGTATTTTCAACTCTAGAATGATCGACATGGTGTTGTAGGTCGAATTTTCTAAGTTGAAAATATTTGGGTCGTTACAGTGGTATCATAGCAATGGTTAAGTATTACCTTGACTTTGTGGCGTAACTCAGTAGAGTTGGGATTAGTAATATCCTAGATTGAGTTGAGTGTATATATATGAGAGCGTATATGTTATTGAATATAAAATGGTCTTATATTGTGGAGATTTATTGATTGACTGGCTTATGAATTCTGGACGATCAGTTTGATCCACTGTATCGATAGGAGTTTTATAAACACTTGAATTCGATGAACTGGCATGGTATGTTTTGAAAATAATATAGTATATTGGTTGTGTTGGTTGTTAGTATAATCGAATGAGATTATAAAACGGAATGGTTATAAATAACTAATCAGAATTCATACAAGTAAAGTATATGAAATAAGATGAAGTAAATCTGAAGTTAAATCAGAATTGGAATTAAAATAAGGAAATATTAAGTTCTTAGGAGATTTTGAATTGATTTCAAAATGAAATGTTTAAGAAATGGTTTTGAAAAGTGATATAGAATTGAACTCACTTCAGTCGCTGGAAAATAATTCCGATAATGACTGCGCAGCATTATCGGTGTGATTTTCGAGTTTCTAAGTGACGGATTACTACCAAAGGTTTTGTGTTTGAATTGTGATTTCATATTTATTTGAAATAAACCCAGGAATTTAAATTCTGGAATTAAAATTTAACTAATGAAGTTAAATAGATTGAGATGGTGAAAGTTAATGAATAAGTAAATAAGAATTTAACTGGAACTAAGTTAAATAAAACTGGACTTGATTAAAGAATAACCAGGAATGGAATTGAGTGGATAAGTTAAGAGTTTGAAATTTGGTATTAGAATTTGAATGGAATTCGGCTTAGGTATAAGCGAATGATTTGGATTTGAGGATAAATTGATTGAAGTTGATTGAGATGACATTGATATGTGTTGAATTGGTAACAGATGAAAAGGATATAATGATATGTCCGACAAAAGGTACAAGTTTATATTTCATGAGTTTGGTGATTTTTATGAGCTGAATTGGCAAGCCGCTTGGCTGTTTGATTTTCTTTTGGGTTGGATAAGGCCTAGAGAGGCGAGCTGCGGTTTGTCATATTGACCAATACAAAGGAGGTTATGGCGAAATTTTCCGAAAATTTAAGGCGTTAGAAAATTTTCAAAATTTTTGGAAATTTTAGTAAGTCGGAAGGAATTAATATTTTAATTGAAATTAAATGGTTCAGTTGAAATTAAAGTTGAGAAGTAAACCGAAAGATATTAGAATCTAGTTAGTAGAGTTGGTAACATTTTCCTAGCTTAGCAATTTCGAGGAAGAAATTATTATAAGGGGGGAAGAATGTAATGACCCGTATTTTTGACGATGAATAATTAAGTTATTTAATTATTTAAACGACGAATATATTATTTAAATGACAGTTGAACGTATAAATTATAATATAAATTATAATCGACGCCGTAATGTCGCGACAGTTCGTTATTTGGCGATTTGAACTTCAATTGAATATACAGAATCCGTTTTAAGTTGGATTTCTGTGAAACAAGAAACGTTGGAATCTGTTAAGCTATATTTTTCTAATGGAAGAGAAAAATCTAGATTTTGTCGTGTCGATTGTAAGTTATGCCCAAATCAAAATTTAAAATAGTCGCTATAGAATTCGTATATAATTCGTAACGCTTTATATACGTTATAAAAGGATTTTCAATGCAAATTGAATACCGATTCAAGCTGGACTCGGAATGTCGAGTATATAATTATCCTTGTTAGACCAAAATTTGGCTCTAACACCCAAATTGTTCAGATTTGCAGAGAATTATGTCAGAAAGCAGCGAGAAAACAGGAAAACACACAAGATTTATAGTGGTTCGGCGTTATCGAGCCTACATCCACTTTATACACTCCAGATTATATATTAATTGCCAATACAACTGAATATTTCTCTCTCACAACTATGATTCTTCTACCAATTTCGGAGTACAAACAATTGTAAATATTAAGGGAGTAGCAATGGTGGTTTGAATATTCAGAATTGCCAAAAAGATCCTCAAAAATGCCAAATCTTAGAATATTTATAGGCAGCTCCAGTAGCGGTTCGTGGTTAACACGTGGCACAAATCCCGATAATCTCGGTCTGGTTCGTGGGTGATGAAGAAAAAGTCAAGATGACGGTTACGGACAGGTGTCGCTCGATCCTGGACTTTCGGTTCATGGGTGACCAAGTCTTGGCCATTGACTCATGCTGTTAGGATCGACTCGTTCTCCTCATATCACGAGCAGATCGTGACACTCCTTCTCCAACGGGTCGTGATGCTCCACCATAGACGGGTCGTGGTCCTCCACCACGAACAGGTCGCGCTTCTCCCTCACAAACTCGTGAGCGAATCTTGGTGGCTTGATCAGAAAGCTAGCCAACATTTTGCCCCCTCGAAGCATGTTGCATCAGGAATGGAACGTGCTTCGAAATTCCTAATCTGGCTTCTCTTGATTCAAGAAATACGAAATGCCACGTCCGTTGGTATCGTCATGTATTTTCACGAAGCGATAGGTCATGTCCTCTGATTTTAATATAAATATCAGTCCAAATTTTCAAATATTTCTTTGTTCGCTGGTCAATTTCCATCTTCTGAGTCCAGAATATATCGTGATCAAGTTGTCAGGTAGATCTTCAAATTGCCTTAGTACTTCATTACTTTAACTTTGTTATTATTCTCGGGCTTAAGTCATCAGGGAATCACGCGATTCGTCGCACTGGGCCTCCGTCACGATCCAAAGGTTGATCGGGCTCTCCAGTCCCGGCCGTGGATTATCGGCGAGGCGAGCTTCTCCACGAGCTACGGTGGGCTTTCCTTCGTGGCCCGTAGGCCCATCGCGGTTTCGAATGGGACAAAAGAGGGGGAGATGAACGGGTCGCGTCTTGTCTATATAAGACCACCCCCCTTCTTCTACTTTTCACCTTTTCTTTCTGCCGCCTCCTTCTTTCTGTGAACCGAAACCCTAGACTGCGATTTCCTCCAACCCACAAAACACCGAGATCATTGAATCCACAAGAATAGGTAACAATAATGTTGATTTTGATTCCAATTTCTCTATTCCTTTTAGGTACTGATTTGAATTCGGTTTCGTTTCCATGGGTTTTCCCCCTTATCCGATCTTGGGCATTATCGCTGGTGTTGGAGAGGATGGAGGCGGGGCTTGGCGAGTCAAAAATTGAGGAGGAGAACAGGTTGAAAAGAGGGGTTTAGGGATGGCTTCACTGTGAAACGCCTTAGCGAGGTAGGAGGCCAGTCGGAAATCCACTCGTAGTGATGGCTTCACGAGCGACATGATGAGTTGTTGTAGAAGCGGATCAGGTTCGGGTCGTGGTGGCAGTGAGATGGAGTTAGTGTCAATTTAGGCACAGGACCGGGTCGTGGTACTGGGGAGCACTTGTTCGTGGAGATAAGGAGTGGAGCAGGTCGTGGTAGGGTACAAGAGGTTGTTTCGTGAGGAGGATAATGGGATACTCAATCGCGAGTGGATGAGATAGTCTAATCTCGTGATTTACTCCTTCACGATCCGATCCCTTCTACACAATCTGATCTGGGCGAGCCAGTGCCAGGCTGAGTCACGAATCGTATACTGGATCACGAGTGGAGTTCCTTCCCACGAGCCATGTTTCTAAAACTCAACAAGTCACTTCAACCTATGAACCAACTTACACTTTGACTAAAACCAGATATAACTTTGGCATATTGACGAACAGTTAGGATTTGAGCCTTCAATATGAAACCTTTGAACTAGACAACAACATAACTTAACAGCAGATCATTGCCAACGTTTCGCTTTTCTGATTAACTTCTTGCTTTCCTTATTGTATGCATGGGCACACACACTTGCACTTACACACACGGGGAACGGGTAATTGTATGCAAATCTTCCATGTTTATTCACTGACACAGCAAGCATGTCTGGCAGAAGTTCAACAAGACAATCAGAGAAGAATACAAATCCGGAATCGTTAGGCTTCTAAGACATCGATGTGATTCAATCTGACCCTGACTGGGAGAGATCTGGCTCGGAACACAACACGGATAGTGATGCTGAGTTGACACATTCTGAAAGTACGTCTCTTGAGGAAGAGGATGATCGAGCTCCGGACGAGATCCCAGGAGTTAAGGAGGTAGATCCAAAGAAGCTAAAAGATTCCAGCGAAAGTAAATTGGATAAGTTAAAACTAGAGAAAATCTGTCTGAGACATGGGATCCCCTGGGATCAGGTAGAGGTTCCGGGAAGTGATGATAGACCCCATTTTGCTCCGGAGGGGTACATGGCGTTTAGTAGGCTTATGTGCTGGGTAGGTGCCATTCCCCCTTTCCCTCCAGTTGTAGTCGATCTTCTAAGACGTCTACGTATTGCCCCCATGCAACTCCATCCCAATGCTTATCCAGCTCTGTACACATTATACATAGCCTATGCTGAAATCTTGGGGGCGGTGCTCACTTTTAAGGATCTAGCCTTTTATTTTCTCTTTAAACATCGGTCTACGGGGACTCCAAACATCATTTTCTTCGAGTCGCACCCTTCTAGAAAAGTCTTAACAGAGGCGCACAGCAACTTAGGGGACGTCAAGTCCGACTGGTTCTATATAAGACACCAGGCAGGGTGTACTAGGAAGTGGCTTCAATCGAGTATGTCCTATATCATTCAACACATGCTTAACTACATTGTTGGAATACTAACATTTTCTTTTATCTGCACAGCTTATTCTATCCCAAAAACGGATGGTAAAGTATATGAAGAACGACTATCCCGTCTCCTCAATAGCGACTCAGACTACCGTCGGATTAGAAAATGCTTAACTTATGAGAATCTTCACAAGCATCACCTTTTAGACATAAGATTCGGGCTTGGAGCAGGAGGCAAGCCTTACAAATACGTGCCCCCGACCGAGGAAGAGGGTACCTCAGGGGTCGCGAAGCCAATAGGATCATGTAAAAGCCCTTCTCCCATGAAAACACAGGACGATGAGGAACTGAATGTGTATAAAGGAGATAAGGTTCGAACCGATGAGCCAAAGGAGATTCCAGTTTCTAAGGAACAATCCCCTCCAAAGACTCCTGCGCCTGTCGACCCTGCGGTTGGGGAGGAAATCACTAACGAGCAGGTGTTTAGGGAACTAAATAAGGTTCCTTTACCAGACGACATCTACTCACAAGAAGATTTTGGCAGAGAACCCCTCTTTCCTTCCACCGAAGAAGTGGACATTTTAGTCCAAAAAAAGGACGTTGCACAGACGAGACTGACTGTGGGCCCTGGTCTGTTAAGGGGATTATATAGGATGCACACAGCACATGCACCGCTTAACACAACAACTCTATAGCACAGATATTCAGGATTCTGATATTTGCTTATTTCTTTTGCAGAAAAAATGGTTCGCAAACGATCTTACTCTTTTCGTTCCCTTCGCGAGGGCACTCCAAGTCTTCTTCCAAATCCCGAGCATGCCCGCAATGGGAGTCGGGGAAGAGACAGCCACCAATTCCGTGAACCCCCTCGTTCTCATTCTACTCGGTCTCGCTCTCCATCAGGGCAAGATCCTGGGAAGTCACATAGTCATCAATTGCCATCGGTGGGGGGAAACAACTCCCTAAAGAATTAACCCCTCCGAAAAGTACTCCTTCCCACAGCAAATCTTCCAAGAAGCATCACGAGTCAAAAGGCACAGACAAAGACCCAAGCAAGGGTTCAAAGAAGGAGAAAACAGATATTGTTCCCTCTAGTCCGCAAAGTTTAAGTATTCCTGGGGCACGAGACTATGTTCATAGTTCTGAAGTTCAGGCTAAGTTGCAGGGATTACGAACAGAATTTCCCGATATCTTCTTCGAAAGGATGGTGTTCATTCCAGATCTGGAACCAGTCCCCAGGAATTGGGACACTTATGTCGTAAGACATGTAAGTCATGTGGCTAAGCAATATGATGCTATGAAGAAACATGCCGTCCACCTCTCAGATGTTATCCGTAAATTGGAAATAGAAGCGGTCAGATCTAAAGTGAAGATAGATAATAATGATAGAGCCAGGATAAAAATGGAAAAGGAATTAGAAGATGCACAATCCCAACTTGCTATGGCAAAACGAGACGCTGACAATTACAAAACAGAGCTGGAAAAGGCTAGGAAGTGTTTTCATAGTGAACTGGACTCTAGTAGCCTAGAGCGGGCGGCTCTGAAGAAAGAAATAGAAGATCTCCGAATGACCAATACTGAATTAAAGACGGCGCAGGACTGTTTTGATGCTGAGAGAGCAGCTTGGGAGAGAGAAAAGGCGAGCTTGAAAGATAGTCTGGCTCTGGCGGAGAAAGAGAAGGCGAATCTGAATGATCAACTTGCCGACGCTGAGAAGCGTGCGGTTCTTGCTGAAAATAACGTCGAAAGTGCTATTGAACTGGCTACTGTCTCTTTTGAAAAGCTCACTAAGAGGGAGAAAGAGATAGAAGGTTTTGAGGTACTCTGTTTGACTTCCTTGGTCAGGTCATCAAGACTCGTGACATATCCTGTATTCCGGACTATCACGTTACTTTAGCTAACATATGGGACGCAATTGTCGAAGATGAGAAACGGCGATTGGGAGTTGACGAGATTGATTAAAACACGTTGAAGCGGACCATTCTCAGAGGTGAGGAGCCTGAATCCTTGGAGAAAGGCAGACGCCTAATTCAAGAAGGAATCAAGAAGGAGAAAACTCTGGCCAAGGGCAAAAGTAAAATTGACGGAGGCTCAAGTTCAGCCGTGGAGCCCAAAACCTCCGAAGTTGAGGAATACAGTCCCGACGACCCATTGATTCCTTTGGCCTCGACTCCCCCAGTCGTGGGAGCCTCCACCACTAGCTTGGGTGAAGGATCAGCTGAAGGTATCTCTATCTTTTCTCTGCAATTTGTCAAAGCTATTGTCACTTATCGTCGCCTGACTAAACAATCCTCCGAGCAAATCACACTTTCTCCTGAAATAACATTTGCCTCTCGTGGTACAGGTGGTGAAGCAGCTGGGAAGGATGCCGATAAGAAGATAGAGGCGGAGAAAACTGACATTCCGCCAAGTACTAGTACTGATGCTTCTGACATTCCAAAGCAGTCCGGAGGTGCGATAAAGGAGAAGGTCACTCTGGCACCAAGTGCTGATGTTTCCCAAGATGCTGAGACCATTAATGCTTTGAAAGATTTAGGCGGGCATCATGAAGATGTTGAAGAAAAGATATCCATCACGGGGGAAATCCAGGGTGGTGATGATGAAACCTTAGCTGATAGGAAGGCTAGGGAAGAAAAACTACTGGCTTTAAAGAAAGAGGAGCAAGAGCCTCTAAGTGTACCTCCTATTTCAGAAATTGATCCCAAAACCAGGTTGGTCATAAAGTTTCAGCCCAAATCCATTACTAAACAACTTGCTTCCCAGTCTTCTGATTCTGATGATCCCCCAATTCCCCTTATTGACAAAAGGAAAATAAAGAAGAGGGACCAATCCGATGCTGACAAGGTGGAGCTAGAAGAGCAGGAGAAGGAGAAAAAGTCCAAGCCGTCTCCCCAGCATAAGTAGGATGTAGTTGCTTGTCCAAATTTTCTTTTTAGGCTTTCCACTGGCCATATGATGTAGTTGTGAGAGTGGCCCTCACTTCTGTTTAGCTTTGTTTATCTTGTAGGCTTGGAATTTATAAATGAAAGTTTATTTCCTTTGCATCATCATGCACCTGCGTTCAATAAACTTTTCACACTTAGTTACAAATCATTTAAATAATAACCAAGTTGAAATCGTACTACAAATCATTCAAGCAGCAGAAAATTTTAAAAAAAAATTGTACTATATCAAGGTACAGGTATATATATGCCCCCAATCAATCGTTAATGTGATGTCACGCCAGGGCTTATTAAAGATTGATTAGAGTCATATGCATGTTGCCCCCTATTCTCGAATATAGGGAATTTGAGTTCTTTAGTGGGATAATATTTCCTACGGCACCAAATATATAGCACCTTTATAATCTCTCAATCCTTCAGCGGGTTAGAGTTCGAGCTCGTTTCGTGATCTGCTCACCGATCCTTCATCGGGGCAGATATTCTGGGGGCGCTAAATCTATAGCACCTTTATACTCTTCCGATCCTTCAGCGGGGTAGAGTGTTGTCAAGGCGATTCTTGTCATGGTGCACTTTCACTCCTTGGAGACATCATCTTCGCGTCCTTTATACTCTCTCTCGAATCTTGAGAGTTAGAATGTAGAACAATGGTGTGATTTATTTCGTTGCACCTTCAGAGCTCTGGCTCCAGATTGCTTTCCATTCTGATGGAAGGCACCTTGAATTATGTGTTTTTGTAATTGTTATATAGTTTATGGCAAGTTTCATAAAGACAGAAGAACGGACAAGTACTAGTGCAATAAAGGTAAATAACACGCGATATTTTTATAGTGGTTCGGCCGAATCATGACCTACGTCCACTTTATATTCTTTTGTTTAAATAACCAGACTATTGTAGGCTAGTCACGCCTTTTTACAAGGTCCTAAAAACAAAAGAATAAAAACTAACAATTTCATGTCAGGTAACGCCGCAGATGTTGGGCGTTCCACACTCTGGGATTTCATTTCCATCCACGGTTGCTAGCTTGAAAGTTCCATTATCAAGCCTTCGTTGAATGGAATATGGTCCTTCCCACTTTGGGCCCATGTGGACCAGGGGTGGAAAGACACATTTCAGAATCAAGTCTCCGGGTTCAAAGGTTCGGGCCCACACTCGCTTATCATAATATCGAGCGACCAGTTGCTTGTGTCTCATAGCGCGCAGGTCGGCTTCATCCCTCTTTTCTTCGACCATATCTAGGGATTCAAGGAGAAGCTCATTGTTGGTCATTGGATCATAGTAAGTAACCCGACGAGATGGTACTTCTAACTCGATCGGGATGACTGCTTCAGCTCCGAAAGCAAGGGAGAAAGGGGTGTGGCCCGTTGCCGACTTATATGTGGTTCTGTAAGACCACAGTGCCAAGGGTAGCACATTGACCCACATGGCTTTAGCTTGTTTCAACCTTTTCTTCAGGATGGACTTGATTATTTTGTTCGCTGCTTCAACCTGTCCATTCGACTGCGGGCATGCCACAGAGGTGTACCTTTTCTCGATGTGGTACCTCCGGCAGAAATTCTAAAATTCGGTGCTATCGAATTGGGTCCCATTGTCTGTTATGATGGTCCTCGGAATTCCAAATCGGCATATTATATTTCTGACGACAAAATTAATGACTCGCTCGGTTGTGATCGCGACCAATGGCTCAGCTTCGACCCACTTTGTAAAGTAATCCACAGCCACAATAGCGTACTTTGCTCCGCCCTTTGCTATGGGTAAACTTCTAATAATATCAGTCTCCCAAATAGCAAAAGGCCACAGGCTAATCATCGGCCTCAAACGACTAGGAGGTGCCCTAGGAATCTTAGAAAATCTCTGGCAGTCATCACAGTGCCGCGCATACTTAGCCGCATCTTTATTTATGGTAGGCCAGAAATAACCATACCGTAATACTTTCTTTGCTAGCGTCTGTCCTCCAGTGTGATCGCCACATTCACCTTCGTGCACTTCCTTCAGTACACGCTTGATGTCGTCATGGGCGATGCATCAGAGAAGGGGCAACCGTTGTCTATAGAGTGTTCCGCCTTGCAACACATATCGGGAAGCCTTTCGAATAACTGCGCGTCTCTCGCTTTTCTTTGTTGGGAGGGTTCCATTTGTCAAAAAATTCTTTAAAGGAGTCATCCATGACTCCCTTTCGGGTTCAACCTCCAATACCGGATCAATTTCCATCTGATCGATGCCTGGAGTCTGAAGCACCTCAACTGGGACCAGCTCGGTTTCTTTGGGGTTACCGGAACTAGCCATCTTTGCTAACTTATCCGCCTTTTGATTTTCCGACTACGGAATATGGGATATGCTGTAATGGTCTAACCCATCGAGTAACCTCTTCACCTCTTTCAAGTATAATATCAATCTTGAACTCTTGGCTTGAAATTCTCCACTGACCTGTCTTGCGACAAGATTAGAATAACAGAAGATGTCTAACTTTGTGACATCCAGTTCTCTTGCAAGCTTTAGCCCGGCAATCAGGGCCTCACACTCAGAGTCGTTATTCGTGGCCTGGAATTCCAATCTGGGTGCAAAGTAAATCTGTCGCTCTTCGGGAGTCACCAGTACCACCACTGCGTCAGATCGCCTATCATTCTTGGCTCCATCAGTATATAATTTCCAGGCTTTAGGGTCCAGAAGTTGCCTTGGAGCACTATCTTCCTCACACATCGTGTCATCTTCTGGAATAGTAAATTCTGCTATAAAGTCCGCGATCGTCGGGCCCCTAATCGATCGCCGGGGCTGAAAGTTGAGATCAAACTGGCTTAGCTCAATGTTCCATTTAAGTAGTATCCCTAATGCTTCAGGCCTTTGCAAGATTTGCCTGAGCGGGTGGTCAGTGTACACAGTAATGGGGTGAGCTTGCAAATAGTGTCGAAGTTTCCTAGATGCTATAAGCAGGCAATAAGTGAGCTTTTCAATTTTTGGGTAATTTCGCTCAACCGCCGTCAATTTCTTACTCACATCGTAAACTGGTCTCTGCACTTTCTCTTCTTCTCGTACCAATGCTGAGCTTATCGCATGAGACGATACCGCCAAGTATATATATAAGTCTTCACGATCCGTCGGCTTAGACAATATCGGAGGGCTTTCCAAGTGGTTCAGGAGATTCTGAAATGCTTCTACACAATCGGGAGTCCACTTGAAATTGCGCTTTCCTCGCTTTATCAACTCAAAGAATGGAATGCACTTATCCGTTGCTTTGGAGATGAATCTACTTAGCGCAGCTACTTTTCCTGCGAGGCTCTGCACATCTTTAATTCGCCTGGGTTCCTGGATGTTTCTGATTGCCTCAATCTGCTTTGGATTAATCTCAATTCCTCGTGAACTAACGATAAATCCCAGGAACCTTCCGGACGCCACACCAAACGAGCACTTCATAGGATTTAATTTCATCCCATATTTGCGGAGGATAGTAAACATTTCTGCCAAGTTGGTTACATGGTCGGATGATTGTTTGGATTTCACCAACATATCGTCGACGTATACCTCCATCATTTTCCCGATTTGGTTGTAAAACATTCTATTCACCAGCCGTTGGTAGGTAGCGCCAGCATTCTTCAAGCCAATTGGCATCACCACATAGCAGTATAATCCCAAATTCGTAATGAAACTAGTGTGTTCCTGGTCAGGAATATGCATAAGGATTTGGTTATATCCTGAATAAGCGTCCATAAAAGAAAGAAGCTCATGACCAGCGGTAGAATCTACCAACTGATCGATCCTCGGCAATAGAAAACTATCCTTTGGGCAAGCATTATTTAGGTCCGAGAAGTCAATACAAGTGCGCCACTTCCCATTAGCCTTTTTTACTAAGACAGGATTTGAAATCCACTCTGGGTATGTCGAGTCTCTGATGAACCCGTTACTTCTGAGTTTCTCGACTTCCTCCTTCAAGGCGGCTGCCTCTCTAGGCCAAGAGTCCGCCTCTTCTGGTTAACGGGAGGATATTTCGGGTTAATATTTAATGAATGGCTAATAATTGAAGGAGATATCCCACACATGTGTGCATGGGTCCAGGCAAAGACGTCCAAGTTTGCTTTCAAGAAATCCGTTAGTTCCTTAGCTCGGGCGGGATCCAACTAGGATCCAATCTTCAGGACCTTCTCTGGTTTATCGTCGCCGACTGGAACATTCACAGTCGTCTCATTAGGAGTCGCCATTCTGCCCCCAAGCTCCTGATCCTCTCTGGGATCTATGTCCTCGGACAATTCTCCGGGCAACTCGCCCGCCGCTACCTTCTTTAGTTGCTATAATGCTCCTTCCTCTGAGGAAGGAGAGGTACCTTTCATTTCTAAAGTTCTTCCTTTACGCACCAGCTTTAATTCTGCTATGTAGCAGGCTCGTGCTTGATCTCCATGGACTATTCCCACGCCGGCATCCATCGGGAATTTTAACAACAAACACCAGGGTGCGATGCAAGCTCAGAACTTTGCTAGGGCCGGTCGGCCTAAAAAGGCATTGTAGGATGATTCAATGTCCAAAACCACAAAGGGAAGGATTCTAACTCTCCGGCGCTTTCCCTCCCCAAGGGTTACCGACAGTTCAACATATCCCATCGGAGCGGTAGATGCTCCGTTAAAACCACGAATCAAGCCTTCACAAGGTTTTAAGTCCTTTGTTTCTAGCGTCATCTGATCGAAGGCTCTCTTGAACAAGATGTTGACTGAACTTCCGTTATCCACTAAGACCTTGTGGACCGTCACG
The DNA here is from genome assembly GCA_030737875.1 of Allium sativum. Classification (NCBI taxonomy): domain Eukaryota; kingdom Viridiplantae; phylum Streptophyta; class Magnoliopsida; order Asparagales; family Amaryllidaceae; genus Allium; species Allium sativum. The sequence continues at coordinate 761,766 of JASFAX010000042.1, read as the reverse complement.
GGACCAATAGTGGCTGTAATAACCAATGGGTCTTCGGTCGGGGCATGGACCCCTATACCCTCTTTATCACGGAATACAATGTCATCAGACATCGTCTTTTGCTGTTTAATTGGCGCAATGTCATCAAGGTTACTACATTCTCCCACTTCGAAATGTTGTTTTGCCGCATTTACATATTGGTCCATCGCCTTATTACTATGTCCTGCCAGGTAGAGCCCCCCGACTATGGTATTGATGACTATATTTTTCCCTTTTTGTTGAGCGTTTGGCTTGTCAACAGGTTGGTTCTGATTCGGGGGTTGTTCAGCTTGCCCCTGATCTCTAGGGATGACTCTGTATTCATTTAATTTTCCTTCTCGAAGTAATTTCTTAACCACATCTCTGAAATGACGACACTCATTGGTGGTATGACCATAAACTCGGTGAAAAAGACAGAACTTTCCAGTTGCACGCTCTTTCTCTGTCGACTCTCTCGGGGGAGGTATCTTATACTGGAGGACATTATAGGTATCCATAAAAATATTCTCCAATGTATCGTTCAAAGGTGTAAAATTCTCATATGGTCTAGATCGGGGTCTTCTTTGGGAGTTATTTCCTTGATTCCTTTTCCGACCGTTATCTCCTGACTGGCGAGCTTTTCCTTGATTTTTATTCCCGACATTCACCTCAACTTTCCCGGAGCTATCTCATGTTTGTTTGACGGCTACGTTACTTTGGATTTCCTCCTTATCGGTTGCTTTCCTTTTCCGATTTGCATATATATCCTCCTGACGCAGGCGGACATTAGCTTTCTCGTAGAACACTTCTCTAGTCAGGGGAAGCTTACCGGCAAGGTATCTCCCGAACTCGATGTTTTGTCTACTCCATCGATCAAAGCCATCAAAACGGTTTGTTCATGAGGGTCTCTAACTTCTGTGACAGCTAAATTGAAGCGGTCCAAGTAGGACCTTAGAGTCTCGTCAGGATGTTGTTTAATAAGAGATAACTCGATGACATTCTTAGTCCTCTGGGCATGAAGGCGGAATTGATTCACAAACTTTTCACTCAGTTCCCTGAAACTGGATATCGATCGCGCTGGCAAGCGGGTAAACCACAATAATGCTACATCCTCTAGGAATATAGGGAACGCTTTGCATTTCACCGCGTCAGTGGCTGCTGCAGCATTCATGTACCACGAGTATCTCATTAAGTGCTGGACTGGATCGGTCCTGCCTGAGTAACGGTTCATCTGCGGCATATTAAAACGCCTGGGGAATGTAACATCTAGGATATCGTCAGTGAAAGGAGTGTGGCCACGGTCTATTCCCCAGTCCTCGTTCCTTTGCCCATGGCTATCTGCCATGATCTGCCTGACCATCATCTCAAGATCTGTATTAGCCAATGTGGACTCGGGATCGGCACTCCTTGCCCTCCAGGGTTCTCCTCGGTTTCTTTTGTGGACCACCACAAAATCTGGAGCCCTACCAGGACTTCCCAGCCCCCTGTCACCATGGTCAAACATACGGTGCTGGGGTTGGAGCGGCCGACCCTCAGTGAGGTCATTCACAACCTGTGCTCTGGAAGGTGCCGTGGAATTATTCAAGTTACGGTTGACAGGTCCCGAGTTAGGCTCTTCTTCACCTTGTGAAGGAAGTGACCCAAATCGAAGTTGTTCTATGTTCTCAACTCTATCGTAGGGTCGTCGCTGAGGTCTCGGGGATTCCTCTGATGAGGAAGAGTATTCTGGAGTAAGAGGACGAGTCAGCTGACGCGCTCTCTGCCTAAAGAGATCATCAATTCGTCTATCCATAGCAGTCAGATTTTGTCATAGCTCAGAACTTTCTCGCCATTGAGCAACCAATTCATCATTCGTCCTTTCCAACATTTCGAGGACGCGAGAAAGATGTCCTTCAATGGCCGGGGCTGAAGGGTCGAGCTGATCATCAACATCCTCCCTTATGCGCAAAGAGCTCGAACCATGTCGAGCAGAAGTACCAGCATGAGTAGAACGAGCCATGACTTCTTTTCCAGGTCGAGTCGTTGTTATGTGTCCAGGGCGGTTCGTGGTCCCTTTTGGGACTCGATTCGTGGTGAGGTCCTGGGATCGGGTCGTGACACCCTCAGTAGAGCGGTTCGTGACGCCTCCATCGGGTTGGTTTGGACCTACCTCTTCACGAACCGAAGAATGCAGTTCGACCTGCTCCTGAGCACTTTCTTCGACGGCTTCGTTTGCTTGTGAAGTTCATACTTCCTTAGACCTCTTTCCAGCCATAATATCAAAGTTTTGCTGAAGTTTTCAGAAATTGAAATTGTACGGTTCCGGACTATCTTCTTCGGACTTGAATATCCAAATAGTAGAGCGACAATCCGATAGGTTGAAGTTTCAAGTTCTCAGTGAAAGGACCAAAATGTTAGACCAAAATTTGGCTCTAACACCCAAATTGTTCAGATTCGCAGAGAATTATGTCAGAAAGCAGCGAGAAAACAGGAAAACGCACAAGATTTATAGTGGTTTGGCGTTATCGAGAGTACGTCCACTTTATATACTCCAGATTATATATTAATTGCCAATACAACTGAATATTTCTCTCTTATAACTATGATTCTTCTACCAATTTCAGAGTACAAACAATTGTAAATATTAAGGGAGCAGCAATGGTGGTTTGAGTATTCAGAATTGCCAAAAAGATCCTCAAAAATGCCAAGTCTTGGGCTATTTATAGGCAGCTCCAGTAGCGGTTCGTGGTTAACATGTGGCACGAATCCCGATAATCTCGGTCTGGTTCGTGGGTGATGAAGAAAAAGTCAAGATGACGGTTACGGACAGGTGTCACCCGATCCTGGACTTTCGGTTCGTGGGTGACCAAGTCTAGGCCATTGACTCATGCTGTTAGGATCGACTCGTTCTCCTTATATCATGAGCGGATCATGATGCTCTTTTCATGAGCGGGTCGTGACACTCCTTCTCCAACGGGTCGTGATGCTCCACCACAGACGGGTCGTGGTCCTCCACCACGAACCGGTCGCGCTTCTCCCTCACAAACTCGTGAGCGAATCTTGGTGGCTTGATCAGAAAGCTAGCCAACAATCATGGAGCCGTATGATATTATTTTGTAAATATATACGAGAATATTAATTTATTAATAATTAATGTGATTTGTTTTAAATATATTTATATTTAAAACGGTCTATTTAGAGCCTTAGAAAATAGTCACTTTTGCAAACCACCACCGAATTCGACGAAACAAATTTTAATAGACCCAGAATATTAAATTATTGTTAGATATCAATTTTCGTAATTTTTGGAATCAGTATGTGGCCGTACGGATTTTTAATGTGAAAAATCTCAATAAATCGACCTTTAAAAATACGCTGTTTGAGCAAATGGAGTAGGAATTTAACGAAAAAAGTTTCATTAGGTCCGTAATGTCAAACTGTAGCTGCATGTCAATTTTCATAATTTTTGGATATTGTATGTGACCGTAGGAATTTTTAGAAGACAAAAACGAGTATAATTTAATTAAATTATTGTGCACCCTAAATCAGTAATTTTGGAGATTTCACAGAATAAGTCAACTAGTCTATATTATTATATTTTTGGGATCGTGGGACATTGCTCGTCTCAATGGTATTTTTGTTTCTGTCGATGGTAGCCCCTAAATGATAAAATTTTGTATAGCATGCGGTACCCTAAATATCTAAAATCTATTCCCTATAAATAGACATTAACTCCCATTCCATACGACCTAATTCCTTTCTCTGTTAAGCCGCCATAATTTTTCCGATCTCAGTAAAACAAAACGTGGAAAACCCACTTGTAAAAATCAAAGGAATTCAAGTAAAACTCTATAAATCTTCAAACCAATATATATGGATTCAGTATGAGCTGCTCTCCATTCCAGTAGGATTTTCGAAGGGTTCGATACCCCTTTCCAGTCACTGTCGGTTGCGAGCATTGGCTAGGGTTGCGGTTTGCTTATGATTAAGCACCCGATTTGCAAAACAAAGTGGATAGTTGAATTCGTGAATGGCTTAGAAGAAGGAGTAGGAGGTGTGGAGTTCTGGTCAGTCTTGATGTTCGTTGGAGAATGGTGAGGACGGTGAGTGTTTTCATGAATGAGGAGTTGGAGATCGGGGAGGATAGTTGTATGGTTAGGAGCAGCATTCGTAGAAGACGAGGAAGATGAAATTGGTGGTGTTTTTCATCGGATGGTGGTCTGTTGGAGGTGTTGATTTTACTGGAGTCGTGATTTCTCAAAGAAGAAGATGGAGCCAGGGTAACATTCTAAAGAGCAGCGTCTGTACGGGTGTGTGGAGCAGTAAGGACCGAAAGATGACGCAAAGGGGAAATTGTACTGAAGCATGCCTTTCTATTTGGAGAAAATGGAGTTGATTTTTAGTGCTTCAGGACTTGAAATCGTCAGCTATATTGGTGGGCATAAGTCTACAGGAGCTGGCGATTTGTATTTTTCGGGGAGACGATACTGTTATAATCAGGTATAAGGCTGGAAGCGGGTGCAAGTAAATGGGCTGTCTCATTTGAAGGTAAAAGCCCAATATAAAATTTAAATCCAAGTGTATTTGAATTAAGTATGTATTAACTTGTATAACGTATAATTTCGTCATACGTTGTCAGAATCATGAACGGTCAAATCCGTTGAAATCGTATGGATAGGGACAACAGTCTGGAACTGGTTTGGAATGGTTTGGGGGTTTGTTGGAATTTATTTGCAAAATAAATTGTATGATCAGAATCGACAAACTGTAAATCGTTGGTTAACGATTACGGACAATGTGAGTAAAACTCACTAACTCTGTTCAATTTATATTTTTATATAAATTGTACATTATTTTTAATTTGCTGTGTATTGATTGTTTGGATTGTTAAATAGAATTGATTGAAAACGTAGATCTAGTTATAGATAAAAATCGACAATCAAATATTGATTCTGTTTATCAGTATATTTCATGTTGAAATTAAATCAATGCTATTTATATTGTGTAACATCTGTGGATGCAGGGAGACAGGTTGGAGGAATCTGACTGATTCCTCAACATTTATTTTACTGTTTTTCATATATTGTGATATATGATGTGATGTATAATCTGTTATGGATTATGTGTGTTAGAATGATATTGATCATTGTTGTTCGATATTTTAAATATCATAAGAAACCCTGGGATGTAAAAAGGAATATTTCAATGTATATTGAAATAAAGGAATTTTATAAAATCAACCGATGTTATAAAAGGAAATAATTTGAAAATAAAGCATTTATAAAATCATAGGATGTTATAAAGGAGGAATATTTATTTAGAAAATAAATAGGAGATTATAAAAGGAATGTTTATTTAGAAAATAAATAGAATTATAAAAGGAATATTTAGTTGGAAACTAAATAGGATTATAAAAGGAGTTAATCAAACATAGTTAATCAAAAGGAGTAAATCAAACATAGTTAATCGAATTACAGTTGATCGAATATAGTTATTCGAAATAAAGTAAAAACAGACATAGTTGTTCAGAACATAGTTAACCAAAAGGAGTTAATCGAATGTAGTTATTCGAAAGGAGTCAATTGAATATAGTTAATCAAAAGTAGTAAATCGAATATAGTTATTCGAAAGGAGTTAATCGAACATAGAAAGTAAGAAATGAAGTTAAACAAAAATTGGAAACTGACTAAAGGTTAGTTAAGTTGAATAGTTTTCTGAGTATCGATCTGATGTTGGTTTCGGCCTTTGGGATTGATACTTAGAGAATTTTTCTCTTACTAGTTCACAGTTAGTGACTGATAGTTGTGGAAGGATAGTGATACGTTAATAAGCTATGGAAATATTTTCCAATGTTAATAACGTATATTTTCTAAATATAGAAAATAAGGAAATATGAATATATATATATATATATGATGATTGATCGATAGAATTTCCATCTGGAAATAATATCGTTGTTTGCACACGTGTTTTTTATTTGATAGTTAAATCACCGACTATCAAAGTTTTGACCATTTTACGTTGTTAATGTGGAGAGACCGGTTGGATTATTATCCGAAGAACCACTCCGTATTGGCATAAGCGTTGCGAATCAAGTATGATGAATATATTGAAGACGGAGTAAAATGCAAGGGCTGTTGTATAAATCTTAGATAACATTGCCTAAGATGGATGTACTGAATAGTGCCTTCGGTTTGTCCAGTCCCAGGACAACTTGTATGGACGAAGGTCTGACAGAGTATATCTGATAAATTGCGTAAGTTGACCTATTCAATCATATTCACGTTTGGTGGTGGTGGAATTCGTTTGTCTTAGCTGTATACCTGTGTTATTTTTGGATAAATCAATTTGTGATTAAAAGGGTATGACGATGTGACATTCTAAGTGAATGAAGGTTTGATATGTAAAAGATAAGTATAGCTTCTGGCCTCACATCTGGAAAATGACAAAAATCGGGTAGGCAGCATGGCTATGTAGGTCGCACCTATTAGGGTGTATAATCACCTATCCAGAGAAATTCCTTTTGTTCTTATACTATCGATTTTGTCCCTTATCGGGAAACGGTTGCTGATCCCAACCGTTGGTGACATACATTCACTACACTCAAGAGAAATGAGTGGGCGGTCATGTGTGGCCGGGTTGCAAGATGTTCTTGTTGAACCCAGTGTATTCTCCTCTAGAGATACACGAGCGGTAGGTGATTCCATACCTTGTCATAGTTGGAATCCATTACGCATTATGCACCGGCGGTTTTGTTTGTATACTATGTGTGTGGAACGTGAGATGCAAGCGTTCTGCTAGATTGATATCTATTTGTATTTAGACATTATTATAATATCAGAATGATATTGCTTTTCAAAGATGTTTGGATTCTCATAAGGGAAAAACCCGTTCCATATTCACGGCGTGGTCTTATGAGATATCATATACCTGCTCAAGCTGTTTTTGATGTTTTACTCATACCAGTCCCATGACTGACCCGGAGTTTGTTTTGTTTTGTTTTCCCTAAACTCTTGGGTGCCTAATATTGTATGGGCAGTCAAGTAGTCGGGATTTTACAGATACATGAAGAGCTTGGAGCAGGAGGCTTCAGGATGTTATAGCTATTGTTTATTTCCGCTGTGTTGTGAGTGTTATACAAATTTAGTTTTTATTTCAAAAGTTATGTTATATTTTATTCGTTCCGTTGTGAGATTCGTTTTTACTCTAATGATGTAAGTTCTTCTTCTTCTTCTATTCTAAGTTTCTATCTTATCTATCCTCACCCTCTAACTTCTTTCATTAACCATCCGGTATTTTCGACTCTAGAATGGTCGACATGGTGTTGTATGTCGAATTTTCTAAGTCGAAAATATTTGGGTCGTTACACTTGGTCAGGTTGTGAGGAAACAATCATTTGTTGGATAGCCTGTAATGGCAAATCATCTGTTAGCAAATTCTATATTAATGAAAATTTTGCAACTCAAAGATTCACACATGTAAAAGTGCTTTATTCATGAAACTATTGTTCGGTACAATGTATGTAAAACATTATGAGTTTTTACAAGTGAGTAGAACATAGTAAGCAGCAAAGCATGAAATAAAGCAGAAAGTAAAGTAATGGCGATGTTAATTGCTTATTCTGAGTTATTCATATAAGAATGCCAATGGTTATCAATTAATTATCGGCCCTGTGTCAGCTTGAGGCGGAACTCCACTATTTGGACCATATTGACCGTTTGATGCCCTCTGCCCCTGGGGAGTTGCAAGAGTATTTGCAGTTTGTGAATTCTTTATATATTTTTGAAGGTGACCTTTTTAGATCAATTCTTCAATCAACAGCTTTAGCTGCCTATAATCGTTAGTGTCATGGCCTGGTTGTTTGTGAAGAATGCAAATGTAACACCCCGAATTTTAGTTAATACTAAAATTCACTAATTACAGAATAAATAATCTCAGATGTGGGAAATGGGGGAAACGGGCTGCGTCATTACGTTCGTCTCGGAAAAATACGCGAAATAGAGTCCGAGTTTTCGAAAATCGGAGTCCGTATGGCCCAGTTATGGCCCGATGAAGTTTGCGGAAAATTCAAAACTAAAACAGATTTAAAAATTTAAAATATGCAGATTTGGAATGGGCCAGGCGGGGTCAGGCGGGAAGCTTCCCGCCCAGCCCATGTCGACAGGGCTGTCGACAGGCCTGTCGACAGGGGTGTCGACATGCCTATCGACTTGCCTGTCGACAGGGTCCAGGCGCCCAGTGAACCTGGGTGCACCAGGTTGCACCAGGTTGGGGTTTCAGGCTGGCTAGGAGGGCTGGTTCTAGAGATTTCCTAAATCTAAGGGTCCTAATCTAATCTAGGGTTAATCTAAGGGCCTAAAACACTCACCTAATCCTATAAATAAGACCCTAACCCTACTCTAATTCATTCATAATTAAATCTAGTAGCTAAACTATGGCAAATTGAAATTTGAGCATGGCCTCCACTAGTTCATGAAGGAGTTGCAAGCAAATCCCTCTCAAATCATTCTCTAATCCATTCTAAGTATCTTAATCTTCTTCATTAGCTTGCTAATTGTGTTTTGGTGAGTTTCTATCACTTTAACATTAATTGTTAAAGTAAGTAGATTGGGTGTAATGAGACTTATGGTCTTAAATGCGGATTAGTGAGTTTAAATCATGTATAATGATATGTTACTCTATGTTGTTCTATGTTTATGCATATATGTGATAAGTTGTTTTATGCATGCTTAATAAGTTGATTTATGCATGTTTAACAAGTTGATATATGCATGTTTAATAAGTGGATTTATGCATATTTAGTAAGTGGAGTTATGCATGTTTAGCAAAGTGATATGCAAGTTAAGTGTATGTTTAAATGCAAGTTGAAAGTGATATGCAAGTTATGCATGCTTATGCAAGTGTATGGATACTTATGCAAGTCATGTATATGTTTAAAATGCAAGATTTATGTGATATGCAAGTTATGCATGCTTATGCGAGTATATGAAAACTTATGCAAGATATGTATATGCTTAAATGACATGATATGCAAGTTATTCATGTTTATGCAAGTATGTGAATGGTTATGCAAGTATGTGGATGCTTATGCAAGTATATGAATACTTATGCAAGTTATGTGTATGCTTAAATGCATGTTTAACATGTTATGCAAGTATGAGAATGCCTATATGCAAGTTCAACATGTTATGCAAGATAGGTGTATGTTAATATGCAAGCTCATATGCAACATGTTATGCAAATCATGTGTATGATAATATGCAAGTTTGGGTTTATATGTAGTTGGGTTAATATATGCTCATATATGCAAGTTGACATCCTCTTAACCCATGGCAAAGTTGTATGTTAAACCCATGATATTTGTAATGATCTTCCCCTTTGTTATGTCATGAAGTGAGAACGGTTTACGTGGGGAACGATGGGGTGGTAAATATGTTAATAAATGAATGATTGGGTATGATTAAGCATACCATAAAAAAATAAATTACCATAAGTGGGAATTTACCTATTGAGTTAGGTCTACCCCATGGGAATTTACCTATTGAGTTAGGTCTACCCATGTTATGGAAAACTTGATATTAATTAGGGATAATTAATATGGGGGTGATTAATTAGGTGTAATTAATCGACTAAGACACGAGGTTGGACTCATTTGTAGTGTAAAACTGCCCGGACCCGACCGGCTTAACCAGTTGCTACAAATGTCAGCCCAATGTGAGAGGTCTTAGCCATAAATTAAATACGTGATTAAGGTAAAGACACGAGGTTAGACTCTGTTATGACGTAAGACTGCCCGGATTCTACCGGCTTAACCAGGCGGTCATAACAGTCAGTCTAATGTGGGAGGTCTTTATGGGAGATCACGGTCTTAATTAATTAAGAAACACTTAACCATAATAGCATGTAGTGGGACATGAGGGGTTAAGTGGGTGCCTTGGGTGGCATGAGGAAATTTTGTGATTGCCTTGGGTGGCATGTGGAATCTAGTGGGTTGCCTTGGGTGGCAATAGAAAATACGATTAGAATACTTAACCAAGAGGAAACATGTAATTAAACATGATTAAAGGGTTAAGTGGGATACACTAGATATTTGACAAGCTTAAGTGGGTAGCTTGTGGGGGCCCATTTCAACCAATATCCCAAACGTATCTTTGTGGGCTCGACCCATGTCGAGTGACGGGACACGCATATTGGGCTTGATTATAAGAGGCCAAAACGGGTTAGCGGTGGCAACGCAAGTCCAACGGGCTTCATATGCGTGTGTGGGCCCGGGCTGGTAGATAAGCCGTTGTTGCATCGTGTAGATATAAAGCCGTGCACCGTTAATATTGGGTAGCCACTTTAGGGGAATGATACACCCCACTGTGGGACCAGCACGGGTATCTACGGTAGGGAGCCGATCGATGGGGAGTAGTGGGTACACCTAAGGAAGATAGGGGCAGACGGCACCTATGTAGGGGTACACGAAACTACTGGGTAAGAATTACTGGGTACACCTAGTGGAGATAGGGGCAGACGGCACCTATGTAGTGGGCTAGGGGTACATGGAACTACTGGGGAAATTTTCTAAGTCCTTGGAAGGGATCAACCTTTAAGTAGGAGTGACTGGTGTGGTGCAGTTAGTAATTATCCTTGGGTGGGTAGATGCGTCCTGACGGTTATCTTAGTTTATCCTAAGTTTACCAAGCTGCTTAGTGTAGCCATTCATCCCCAGATATTACCGTAGGTCAAGTTTATATCTTCTCTGGTTACCTTAATGATTGTGTTGTTAAAGTTATAGGACTCACTCAGACTTATGTCTGACCCCGTTGTTTTTATCTTTTTCCCAACCCTCAGGTCCTACGGTGGATCCTAGCGGTAGTAGAGCTTGATCGGATTTCTGTTTTCCAGTCTTGAGGAGCTTGGGTAGATGTAAAGCTCCAGCTATCCAGTTATCTTTTCTTTTCTTATGGCTATTGTATATGAGAGTGGGATTATGTACTTCTTTATTTTGACAGATGTTGTACTTGACTTTTATCATAGTTTTATGATGTAACCAGACATGTTTATTTCCGCTGTTATGAGATGATGTTTTAGAATTTCAAGTACTATTTATATCTGTCTTGTTGTAATTTTTCTGTTCTATATTCACTAAAATACTCCACCGATGCTATGGCATTCCCTTAGTGAGTGACCCTAGCGGGCGTGGGGTGTTACAGCAAAACTTCCCAGATTTTGCCATGTTGTTCGACACCTTTAATGGACGAGGTTCTGGATAATCCTCTTTATCTTAGTAGCAAGATAGATGTTTTCAGTTGTGTCATTCAGAGGGGTTAGCTTTGAGAGATCTGGAAAGCGTGATGGCATTTTATTGGCCTTGTTGACATTCTCATCGTTAGTTCGCTTTTGCCCCTGAATTTTCTAGGAATGATCATTCCTTTTATCATCAGCGACATTTCTTGTGCTGATAGGAGGATCCTTATCCACCCTCATGTACTCTTCTGCCTTCTTATAGAATTTGTCAAGCGTATTTGGTTCCTTCATTTTTATCCATCTTTCAGATTCGTTGTTTTCTTCTATAGCGTCAAGCAAAGACATGAGAAATATGCGGGGTTCTGGATTCCTTACTTCAGACACAGCAACATTGAATCGACTGAGAAAAGATTTGATGGATTCCGTCAGACCTTGCCTCATCGACAAGAGCGTTATAGCATCCTTGGCTTTAACGGCATATAAGCGAAATTGCTTTTTAAATCTTCTGGTCAGGTCAGAAAATCGATCTATGGATTTAGGTGGCAACTTTGTAAACCAGAGTGATGCAGCACCTTCTAGGTAAAGAGGTAAGTATGTGCATTTTATCTCATCTGCGGCCTTCGCTGCATTCATGTGCCATTCATACCGGAACAAAAAGTTTTTAGGATTAGAAAGACCATTATAAGGAGGTAAAGTAGGAGGATTGAATTTCTTCAAGCATTCTGCTTGAAGGACCCTTTCGGTGAATGGTGTCCGACTCAGAGAGAAATCCCATTCATTTTCATCCTCTCTGCGAGCTTGATTCTTCTTCATAATTTGTTCTATCATATCCTCAATATACTCTTCAGTGTTGGATTGCCCTATAAGAGCAATGTCAACTTCCTTACCGGGTCACTGCCTTGGCAAAGTATCGTGGTTTGGAAGTGAAGGGAATGCCCCTTGAATAGGACTATCAACCCTTTGATTATTTTGATCGGAATAATTCCTAGCTCTATGGTCTTTTCTATTGATTTCAGCTTCGGCGCCTTCGACATCATTACATCGATTTTGATCAGAAGAAGATGAATCCTCCTTATCGTCAAGGTTGACATGAATTTTTGGAGGAACAGGAGTAGGTTGAGATCTAAGGATGGCGTTAGACTTTTCCATCATAGCCTTAATAGATGCATCGACCCTTTGATTCAAGTTCGCAACTACATTAGCAACAGCTCTGTCCAACTCGCCTTTCGTAACTCCAACTCCACTTATGGAATTTTGGCCAATTTCCGGACGGTTCGTTTGAGGTATAGCTTCATTATTAGCAATGATGTCAGCTTCTTCAATGGATTTACTCGTAGTCTTCTTGGATTTCTCCATAATTTCAAACTAGGAAGGGAACTTTTACACGGATATAGGTTTTTGGCAAAGTATGGCAAGGCATTCGAGCTTAAGAGAATAATCTCGGCCCCACGGTGGGCGCCAACTGTTTGCTCCAAAAATGGCACAAACACGAAGATACCTGTGTAAGTACGCTAAAAGAGAACAAGTGAGACCAAATTATTCATCATAAAAGCATAATAATGAAAATACAAAGAGATTTTATAGTGGTTCAATCGATTATACGATCTACGTCCACTTTAGAATTCAGTTTCATTAATACTTCACCGTTTACAAACTTTTACATTCCCTCTTTACAATGGAATGCATCATTTTCTCACATGTAAGAGAAGATTACACTTGGATTCATGAGAATCGATGAAGATTGATGTAGGAATGAAATGATCTTCTTCAAGGATCTAAGCTTGGAGAAAGGATCTTCGACCTCTAGATCTCTTAAGCGTAAAACGGATCTTCAACCCCTTGAACATTTAGGTGGTTTCAATGGCGGCCATGGCGAAGGAGAAAGAAGATCGTCCATGGAGATGGTAAGTAATGGATAAAACTTCTAAGGATTGGCTCAAAAATGCTTTGGGCAGCACTTCGTGGCACTAGGATTTCCCCCTCCCCCCAAATGAAGGAATGGGAGGTCTATTTATAGGCGTGGAGAATGGTGAAAAAGGCTGTCCAAGACCACCGATCGGTACATTCAAGTATTTATAGAAATTCCACTGGTCATTTGTCTCCATTGTCTATAGCTGTCATATGGTCCCTGCTCGATCAATATACTCCAGCTTGTACCGGTCGGTATACTTCAGCCGTGATCGATCGGTGCGTCTGAGCTTCCATCACGATGATGTGTCTATGTCCCTTATACCGATCGATATATTCTACTCCCTAACCAATCGGTGCCCTTGTACCTAGCCGATCGGTGCATTTTGTTTCCAATCCTCTCACCCGATCGGTATTCCATGTGATACGTTCCATTTATACCCTCTCCTGACTGACCGGTACTCCCTGAGTACTACCGATCAGTATGTCTTCTCAATAACCGATCGGGTGTTCCTGTGGTTCCGTTGACATGCTATGAATCTCCTCCTTAGACCGATCGGTATACTCCACTTCCTACCGATCGGTATGTCTTGCTATGACGATCTTGACCATTCATTCACGCTTCAATCAGCTAAATAAATTCGTGATATATTTGGTGGATAACAATATATAAGTCCGTTCTGCGTCTGAACGAAACCGAAGGCACCTTATTCCTCGTCCCATATATCCAATATAGGAAAGAGGCCTCGCATATCCAGTCGATCTGCAAGTACGTCCAGACGACCACCACTATAACCGGTCTTAGGTGTACAGCCCAATCGAGGCATCAGTAATCATCCCTACGATGTGAAGATCTTTGGCCTTCGACCACCGTCTTCATCGTCGACTTATCGTCGAATCAGTTATTCCGAATGGGCATAAACCCGGTCTTTCCGAATAACTCACGTATCTTATAATAAAGTGCTATAAAACACAACATACGCCTCATTCCAATCCAGAATTGTAATACTCCGAATTTTAACGTTACATTAAAATCTGAAATTAAGGAATAAATAAATTTTAGAAGATGAATCAAAGGAAACGGGTTGCGCCATTGCGTTCGTCTCGAAATTTTACATGAAATAGAGTCCGAGTTTTCGAAAAACGGAGTTCGTATGGCCGAGATATTAACGTTTAAAGTTTCAAGAAAAATCAGAACTAAAAACAGACCCGAAAACAGTTTGAATTTCAAAAACCCGAACCCAGAAAACAGGCAGGAAAATTCCCGCCGAAGACCCCAGGTCGACAGGGGGGTCGACACTAGTGTCGACCTCCCCAGACCAGGTCGACATGCATGTCGACCTGGGGGTCGACCTGGTGTGCGAGCCCAGAAATGGGCTGGTGCATGTGTTGGCTTGCTGACGTGGCAGGTCGGGTTTTGATGGTTCTGATGGATTAGGGTTTTAATCTGAAGGCTGAAAACAACTAACTACAACTATTTAAACATCCTAAGACCTAACCTAAATCATACTATTTCATTATAGCCTCATGCTGCCGCCATTAAACCTAAAATTCTAAATAAAAAAATAAAATCCAAAGAAACAAAGTAAGAAGACGAAGGCCTGTTCTTGGAGGCTACGACTAAAGGCTAGGACGACGACGTTTTGGACAACAACAACAACACGGATTTGGGGCTAATCTATTTAGAGCACGGATTTATTTTAGAGCTTGGATTTATTGTAAGTTCTATGTGATTTTTATAGGCAATAACACTAAAACAACATGGACATGATATTAATTGGGACTTGGTTTAAGAATTATTAATCTATGTTTATATTGTTTAAACTTGAAATCATAATTTGGATATCTTGCTATATTAGATCTATTCAAGTTGACTTCGATGTTGCTATGGCCTATTATGTTGCAAGTTAAATAGTTACATGTCCATGAATCACCATGTTTATGATGCTAATGATGAATCACCATGTTTATGATGCTAACGATGAATCACCATGTTTATGATGCTAATGATGAATCACCATGTTTATGATGTTAACGATGAATCACTATGCCTAAAAGTTAATCGGGATCATTATGCCCATGTTGTTGAATTGGTAATCACCATGTTATGATGTATGTTAGAATATTATCATGCCTATTATGCCTATGATGTGAATCAGTTGGAATTATTATGCAAGTTATGGCACATATGCTCTCTTTGCCAATCATGAATATTGACATCATTCCCCTTTTATTCTTGAGATTTTGTATGCTTATGACGAAGCACGATTATATGCGTTGGGGATACGTTTGGGTAGTATAGGAAAAAAAACTTGAAATTGGCTATAAACATGAACAATGAATTTGGCATATGCTCTACCTTGAAACATGCCTTAGTTGGCACGAACTAGACTTGAAAACATGCCTTAATTGGGCACGAAAATTTGACATATAAACATGCCATGTAAGTGGCACGAAATTAATAAGAACATGGGCATGACTTTTAGAAAACAAGAAAATGGCCAACTCGAGGTTGGGTTGAGTTTGTAGCGTAAACCTGCCCGGAACCGCCCGGCAAATCCAGTGGCTACAAACAATAGGATCCAATGTGGGTAGTTGGTCATAACCGCACTTGAAACCCGAGGTTGGGTTGAGTTCGTAGCGTAAATCTGCCCGAAACCGACCGGCAAATCCAGTAGCTACGGGCAATAGGACCCAATGTGAGTGGTTGAGTACACCAATGAATCAGTTAATGCCAAATAGGGGTTAAGTCATGAACATGAAAAGACAACTTAACCTAATTTTGACACGTGGATAGTGGGGTTAAGTCTTGGACTTGACCAATTTGACATGACTAGACTGAAAGGGGTTGAGTCACGAATTACATGACTCAATCTATTGGACGAAACCCTAGCCACGCGGTCCATTTCAGCAGTAACCCACATAGACTGTATCACGATACCCTGGGGGGCTAGGCAGGGTGGGGCACGAGTTACTGGGCTGATTGTAAGCGATCAGAACGACGGCGAGTTTGGGGGCACCAGTGCAGGTTCAGACGGGCCCATGGTCGTGCACATAGCCCGGAGTTGAAAAGTCAGCCACTGGGCACCAGTATGTTTGACTGTGCGAGCTTGATCCGTGTCAGATGGGTTGGCACCTACGGGCTTGATACACCCTTAGGTGGACCTAGCACAGTTGACTACACTTCTTAGTTGGGCCGTATGACACAGACACTTGACGAGCTAGAACCTAGGGAGCCGATCGATTAGACAATCGCTCCGAGTGACCCAGTATTAGGGTCCGACCCAGTATTAGGGTCACGTCATGAAACTCCGTATGACCCAGTATTAGGGTCACTTTATGAAATTGGGCCAAGGGATAATTTATGACATGGGCTTTGTATACTAGTACAGTGGTGCAGCGAACTTTGATCGTGTGATGCTTAACTTGATTTTACTTGACTTATCATGATCACCTTAGTCTATCTAGTTCACCTTGACACCGTTCTTAAGTTTAGTTCCAATTCATACATGACACGTTGTTTTACTTGTTTTTACACTGATAAGTCACTAGAACTTACTCAGTCTTTATGACTGACCCTTTTTCTTTCGCCCCTTTTTCTTTCGTTCCCCCCCCCCCAGGTTCTCAGGGAGGAAACACTAGCACTTAGCTTGGATATCTCTAGCTTTTGGTTCAGCACGTACGATTTGATGCTATGGCTACTTTCTACTTCAGTTTGGGGAATAAGCTATTTTTAAGTTTTATGTTAAGCTTCTTTGTCATTTATTACAAGACAATGATGATGTAATGAAAATTGGTATTTTGAAATCAGTTGATGTATGAGACATGGTTTATTTTGAAATGTAGTGAAAGTTTGTTTTAATTCTTCCGCTGTTTACTTATATATTTAATTATGTTCTGTCTTGTGATAATTCTGTGATGTTATCTCGATAATACCCCTCCAAAACTAGTGCATTCCCTTTGTGAGTGACCCTAGCGGAGGTGGGGTGTTACAATTTGGTATCAGAGCAGAAGGTTACCAAGAATGGGCAAAAGTTTTGAAAACCTTTTGAAATTTTTTATTAAAACCGTTTACAAAGAAGCACTTTTCGAGAAAAATTGATTTTAATTAAAAGGCTATTCCCCAAAAAGCCATTAGCAATATCTTTGTTCCTTCGTCTAAATCCTTTCCTTTTTCGTTTTTCAGCTTATCATGGCCGACGATCTTAATCTACCAGAGGGTGTCCATATACCCGCTTGGTTCCGTCGTTTTCTTGACGCTCGGGCTAATGTGGCAGGCCCAGCCGTTCCTCCTCCTCCTCCGCAACCTCCACGAGTCGATGGGTTCGCAAAGATTTGTAAGGATTTGAAAGCTATGGGTGGAAAGAATTTCGTGGGGACAGAAACGTTTGTTGAGGCCCGGAATTGGTTGAAAGAAACGGAAGAATTGTTCACTATATTCGAGATGGAAGACTGTAGGAAGGTACAGTTGGCGGCGTGGCTTATGAAGGAGGAAGCATCTCATTGGTGGGAGGTTACCAATGCAACGAGGCTCGTTGAGAATTGGGCGGACTTTAGGGAAAGATTTGGGCTTAAATTCATGTCATCTGCTGAGGAGAGTCTCCAAATGGAAAGGTTCTTAGCCCTGAAACAAGGGGATTTGACGGTGAGAGAGTATGTTAATCGGTTCAATCAGCTGGCCCGCTTTGGATTGGAGTTAGTTAACACTCCTCAAAAGAAGGCGCTTAGGTTTGTAAGAGGTTTAAACGAGCCGTTGCATGGGTTAGCTATGACCCACATACCCATGGGGGCGACGTTCGAAAGTTTGGTTGACATGGCGTTGCTCTATGAAGAGGATAAGAATGGGAAGAAGGAAGTTAGGCCTCAAGAGAATCAGAATAAGAAGCCTGATTTTAAGAAAGGAGGGAACAAGAACAATAAAGGCAAAAGCAACAGCAATAACGGCAAACAGAAAGAGACTAGAAAGTGTAATTATTGTGGCACTGTGGGACACTTGGCGAAAGATTGTAGGAAGCGAAAGAGGAAGCAAGGTGAATGCTACTTCTGTGGGGACACTGGACACATTAGCAAGGAGTGTCCCAAGAGACAAGGACAGGGGCAAGGGCAAGCCCAAAGAGCTGGACCTTCGGGAGGGCAGTTGCAAGCTCTCAACACCTTACCGGCACCCGTGAGAGGTAGTAACATTTCTGTAGAAAGTCTCGTTTATATTTTCGATTTTCCCGTTCGCAGCTTGTTTGACTCTGGCGCATCACACGCTTTCATTTCTTCTGATGTTGTTGATACACTGCACCTAAGTACTAGTCTTGTGGATGATCCCGTTATAGTTTCGAATCCGATTGGGGGCTACGCCCATCTTTCTATGATTTGTGTGGATTTGAAAATCTCTATCTTAAGCATCGAATTTTCATGCAACGCTTACGTTCTTGGGTTTATGGGATATGGGTTGATTCTAGGAATGGACTGGCTATCCGGAAATGGGGCCATTCTAGATTGTGAACAAAGGGTAGTTAAACTCGTGACTCTCTTGGCAATACCCTAGAAATCTCTTGTAATCCGTTGGGTCCCGTCATGTTGTGTTACTTAGAATCTCTAGACTCATGCATCGATGATTTGAATTCGGTAAGGGTAGTCCGAGAATATCCCGATATCTTTGAAGAGGTTAAGGGGTTACCCCCTAAACGTGATATTGATTTCATAATTTATCTTGTTGATCAACGCTAAGCCCGTAGCATTGCCCGTTAGGCACATGGCCCCGCGAGAAAGGAAAGAGCTTAGTAAGCAAGTTAAAGAGTTGTTAGAGAAAGGTTTTATTAGACATAGCATTTCAGAATGGGGTGCTCCGGTGGTATTCGCTACTAAGGCGGATGGGTCGCTTCGTCTATGTGTTGACTATCGTGAGTTAAAAAAGCTGACTAAAAAGAATAGGCAACCACTACCAAGAATCGATGATTTGTTTGACCAGCTTGTAGGGGCATCGGTTTTCTCTCAACTCGATCTAGCCACAGGTTTCCATCAGCTTAGGGTAGCTGACGATAGCATTGATAAAACTGCGTTTAGGACTCCGGATGGTTTCTTCGAATGGCTCGTCATGCCTTTTGGGCTGACGAATGCACCCGTTTACTTCGTTGACTTGATGAGTAGGGTGTTTAGGGAGTTCCTTAACAAGTTCGTAGTTGTTTTCGTGGAAGATATCTTGGCTTTCTCTAAGGATGAAGAAGAACATCGCTAGGCACCTCAAGGAGGTCATGGATACGCTTAGAGCCCACGAATTAAAGGCTAAGTTCTCCAAATGTCACTTTTGGAGAAAGGAAGTTCGTTTTCTTGGACATGTCGTTTCTAAGCACGGTATAACTGTGGATCTCGCAAAAGTAGTTGCGGTGCCAGACTGGAAAGTCCCTAAGAACGCGACCGAAGTGAGAAGTTTCCTCGGTTTGGCGGGTTACTATAGGAAGTTCATCAAGGACTTCGCTAAGATTTCGGCTCCTTTGACTAGGTTAACGAAGAAGAACCTAACTTTTGCGTGGGACATAGAATGTGACTTAGCTTTTCAAAGGCTTAAGAGAGCCCTTACCACAGCCCCAGTTTTAACTTTGGCCGATGGTAGAAAAATGTTTATGGTGTACACGGATGCGTGCGGCACGGGATTAGGCGTTGTCCTAATGCAAGAAGGGAAAGTGATATGTTATAGGGGTAGACAGCTTAAGGTACATGAAAAGAACTACCCTGCACACGACTTAGAGTTGGCCGCGATTGTGTTTGCGCTTAAGTCTTGGCGCCACTATCTCCTAGGTGAGAAGTTCGAGTTATACACCGATCATAAGTCGCTTAAGTATCTCTTTTATCAGAAAGATTAATCTACGGCAACAAAGGTGGATGGAATTCTTGGCTTCATATGACTTCGATATAGCCTATACCCCTGGCAAGGGTAACGTGGTGGCCGATGCTTTGAGTAGGAAGAAGTTGTCTTTGAGTCCTTTGTTCGTTGAAAGAAAAAGCCTTGAGTTTTTATCCAGTTTTGATTTCACTCCGATGGTTGAGTCGTTGACTAGTTCGTTAGCATCTCTTGAGTTACGACCTACGCTTCTAGATCAAGTAGGGACTTCACAGAAGGAAGACCCACATATAGTCGAGATCATGGACAAGTTGATTAGGGGTGAGACATCGAGTCACCTAAGTAAGTATGCCATAGATGACAAGGGATGGCTAAGACGCGATGGGAGGCTATGCGTCCCACAAGTGGGGGACTTGGTAAAGAAAGTCCTAGAAGAAGCACACCACTCGAGAATGACCATACATCTCGGCGGGGATAAAATGTACAAGGATATGAAACATGTTTTCTTTTGGGCCGGAATGAAAAAGGACGTGGCGGAATTTGTTTCTAAGTGTATGGTATGTCAACAAGTAAAGGCCAAGTTGAAAAAGCCCGGTGGGCTGTTGCATCCTTTGGACGTTCCGTTATGGAAATGGGAAAGCATCTCGATGGACTTCGTGGATGGATTGCTTCGGTCTAGGAAGGGCAATACGAGTATATGGGTTATAGTGGATAGGCTTACTAAGAGCGCCCACTTTATTCCCGTAAAGAGCAAAAGAACCGCACCTTGGCTAGCGTCCTTATACCTTCGTGAGATAGTACGGTTGCACGGAGTTCCTTCTAGTATCGTTAGCGATCGTGACCCACTTTTTACTAGCGAGTTCTGGAAGAGTCTACAAGTAGCAATGGGTACACAACTTAATTTGAGCACGGCTTATCACCCACAGACGGACGGACAAACTGAAAGGGTTAATAGGGTACTAGAAGACCTTTTGAGACTTTGCATCCTTGATTTTGGTGGTACGTGGGAAGACCACCTACCTCTCGTTGAATTCGCGTATAACAATAGTTACCAAGCTAGCATAGGGATGGCACCGTTCGAAGCTTTATATGGAAGACCGTGCAAATCACCAACTTGTTGGTGGGAGTCGACGGACAAGCTTATACTTGGGCCTGATATGATAAGAGACACTTCTGAGAAGGTTGAGTTGATACGTAGATGGATAAAAACGGCCCAAGATCGACAGAAATCTTGTGCGGATAAATGAAGGACTGACCTAGAGTTTGAATTCGGTGATATGGTTTTCGTGAAAGTTTCTCCTTTACGCAATGTGGTTCGCTTTGGGGCGGTCGAAAAGTTAGCACCTAGATTCGTAGGACCGTTCCCTGTCATCGAAAGGATTGGGCAGATGGCTTATAAGGTGGAGTTACCCGAAAGTCTGGCCGGAGTACACAATGTCTTTCATGTTTCGCATCTTCGAAAGTGTTTACACGAGTCTGCCGAAGTGGTTGAGCCGAGAATCCTTGAAGGCGTAGAAGTGGAACGAGAAGCAACTTTGAGGCGAGTTCCGATTCGTATCCTAGGAATGGAAATAAAGAAGCTAAGGAATCGAGAAGTCAAGCTTGTGAAAGTCCAATGGAGTGAAGCAAAAGAAAACGCAACTTGGGAAACTGAAGAGAAGATACGCTCACTTTATCCTTTTCTTTTTGAGGAAACATTGTAATCTCTTTCAAGTTTTTCGTATCTTTTCGTATCTTGTAACATGTTGTTGTTATCAATAAAGATCTTGTTACCTTCTCGAATCTATCTTTAAGAATCTTAGGATAAATCTTTTTGGATGTAAACATGTAGTTGAAACATTTTATGATTGATGGTTGCAAGTGGTTGCAAATGGTTTCTTGTGGTTGCATGACACACAATAGGCACTAGATCGGCTCAGTCACAGTTTCATACTTGCATATGCATGGGTGTTCATCTTGGAAACTTGATTGTGATATCATTTGGTTGCTACATATGGTTTAATGTTTGTGCACTCATGTAGAAATGATGAAGTATAATAGGAAATTTGCATGCATATTGGATTCATTTCACAAACATACTTTGCATTAAGGAGGTTTACTGAATCAGTAACCGCCTGATCTTTGCATTAGATAAGTACATATACACACACTTTTTGCATAAATACATACAGCATTAGAAACTTTTTAAGGACTATGATTACTTGTGGATGATGTTTTGAGTAGATGGATGATGGTTGGTAGGATACATTCTCTTTAACTTGAAGATTTCGGGGACGAGATCCTTTAAGGAGGGGAGAATGTAATACCCCGAATTTTAACGTTACATTAAAATCTGAAATTAAGGAATAAATAAATTTGAGATGATGAATCAAAGGAAACGGGTTGCGCCATTGCGTTCGTCTCGAAATTTTACATGAAATAGAGTCCAAATTTTCGAAAAACGGAGTTCGT
The DNA here is from genome assembly GCA_030737875.1 of Allium sativum. Taxonomy (NCBI): domain Eukaryota; kingdom Viridiplantae; phylum Streptophyta; class Magnoliopsida; order Asparagales; family Amaryllidaceae; genus Allium; species Allium sativum. Next base: position 739,367 of record JASFAX010000042.1, on the reverse strand, counting down.
ATGGCCGAGATATTAACGTTTAAAGTTTCAAGAAAAATCAGAACTAAAAACAGACCCGAAAACAGTTTGAATTTCAAAAACCCGAACCCAGAAAACAGGCGGGAAAATTCCCGCCGAAGACCCCAGGTCGACAGGGGGGTCGACACTAGTGTCGACCTCCCCAGACCAGGTCGACATGCATGTCGACCTGGGGGTCGACCTGGTGTGCGAGCCCAGAAATGGGCTCGTGCGTGTGTTGGCTTGCTGACGTGGCAGGTCGGGTTTTGATGGTTCTGATGGATTAGGGTTTTAATCTGAAGGCTGAAAACAACTAACTACAACTATTTAAACATCCTAAGACCTAACCTAAATCATACTATTTCATTATAGCCTCATGCTGCCGCCATTAAACCTAAAATTCTAAACAAAAAAATAAAATCCAAAGAAACAAAGTAAGAAGACGAAGGCCTGTTCTTGGAGGCTATGACTAAAGGCTAGGACGACGACGTTTTGGACAACAACAACAACACGGATTTGGGGCTAATCTATTTAGAGCACAGATTTCTTTTAGAGCTTGGATTTATTGTAAGTTCTATGTGACTTTTATAGGCAATAACACTAAAACAACATGGACATTATATTAATTGGGACTTGGTTTAAGAATTATTAATCTATGTTTATATTGTTTAAACTTGAAATCATAATTTGGATATCTTGCTATATTGGATCTATTCAAGTTGACTTCGATGTTGTCATGGCCTATTATGTTGCAAGTTAAATAGTTACATGTCCATGAATCACCATGTTTATGATGCTAATGATGAATCACCATGTTTATGATGCTAATGATGAATCACCATGTTTATGATGCTAATGGTGAATCACCATGTTTATGATCCTAATGATGAATCACCATGTTTATGATGCTAAGGATGAATCACCATGTTTATGATGCTAATGATGAATCACTATGCCTAAAAGTTAATCGGGATCATTATGCCTATGTTGTTGAATTGGTAATCACCATGTTATGATGTATGTTGGAATATTATCATGCCTATTATGCCTATGATGTGAATCAATTGGAATTATTATGCGAGTTATGGCACATATGCTCTCTTTGCCAATCATGAATATTGACATCATTCCCCTTTTATTCTTGAGATTTTGTATGCTTATGACGAAGCACGATTATATGCGTTGGGGATACGTTTGGGTAGTATATGCAAAAAAACTTGAAATTGGCTATAAACATGAACAATGAATTTGGCATATGTTGTAACTTGAAACATGCCTTAGTTAGCACGAACTAGACTTGAAAACATGCCTTAGTTGGGCACGAAAATTTGACATATAAACATGCCATGTAAATGGCACGAAATTAATAAGAACATGGGCATGACTTTTAGAAAACATGAAAATGGCCAACTCGAGGTTGGGTTGAGTTTGTAGCGTAAACCTGCCCGGAACCGCCCGGCAAATCCAGTGGCTACAAACAATAGGATCCAATGTGGGTAGTTGGTCATAACCGCACTTGAAACCCGAGGTTGGGTTGAGTTCGTAGCATAAATCTGCCCGGAACCGACCGGCAAATCCAGTAGCTACGGGCAATAGGACCCAATGTGAGTGTTTGAGTGCACCAATGAATCAGTTAATGCCAAATAGGGGTTAAGTCATGAACATGAAAAGACAACTTAACCTAATTTTGACACGTGGATAGTGGGGTTAAGTCTTGGACTTGACCAACTTGACATGACTAGACTGAAAGGGGTTGAGTCACGAATTAAATGACTCAATCTATTGGACGAAACCCTAGCCACGCGGTCCATTTCAGCAGTAACCCACATAGACTGTATCACGATACCCTGGGGGACTAGGCAGGGTGGGGCATGAGTTACTGGGCTGATTGTAAGCGATCAGAACGACGGCGAGTTTGGGGGCACCAGTGCAGGTTCAGACGGGCCCATGGTCGTGCACATGGCCCGGAGTTGAAAAGTCAGCCACTGGGCACCAGTATGTTTGACTGTGCGTGCTTGATCCGTGTCAGATGGGTTGGCACCTACGTGCTTGATATACCCTTAGGTGGACCTAGCACAGTTGACTACACTTCTTAGTTGGGCCGTATGACACAGACACTTGACGAGCTAGAACCTAGGGAGCCGATCGATTAGACAATCGCTCCGTGTGACCCAGTATTAGGGTCTAACCCAGTATTAGGGTCACTTCATGAAACTCCGTATGACCCAGTATTAGGGTCACTTTATGAAATTGGGCCAAGGGATAATTTATGACATGGGCTTTGTATACTAGTACAGTGGTACAGTGAACTTTGATCGTGTGATGCTTAACTTGATTTTACTTGACTTATCATGATCACCTTAGTCTATCTAGTTCACCTTGACACCGTTCTTAAGTTTAGTTCCAATTCATACATGACACATTGTTTTACTTGTTTTTACACTGATAAGTCACTAGGACTTACTCAGTCTTTTTGACTGACCCTTTTCCTTTCGCCCCTTTTTCTTTCGTTTCCCCCTTCCCCCCCCCCCCCGGTTCTCAGGGAGGAAACACTAGCACTTAGCTTGGATATCTCTAGCTTTTGGTTCAGCACGTACGGTTTGATGCTATGGCTACTTTCTACTTCAGTTTGGGGAATAAGCTATTTTTAAGTTTTATGTTAAGCTTCTTTGTCATTTATTACAAGACAATGATGATGTAATAAAAATTGGTATTTTGAAATCAGTTGATGTATGAGACATGGTTTATTTTGAAATGAAGTGAAAGTTTGTTTTAATTCTTCCGCTGTTTACTTATTTATTTAATTATGTTCTGCCTTGTGATAATTCTGTGATGTTATCTCGATAATACCCCTCCAAAACTAGTGCATTCCCTTTGTGAGTGACCCTAGCGGAGGTGGGGTGTTACAAGAATATTCTTTTATTCAAATATTCTATCTTTTGGGAAGGTTCCCATTAATTTTAGCAAAGATAAGTTCATTTAAACTTATTCTTTAATCTGCCTCGAAATCATTTCAAAAGATTTATATATATCTTTTAAACTATTTAAACCCAATTATGGTTTTCCAAACTAGTTGGCATTAGCGAATCTCACCGAATTGATCATTTATTATATTTCCCAATCCCAGCCTATTCATATCGTGGAGCAAAACTGGTGACACTCCATATTTAACACCCACGGTGTTATTGGTAAAATTTAATTATCACTTCACGTTCAAATCTAATTAAAGATTTAACTATCGCTCGGAGAAAAACTAGTGATACTCCATTCTCGATCATTTCCTGAATTCGGTAAGTTTAATTACCTTATTCACATTTCGATCTAATTAAAGATTCATTAAAACTTTTCTTAGTTTTAATCTCAAAAACCATTACTTAATGATTTCTTAATCTTAGAAAATTAATCCTGCCTTTAATTGGATTAAAGAACAAATGTCATTTAAAACACTTTTCACGATAAATCCAAAATCATATTCCATTTCAACTGGGTTAGAGTACTAGTGTCGTTTAAAACACCATTCACAGTAAACCCAATATCCATTTCCTTTTAATCCCAATTATTGTTATTAATTGGAAGATCTCATTAAATCTTAATCAAAAGATTTACCTTTTTCTCATATGGGTTTAAGAACTGTATTATTAAAAATACCATTCACGACAAACCCAAAATCATATTCCATTTCATATGGAATCTCCATGGAAAACAACTTAATCGCAATTGATATGAATTTCCATGTCAAAGTCATAATATAAATGGAATAACAACAAGCCTTTCAAATTCCATATATAATAACTGCCTTCCTTCACAGAAGCTCATTTCGATTATTAATAAATCGAATTCCATTCGATTCCAATTTAATGTATTAAATTGGAAAACTTTACTTTGGAAAATTCCATTGAATCGTAATTAAAAGACTAATATTTTCCAAATCATACTTTCATCGTTAATTGGGTTAAAGAACTAGTGACGGTTAAAACACTATTCACGATAAACCCAAAATAATATACCAATTCAATTGGGTTAATGAACTAGTGTCGTTTAAAACACCGTTCCCAATAAATCCAAAATCAACATCCTTTTTCTTCCAATTATGTTTAGTAATCGGAAAATCTCTTTAAATTTTAATTAAAGATTTATTCTTTTCTCATTTAGGTTTAAGAATAATATTATTAAAGATACCATTCACAACAAACCCAAAATCCAATTTAACATTAAATATAAGATCCTGAATAGAAATTATGTCGTCTTATATTCCATATTAAATTTTGAAATCAACAGATATCATATCGGGAATAACGATATCGATATCTTCCAAATTTCCATAACAATATCCGTATAATCACGGAATCAAATATCGGAATATTCCGAAACCATTTCCATTCAAATCCATTCCAATATATTTATTGGAAAATCCTTGGTTATATTAAAACCCTTTAAATTCCTTTTAATTCCTTGTAAAGGTTGATAAACAACTTATCCTGATAAATTTATCTTTTATCTTCATAAACTTGGAATTTTTCATCCAAAAGCTTTTTCAAAACACCTGTTATGATTTTACATAATTTTTTTCCTATTTTTATTTATTTAAAAATAGGCCCATTCAGTTAAATGACGTTTCAAGTCATTTAACGGCACTGGCGTTGTTTTTATTCAAATTTAAACTAAACATTTTTCAAAATCTAACCATTAGATTTCAAATCTCATATACTCATTTGAAAGCTCTTTTCGATGCGAACCCGTAGGTTCCAATTTCAGGAAAATCCGACGGTCGGATCTCCTGCTATGTCCATTCAAAGTCAATGGTCAAAATTCGCGAACGGTCGCGGCGCGACGCTTTCTATTCAGGCTATTATATATATAATATATATATATCGTCGATTTCCTTTATAAAACGTATTTTAAAAACATTTATAAATTCGTTTTAAAAACAATTCCAACATCCTTTTCAATTTTAAATCAAAATTGAAAAATCTTTATTATTATAAGTTCATAATAATAATCTTTTCAAAATATAATATTTTGAAATCCATTTCCTTTCTATATTCATTCTAAAATGAATAAAATCGACTTAAAAGTCTGTTCGAGTTAAAATGGCGTAAATCTACTTAACTTGGCTTAATATATATATATATATGTATATATATATATTTATATATATATATATTTATATATTCATGTCCATCCAAAATCGGACAACAAAACCATATTTTCGATTATCCTTGAATATTATGTAAAAATATTCGTTATTTCCAAATTGGAATGAAACCCAATCAATTACCATATAATTTTAGTTATATGGTTTTCATACATAGCATGTATTCAACTATGATGATAAACAATCATGAAACGTCCAAATAACAACCAGAGTGTTATCTACAACCATGTAAGCATTAAATAAATAAATAAATAATGCTTACAACAGCCTGTCAGTCTATCGACTGACATATAACTAATCACAAGGGAGATGTGTGATCATAACATTATCCCAAGACCCGTGTGGGGTTTCAACGAACAAATAATAATTATTATTTGTGCACTTGGGCAATGTATGAAAATTATCGTTCCAATCGATATCAAAAAAATAAGCGAGTATAAACAAGTTGTTCGACTTGTAAATGGATGTGTATTCCTATTTTTAACTATCCAATAAATTATTTTAGTTATCGTAGTTACAAGCTAAAAATAATATTTTAACTTACTAAATTTTTCTAACATTTTTTAGAAAATTTCAGCAGCATAACGACGCGATACTAGAACCAGAATAGGGTCTAGCCCTAACCCTCGCCTAATAATGGCTCGCGCCATGTACATACCAAATTCTATCAATTTCATTATCATTCCAAACTAAATTCAGTCAATTTCCTAATAGGATTGCCAAACCCTATTATCCAATTATCAACCAATCAGTCCAATACAATAACCAATCAAACATTCATGGTTTCACATAAAAGTAGTGTCGGGGGCTACTAAGCTCCGTCTGCAACCTATGTTTATAATAACATAAATTTAACTTGAGTGAGAAAATAATGTTCTCACCTTGGGTTTCCACTCTGCCATTCTTTCATTGCCAATCTATATAGCATACCTACATTAAAAATCATATTTTTAACCCACTAATAATTATTTCTTAGCTTGACTATTTTATAAATAGCATTCATAAGATAAAAATCATATTTTTATCTTTTTAAAAATATTTTCATAGCTTAACTATTTTATAAACAGTATACATACGACAAAAATCATATTTTTATCGTTCTAAAAATATTTTCTCAATACGATAAAAATCCTATTTTTATCTACATAAAAGTCAGATTTTTTTTCATAACATAAAAATCATATCCTTTTATGAATAAAAATCATATCTTTATCTATTGAAAAATCATAACTTTCTATATCGAAAAATCATCTTTTTGCTTTCATAAAAATCATAACTTTACATACATAAAGAATCTCGCCTTTATGTAATTAAAAATCTCGCCTTTATATAATTAAAAATCTTGACTTTATATAATTAAAAATCTCGCCTTTAAATGAATAAAAATCATATTTTTATGTTATTAAAAATCATACCTTTTCATTCATAAAAATCTAATCTTTACAAACTTAAAAATCTAATATTTAAATACATAATAATCTAATCTTTACATACATAAAAATCTAATCCTTACTAACTTAAAAATCTAATCTTTACATACATAAAAATCGTATTTTTATATTCCTAAAATCATGTTTTTACTTTCTTAAAAACCCAACCTTTATGTTAAATAAAAATCATAGCTTTAGGTCACTAAAATCAAAGCTTTCCTATAATCAAAAAATCAGATTTTTATAACACTAAAAATCGAATCCTTTTAAACTAAAAATTAAAATCTGAAATCTCACCTCGACGTTGACTGAGGGAAGCTGGGTTCGCGCAGTGGTGTGCAGCGAATTGGAGATGGGGGAGCTTGCGGTTGTGGTGGCTCTCTAGCGCTCGTGTATCGAGAGGAGGAAGGGGTGGACTAGTGGGGATGGCTCGTCAGTGGGAGGAGGTGGCTCAATAGGGGTGGCTGCATCGACAAGGTGGTAGGGCCAGGCGGCGGCTTAGGCATCTTGCAGTTTGGAGGTAGGAAGGGAAGAGGGAGAAGAATTGTGGCATCGTTTGGGAGGCCGGAGGCGTCAGCGGCGGTGGCGCACGCTGGTCGTGGGGTGTGGTGATGGCGACGGCCGCCATCAATTGGAGGAGCTCGCGTATAATTTTTTTTTTTTGGGGATCGACTTTCTGTGGCGGGAAGGAGAGAATAAGGGGAGTTTATGTAAAAAAAGTTTTATATTTAATTAATTTTTTTCTCCAAATATCTAGCTTTTTAACCGAACTCTCAATTTCTTACATTCATTAGAAAGATTTAGTTAATTCGATCCTAACGTTTGCAGTTTCGTCCGATTATGACTTATATTGAATTCTATAAGTTCATTCAAAGTTTAAAATCGAATGATAAAACTACCGCGCTATTTCAGGCTCGTAATATAAATTTTATAACTTTATAAGTTCTAACTTCGATTAAAAATAAAATTTAAGTCGTTATTATTTAAAATATCTATTTTAAATATTTTAAATTCATTAAAATTGCTAAAATAAAATTTTTAAATTGCCTCTGAATTTACGGGTTGTTACATCTAATCAGCTTCAGAACTCAATCAATAGGTAAAGATGGATTAGCCTTTCTGCACCAGTTCTTAACTCAAATAAACTCATTATAGTCATGAAAATTGGATCACACATTCAGATTACCCATTTCAATTTATACTATTCAAATCACATACATTTTGTTCATAATCAATTCATTAGCAATCCATTCAGGTTCGTTATCTTGAATTCATAAGCTTACTTTATTCAACTTTCTTTTAAACCATTGATGAACTTTATTTAACCCATCTGAAACACAATTAACCAACAAGGCACAATCAACTTAACCAAACGAATTGAATTCACATTCAACATTATTATTTACATACAATATAGACTGGGTAAAATAGTTTAAAATAATTTTATTCAATTACAAGTACGTGCTCTCATATATATACACTCAAACTCAATCTCGGGTATTACTAACCTCATCTCTATTGAGTTATGTCATGGAGCGAAGGTTATAACTAAACCTTATGCTCTGATACCACATGTAACGATCCAGTTTTTCTGTACAGTTTAAGCCAACATTTAATAACCCAGGTCAACTCAAAATGCACAGAAAAGCAGATAGTTAGGAGAAAGAAATAAGAGGGCGAGAAAATAAAGAAAGAATACTAGAATAGAATAAGAAGAACACCAACAACAATATCGCAGAATCAGAGTCGAATAAAACCTTATAGCGGAACAAAAAAATAATAATATATCAAACTCTTTACTTAAAAGGAAATTGTATGTATGTATACGTAGCGTCCTGGATTTTCGACGCTCGAATTTCGGCAATAATACATCTCATGCCAATACCCTAGTATCGTATACCCAGAAAACTAATAGAAAGAATCTAGAGGGTGAGATAAGAAAGTAAGAAATATTAGAATAGAAGAAGAAGAAGAACCAGCACATAACCAGAGTCTCATATCGCAGCGGAACAAAATATAATATAGAAATTAATCATTACAGAGAGCTTGAAAAATACTTCCAGTAATCAGAGTACATCAACACATATGGACAGTTATAATAACATCAATCACACAGCGGAATAACAACTCGATAATATCATGCACCTGGACTTCTCCAGCTCGTCTCCGAAACTTCATTGCATCCGATAACCTGAACCTGTATAGCCCGGTCTAACCCGAGCATTACAAACGCACGGATCCGTCTGGTGAACCAAAGTGAGAAAACACACTAAGTTTATAGGTAACATCCAACCTGATTTTAAAGACAAAATCTTTTCGAAAGAAAGGATAATTGTAAGACCAAATCCATACATAAATTCGGACGGTTTTTACCTTACGATAACCCAAATCGTTTTTGAAATCAATACTATTACAATATTATAATAGTGATGTAAATCAAGTAAATATCAATTTAGCAGAATGCTTGCATCTCACGCTCCACATACAGTATACAATCAAAACTGCGGGCACTTGCTGGAGAATGGATTTAAAACCCCTACTAAACATGACCGGCCCCTCGCTTCTTTGAGAGTTTCGAATATATCATTACCGTAACAACCCGGAAATTCTAAACCAATTTAAAAATTTTATTTTAGCTATTTTAGTGAATTTGGGATATTTAAAATGAATTATTTTAAACAATGACGACTTAAAATTTATTTTAAACGAAGTTAAAGTTTATAAATTTATAAAATTTATATTACGAGCCTGAAATGGCGCGGTAGTTTGAAAATTCGAATATAAACTTCAATTGAACATACAGAATTCAATATAAGTCAGAATTGGGTGAAACTAGAAATATTGGAATACTTTGAACAATAATTTTCTAATGAATGTAAGAAATTCAGATTTCACTTTATAAATTGTAAGATATGACTAAATTAAAATTTAGAATAGTCGCTATGAATTTTATTAATAATTTTAATAAACCCATAGCTCTTAAAAATGAAGATTTTGCAAATGATCTCTGAATTCAACGAAACCACTTTCTATGGATCCGGAATGTCATATTATTGTTAAGTTTCAATTTTCATAATTTTTGGAATTAATATATGAGCGTGGCACACTGAAAGGCTCCTACACTTTCAGTTGTAAATTTGATCGACTAGAAAAAGGCCATTTTGCAAACAACCTTGGAATTTGACGAAACCAGTTCCTATGGGACCGTATCGTCAAAACATAGTTGGATTCCAAAAATCGTAATTTTTGGAGTCAGTATGTGGTCCCGGTAAAGTAAAACGTACGTTGAAATCAATTTCGAAATGTATATTAATTTATACTTTAATGTTGACAAAAGTTGTTAAAAATGGCCGAACTGGCTTACGAAACATATCCCATTGTTTACGGAATGGGGGTATTTAGCTAGAGATGATAGTCGTTGGGTCTCGTTTGGAGTTCGAATTAAAAGTCAGTTATTTTTTAGATTAAATGGAATATATATATATATATACATATATCACTAACACGTCAGCCCCTATACCCATTTTCCTTTTTCCCCAATTCGGGAATAAATCCCGATCGCCATCTTCCCCCGACCTCCGCCGTATCTCGCGCCGCACGACCCCCTCCATCGCCCTCCGATCCCTCCCCGTCGTTCCCCCATGCTGCTCGACGCGAGCTCGAGCACCCCATCCACTCCATGCCTTAGTCCGCCACCGCACTTCACCGTTGCACCCCTGCTGGTCCTGCTGCCACCCTAGGGGCCCAGCGCCGCCCCCTCCAGCCCAAGCTCCGACGTCGACCTCCACCCCTTCGATTGCACCCAGCTCCCGTAAGCCCTCCCTTCCCCCGTCACCGCGGCATCGATCTCCACAACCACAAGCCAGCGGGTCAACACTTTAGGCGAACACTGCGAGCACTAGATTCCCCTCTGACGAACTCAGACCCGCCTCCTTCAGCCTCCGATTCTTGGATTTGTGGAAACCCTAAAGGAAAAACAGTAAGCTTTTTTAATCTGATTTCATAAGTTTTAATTCTGATTTAATATATGTTTTAAATCTATATGTTTTTATAAAATCTGAATTTTTTTCTTGTTTATAAAATCTAATTTTCTTGTTTATAAAAATATGATCTTTAGCGTTATAGGAATATGATTTTTAAGATGTTAAAGATATGATCTTTATGAAGTATAAAAATACGATTTTTATATGTGAAAACATAGGTTAAAAATATGATTTTAATCAATATGAAGTAGCGTTAAAAATTGGATTTTTATTATATGAAGAACATTGTAAAAATATAATTTTTACTTAGGGAAAGATGTGATTTTTTTATTTATAAAAATATGATTTTTAGTTGGATGAAACATATGATTTTTGAAATTGAAAAATAGATTTTTCTTTGATTTCAAAAATAGAGATTTTTTCTTAGATAGAAAATGTAGATTCCTTTGAACAAAAATATGAGTTTGGTTTAAATGAAATATAAGATTTTTTTTTTTGATAAGAAAAAAAATGATTTTCTTAGAATTATGAAACATTATTTTCTTGGAGATAAAAATCATAATTTTTAGTTAAGTAAAAATGGAATCTTTATCGTATATTGAAAATAGTTTTAGAGAGCTAAAAATATGATTTTTAGCTTAGGCACGTTATTAATAAGATTGTCGTACTAAGAAGATAATCATTAATTAGTTAAAAATATGATTTCAACGTAGGAATGCGATAAAGATCGACAATCAAAGAATGGCGGAGTGGAACCCCAAGGTGAGAACATTTCTCAATCGAATCTTTTTAATTTAAGTTATTATAAACGTAGGATGCAGACGGTGCTTAGAAGCATCCGACACCTTTGATTGAAACCATGGATGTTTGGTTGTTTGTTTGGATTGATTTATTTCTCTGAATGTGGTTTGGGATGTGAACGGATATTGAAAATATTTGATTTGGTTTGCGTATCGCGCGGCCATTAGTCCGGGGACAAGGCTAGACCTAGTCCTGTTTCTAGTATCGCGCCGTTATACCGCCGAAATTTTCTAAAATACGTTAGAAAAATAATGGATAGTTAAAAACATCATTTTTAACTTATGTATGAACTATTAAAAATAGTCGTGTGTAAATAAAATGTTCGAACAATAAAAATCACCTTTTTATTGTATGGATGGACTATTAAAAATAGTCGTGTGTTGAAGAAAATGTTAGAACAGTGAAAATACCATTTTTATTGAAGGCAGGAGCTATTAAAAATAGCCAAGTGTTGAAATAAATATTCATATCCAAATCGGACGATTTGTTTATGTACACCCATTTAAATGACATTGATTGGGACGATAAAATTTCACACGTCGTCCAAGTGCACAAATAATTATATTGTTTGTTTTTTGAAACCCCACACGGGTCTGGGAACGATATTCTGATCACACACCTCCCTTGTGATTAGTTGTAGTGTGCACTCTGGTTGTTTGGATGCTTGATGAATATTCATCATTATGGTTGAATATATATGTACGATGTATGAAAATCCATGTAACTAAACTTATATGGTAATTGATTGGGTCTCATTCCAGTTCGGAGAAATACGATTTTTGATGTCCGATTTTGGATGGACACGAAATATATAAATATATGAAGCCAAGTAAGTAGTTATACGCTATTTTGACTCGAACGGATTTCTAAATAGATTTTATTCATTTTAGAATGAATATGAAAAGGAAATGGATTTCAAAATCAAACGTTTTGAAAATATTATCATTACGATATAATAATGACAAAGATTATTCAATTTTGATGTAAAATTGAAAAGGAAGTTGAAATCGTTTTGAAACGAATTTATTAACGTATTTATAAAATACGTTATGAATGGAAATCGACGATATATATATAATATATTATATATATATTAAAATGGTTTGAATAGGATGTGTCGCGCCGCGGCCGTTCGCGAATTTCGACCATTAACTTCGATTGGATGTAGCGGAAGATCCGACCATCGGATTCTTCTAAAACCAAAACCTATGGGTTCGTATCGAAAAGAGCTTTCAAATGAGTATATGAGATTTGAAATCCAATGGTTAAATTTTGAGAAATGTTCAATTCAAATTTGAATAAAAACAACGCTAGTGCAGTTAAATGGCCTAAACGTCATTTAACTGAAAGGGCCTATTTTTAAATGATCAAAAATAGGGAAAAGTTATGTAAAATCATATTAAATGATTAGAAATGGTTTTGGATGAAAAATTCCAAGTTTATGAAGATAAAATATAATTTTATCAAGATAAGTTGTTTATCAACTTTTAAAAGGAATTAAAAGGAATTTAAGTGGTTTTAATAAAACTAAAGTTTTCCAATATACATATATTGGAATGGAATTGAATGGAAATGGTTTCGGAATACTCCGATATTGGATTCCATGATTATACGGATGTTGTTATGGGAATTTGGAAGATACCGATATCGTTATTCCCGATATGATATCTGTTGGTTTCAGAATTTGATATTGAATATAAGTCGATACTACTTCTATTCAGAGCCTTATATTTAATATTGAATTGGATTTTGGGTTTGTCGTGAATGGTATCTTTAAGAATACTGTTCTTAAACCCAAGTGAGAAAGAATAAATCTTTTAATTAAGATTTAATGGGATTTCCTAATTAATAAATATAATTGGAAGAAAAGGAAAGGTTTGTGAGTTTATCGTGAACTGTGCTTTAAATGACACTAGTTCTTTAACTCAATTAACGATGAAAGTATGATTTCGAATTTATTAATCTTTTAATTAAGATTGAATAGAATTTTCCAAAATAAAGTTTTCCAATTTAACGTATTAAATTGGAATCGAGTGAAAATCGATTTATGGATAATCGAAATGAGCTTCTGTGAAGGAAGACCGTTACTATATATGGAATCTGAAAGGCTTGGCCGTTATTCCATTTATAGTATGAGTTTGACACAGAAATTTATATCGATTACGATTAAGTTGTTTCCGTGGAGATTCCATACGAAAGGAAATGTAATATGATTTTGGGTTTATCGTGAGCTGTGTTTTAAATAACACTAGTTCTGTAACCCGAAAGGAAATGGAATATGATTTTGGGTTTATCGTGAGTTGTGTTTTAAATAACACTAGTTCTTTAACCCGAAAGGAAATGTAATATGATTTTGGGTTTATCGCGAACTGTGTTTTAAATAACACTAGTTCTTTAACCCGAAAGGAAATGGAATATGATTTTGGATTTATCGTGAATGGTATTTTAAATAACATTCATTCATTAATCCATGTAAAGGCAGGATTAATTTCTAGAAATTTGAATAATCATTAAGTAATGATTTTTAAGATTAAAACTGAGAGTTTTAATGAATCTTTAATTAGATTGAAATGTGAATAAGGTAATTAAACTTATCGAATTTAGGAAATGAATCGAGAATGGAGTATCGTTAGTTTTGCTCCAAATGATAGTTAAATCTTTAATTAGATTTGAACGTGAAATGGTAATTAAATTTTACCGATAACACATGGGTGTTACATATGGAGTACCACCAGTTTTGCTCCATGGGATGAATAGATTGGGATTGGGAAATATAACAACTGATCACTTCAGTAAGATTCGCTAATCCCGACTAGTTTGGATAAACCTTAATTTGGTTTAGAACGAGAAAAGATAATAAAATCTTTTGAAATCATTTCGAGGTAGAATAAAGAATAAGTTTAAATAAACTTATCTTTGATAAAATTAATGGGAACCTTCCCAAAGGATATGAACATTTGAATAAAAGAATATTCTGGATTGGAATGAGGCGTATGTTGTGTTTTTATAGGACTTGTTTATGGAATACGCGAGTTATTCGGAAAGTCCGGGTTTAGGCCCATTCTGAATAACTGATTCGAGAATAAGTCGACGATGAAGACGGTGGTCGAAGACCGGAGATCTTCACATCGAATGGAGGATTACTGATGCCTCGATTGGGCTGTACACCCAGGATGGGGTTATAGTGGTGATCGTCCAGACGTACTTGGAGATCAATGGATATGCGAGGACCTCTCTTCCGTATTGGACATATGGGAGTAGGAATAAGGTGCCTTCGGTTTCGTTCAGACCCAGAACGGACTTTCAAATGGATTGTGTGTCTGACATTGTCTTCACTTTCTGTATTCATTGATCTCTGCTAAATATATATATATATATATATCTGCCAGGTGAAGGAGAATTTATTCTCTTACTTCACCCTTCTTTGAGACGTACGAGCTCAGAGGTTATGTATGTCGGTAGATGATCAATGATATGGTATGGTTCTGACAATGTGGCATGCTGAGTTGCATGGATCAAGGCTTTTTTTTGAAAAGCAGGGCCTTGTGGTTGATGATCAAAGCATAGCTTTAATATAGCGCCGCTTTGTGTAGCGTTGATTCGCGAGCCTCACACCTCGGTATGAGTCAAAACGGGATAAGGGAAAGCAGGGAAAACATGCCGTTTCTTTCTAGGTATAGTTGGTGTCAGCGTTTATCACGCCCTGGCATTTTACTATGTGGTGGTTGGAATGAGGCGCCTCGGTTATTGAGTTCCTAGTAACTAAAATATAGGTCCCATAGGACCGGGAAACGGATGTTCAGGAATAACCAATCCACAAACGTAAGTGTGGACCGGCCCTGACAGCTCCAAGGGTTGCCCAGAGTGCGTTGTCCTGAGACATTTGCTAGAGTGTCTCGAAGCGGTTGGCAGTGCGTCCCTTACCTAGACTCATGATGGAATCCAATTTCCAATACGTGACTTTCGGTTTTAGTTGTATAGCCTAGTATAACGACATAGTAGCATGGGATGCTATGTCGTTTATGATTGATACATTTATATTTGAAGTTGATTCCTTCACTTATAGTAATAATAAAAGAAGAATTCTGCGTACCAAGCATATTTGGCCATTATAAGGTAAAACCCTATCCTCTGGTTTGTGTTTGCATTGTGTGATAGGACCTGGATCTTATAATGGCTTCATTGTTCTTTATTTAGCATTGCGCTAGTTGTTATGCACCGGTATTCTTGGGAGGAAACCCGTTCCGTGTTATACGGCGTGGTCCCTTGAATTACTTAACTTCAAAATAAAAGTTAATAACTTTTTTAGTTCTCACACCAGTCACATGACAGACCTGGAGTTTATTGTTTTAACCTAAACTCTGTGTGCCCTTATTTTCCGCACGGGCTGCTAGTAGTTTTGGCTTTCACGGATATCTTTATATAGGATCCAGACCTACAGATGGAGCTATATCCGGCAAGCTTTGTACCCGTATATTTTTTCCATTTGTGTTATATATTGTTTTCGGCTGCTATGTATTTTAAACCTCTGATTAGTCAAATGTATAATATTTTTTCATTCATACTCTGCATATTCTGGTACTCTGATGTAAATTGTTGTAATAACAATGAAATGTTCTTCTGTTTGTGTTCTGATTTGTCTTGTTCTCAAAACAATTCGTTCTTTCTCTTCTCTTCGGAGATCGGGGAAGTTCGGGTCGTCTCAGTTGGTATCAGTGCTTTGGTTTTACAAAGCTCGAGAACAAGACACATTAGAACCGAACGATAGAATTCATCAGAGATTGGATTAGTAATATCCAATAAGAATGGCTCGTTAGAGATAGGATCTGTAGTATCCTAGATTGAGTCCAAAGAGTGTCATTTTTGAAAAAAAACAAATTAGTTTTGAAAATTTTAAACTTATTATACGTATTTTCCAATTTTATTTTAAAATTGATTTGGACTATCGAGTGTTAGTAGATCTTGCATATACGCCTTGCTAGCGTGAATTCTAAGTCTCAAATATACTGAATAGATATAGAATCACACTCTAGTCGCCCGGGCATAATTCTGGTGATGTCGCGACATCATCAGTATTTATTTTCGAGTTTTGAAAGTGGGATATCTATATGTTTCCAATAGACTGGTGTGAGAACCAAAACTTAGTTAAGTCTATTGTTGTGATTTGGCATCAAAATGGGATTTTTGAGCATATATGTATAAATGATACATGTTTGAAATTTTAATCAACGAATTGATTGCTGATTGAGTTGCTTGATTATTAGTTTAACTAATAGAATTATTGGGATGATGAAATCCCTTTGAAACCATTATGAATATGAAAGGTAAAATTTAGCTACTTGGATCAAAATTGAACTGAATTGAAAATTGATCGCATTTGCATACGTATACTTGCATATACAAGGACAAGTCATAGCAGGAGGCTTGAGAAGTGGAATAAAATTGTGTGCCCGACAAATTGGTATGTATTTATCGTATTTGATTGGGATTTGATGATTTTATGAGCCGATTGGCTAGCCGCTTGGCTGTTTCTTTTTCTTTTTGAGATTTGAGGGCCTTGGGAGGCTATTTGAAATATCCCGAATCTCCCGGTGCAGGGGAGGTTATGGCGAAATTTTTCAAAAATTTAGGGTGTTAGCCAAATTTTTGAAAAATTTGAAAAGTTTTTAGAAACTGAAAAGTTGAAAAACTTAAGCCGTAATGAAAATGTGAAATTTGAGTTGATTAGTAAAACAACTTTCAGCTCCGTTCCTTTTCGAGGACGAAAAGATTATAAGTTGGGGAGATTGTAACAACCCGGAAATTCTGAACCAATTTAAAAATTTTATTTTAGCTATTTTAGTGAATTTGGGATATTTAAAATGGATTATTTTAAATAATAATGACTTAAAATTTATTTTAAACGAAGTTAAAGTTAATAAATTTATAAAATTTATATTACGAGCCTGAAATGGAGCGGTAGTATGAAAATTCGAATATAAACTTCAATTGAACATAAAGAATTCAATATAAGTCAGAATTGGGTGAAACTAGAAACATTGGAATACTTTCAACAATAATTTTCTAACGAATGTAAGAAATTCAGATTTCACTTTATAAATTTGAAGATATGACTAAATTAAAATTTAGAATAGTCGCTATGGATTTTATTAATAATTTAATAATTTTAATAAACCCATAGCCCTTAAAAATGAAGATTTTGCTAACGATCTCCAAATTCAACGAAACCACTTTCTATGGATCCGGAATGTCATATTATTGTTAAGTTTCAATTTTCATAATTTTTGGAATTAATATGTGAGCATAGCACACTGAAAGGCACCTACACTTTCAGTTGTAAATTTGATCGACTAGAAAAAGGCCATTTTGCAAACAGCCTTAGAATTTGATGAAACCAGATCCTATGGGACTGTATCGTCAAAACATAGCTGGATTCCAAAAATCGTAATTTTTGGAGTTAGTATGTGGTCCCGGTAAAGTAAAACGTACGTTGAAATCAATTTCGAAATGTATATTAATTTATAATTTAATTTTGTCAAAAGTTGTTAAAAACGGCTGAATTGGCTTACGAAACATATCCCATTGTGTCAGGAATGGGGGTATTTAGCTAGTGACGACAGTCGTTGGGTCTCGTTTGGAGTTCGAATTAAAAGTCAGTTATTTTTTAGATTAAATGGAAATATATATATATACATACATATATCACTAACACGTCAGCCCCTATTCCCATTTTCCTCTTTCCCCAATTCGGGAATAAATCCTGATCGCCATCTTCCCCCGACCTCCACCGTATCTCCCGCTGCACGACCCCCTCCATCGCCCTTCGATCCCTCCCCGTCGTTCCCCCATGCTGCTCGACGCGAGCTCGAGCACCCCATCCACTCCACGCCTTAGTCCGCCACTGCACTTCACCGTTGCGCCCCTGCTGGTCCCGCCGCCGCCCTAGGGGCCCAGCGCCGCCCCCTCCAGCCCTAGCTCCGACGTCGACCTCCACTCCTTCGATTGCACCCAGCTCCCGTGAGCCCTCCCTTCCCCAGTCACCGCGGCATCGATCTCCACAACCACAAGCCAGCGAGTCAGCACTTCAGGCGAACACCGCGAGCACCAGATTCCCCTCCGACGATCTCAGACCCGCCTCCTTCAGCCTCCGATTCTTGGATTTGTGGAAACCCTAAAGGAAAAACAGTAAGCTTTTTTAATCTGATTTCTTAAGTTTTAATTCTGATTTAATGTATGTTTTAAATCTATATGTTTTTATAAAATCTGATTTTTTTTCTTGTTTATAAAATCTAATTTTCTTGTTTATAAAAATATGATCTTTAGCGTTATAGGAATATTATTTTTAAGATGTTAAAGATATGATCTTTATGAAGTATAAAAATACGATTTTTATATGTGAAAACATAGGTTAAAAATATGATTTTAATCAATATGAAGTAGCGTTAAAAATTGGATTTTTATTATATGAAGAACATTGTAAAAATATAATTTTTACTTAGGGAAAGATGTGATTTTTTGATTTATAAAAATATGATTTTTAGTTGGATGAAACATATGATTTTTGAAATTGAAAAATAGATTTTTCTTTGATTTCAAAAATAGAGATTTTTTCTTAGATAGAAAATGTAGATTCCTTTGAACAAAAATATGAGTTTGGTTTAAATGAAATATAAGATTTTTTTTTTGATAAGAAAAAAAATGATTTTCTTAGAATTATGAAACATTATTTTCTTGGAGATAAAAATCATAATTTTAAGTTAAGTAAAAATGGAATCTTTATCGTATATTGAAAATAGTTTTAGAGAGCTAAAAATATGATTTTTAGCTTAGGCACGTTATTAATAAGATTGTCGTACTAAGAAGATAATCATTAATTAGTTAAAAATATGATTTCAACGTAGGAATGCGATAAAGATCGACAATCAAAGAATGGCGGAGTGGAACCCCAAGGTGAGAACATTTCTCACTCGAATCTTTTTAATTTAAGTTATTATAAACTTAGGATGCAGACGGTGCTTAGAAGCACCCGACACCTTTGATTGAAACCATGGATGTTTGGTTGTTTGTTTGGATTGATTTATTTCTCTGAATGTGGTTTGGGATGTGAAAGGATATTGAAAATATTGGATTTGGTTTGTGTATGGCACGGCCATTAGTCCGAGGACAAGGCTAGAACTAGTCCCGTTTCTAGTATCGCGCCGTTATGCCGCCGAAATTTTCTAAAATATGTTAGAAAAATAATGGATAGTTAAAAACATCATTTTTAACTTATGTATGAACTATTAAAAATAGTCGTGTGTAAATAAAATGTTCGAACAATAAAAATCACCTTTTTATTGTATGAATGGACTATTAAAAATAGTCGTGTGTTGAAGAAAATGTTAGAACAATGAAAATACCATTTTTATTGAAGGTAGGAGCTATTAAAAATAGCCAAGTGTTGAAATAAATATTCATATCCAAATCGGACGATTTGTTTATGTACACCCATTTAAATGACATTGATTGGGACGATAAAATTTCACACATCGTCCAAGTGCACAAATAATTATATTGTTTGTTTTTTGAAACCCCACACGGGTCTGGGAACGATATTCTGATCACACACCTCCATTGTGATTAGTTGTAGTGTGCACTCTGGTTGTTTGGATGCTTGATGAATATTCATCATTATGGTTGAATATATATGTACAATGTATGAAAATCCATGTAACTAAACTTATATGGTAATTGATTGGGTCTCATTCCAGTTCGAAGAAATACGATTTTTGATGTCCGATTTTGGATGGACACGAAATATATAAATATATGAAGCCAAGTAAGTAGTTATACGCTATTTTGACTCGAACGGATTTCTAAATAGATTTTATTCATTTTAGAATGAATATGAAAAGGAAAGGGATTTCAAAATCAAACGTTTTGAAAATATTATCATTACGATATAATAATGACATAGATTATTCAATTTTGATGTAAAATTGAAAAGGAAGTTGAAATCGTTTTGAAACGAATTTATTAACGTATTTATAAAATACGTTATGAATGGAAATCGACGATATATATATAATATATATTATATATATTAAAATGGTTTGAATAGGACGTGTCGCGCCGCGACCGTTCGCGAATTTCGACCATTAACTTCGATTGGATGTAGCGGAAGATCTGACCATCGGATTCTTCTGAAACCGGAACCTATGGGTTTGTATCGAAAAGAGATTTCAAATGAGTATATGAGATTTGAAATCCAACGGTTAGATTTTGAGAAATGTTCAATTCAAATTTGAATAAAACAACGCCAGTGCAGTTAAATGGCTTAAACGTCATTTAACTGAAATGGTCTATTTTTAAATGATTAAAAATAGGGAAAAGTTATGTAAAATCATAATAAATGATTAGAAATGGTTTTGGATGAAAAATTCCAAGTTTATGAAGATAAAAGATACTTTTATCAAGATAAGTTGTTTATCAACTTTTAAAAGGGATTAAAAGGAATTTAAGTGGTTTTAATAAAACCAAAGTTTTCCAATATACATATATTGGAATGGAATTGAATGGAAATGGTTACGGAATACTCCGATATTGGATTCCGTGATTATACGGATGTTGTTACGGGAATTTGGAAGATATCGATATCGTTATTCCCGATATGATATCTGTTGGTTTCAGAATTTGATATTGAATATAAGTCGATACTACATCTATTCAGAGCCTTGTATTTAATATTGAATTGGATTTTGGGTTTGTCGTGAATGGTATCTTTAAGAATACTGTTCTTAAACCCAAGTGAGAAAGAATAAATCTTTTAATTAAGATTTAATGGGATTTCCCAATTAATAAATATAATTGGAAGAAAAGGAAGGGTTTGTGAGTTTATCGTGAACTGTGCTTTAAACGACACTAGTTCTTTAACTCAATTAACGATGAAAGTATGATTTGGAATTTTTTAATCTTTTAATTAAGATTGAATAGAATTTTCCAAAATAAAGTTTTCCAATTTAACGTATTAAATTGGAATCGAGTGAAAATCGATTTATGGATAATCGAAATGAGCTTCTGTGAAGGAAGACCGTTACTATATATGGAATCTGAAAGGCTTGGCCGTTATTCCATTTATAGTATGAGTTTGACACAGAAATTTATATCGATTACGATTAAGTTGTTTCCGTGGAGATTCCATACGAAAGGAAATGTAATATGATTTTGGGTTTATCGTGAGCTGTGTTTTAAATAACACTAGTTCTGTAACCCGAAAGGAAATGGAATATGATTTTGGGTTTATCGTGAGCTGTGTTTTAAATAACACTAGTTCTAACCCGAAAGGAAATGTAATATGATTTGGGTTTATTGTGAACTGTGTTTTAAATAACACTAGTTCTTTAACCCGAAAGGAAATGGAATATGATTTTGGATTTATCGTGAACGGTGTTTTAAATAACATTCGTTCTTTAATCCAAGTAAAGGCAAGATTAATTTCCAGAAATTTGAATAATCATTAAGTAATGATTATTAAGATTAAAACTGAGAGTTTTAATGAATCTTTAATTAGATTGAAATGTGAATAAGGTAATTAAACTTACCGAATTTAAGGAATGAATCGAGAATGGAGTATCACCAGTTTTGCTCCAAACGATAGTCAAATCTTTAATTAGATTTGAAAATGAAACGGTATTTAAATTTTACCGACAACACACGGGTGTTAGATATGGAGTACCACCAGTTTTGCTCCATGGGATGAATAGATTAGGATTGGGAAATATAACAACTGATCACTTCGGTAAGATTCGCTAATCCCGACTAGTTTGGATAAACCTTAATTTGGTTTAGAACGAGAAAAGATAATAAAATATTTTGAAATGATTTCGAGGTAGAATAAAGAATAAGTTTAAATAAACTTATCTTTGATAAAATTAATGGGAACCTTCCCAAAGGATATGAACATTTGAATAAAAGAATATTCTGGATTGGAATGAGGCGTATGTTGTCTTTTTATAGGACTTGTTTATGGAATACGCGAGTTATTCGGAAAGTCCGGGTTTAAGCCCATTCTGAATAATTGATTCGACGATAAGTCGACGATGAAGACGGTGGTCGAAGAGCGGAGATCTTCACATCGAATGGAGGATTACTGATGCCTCGACTGGGCTGTACACCCAGGATGGGGTTATAGTGGTGATCGTCCAGACGTACTTGGAGATCAATGGATATGCGAGGACCTCTCTTCCGTATTGGACATATGGGAGTAGGAATAAGGTTCCTCCGGTTTCGTTCAGATCCAGAACGGACTAGCAAATGGATTGTGTGTCTGACATTGTATTCTCTTTCTATATTCGTTGATCTCTGCTAAATATATTTATCTGCCTGGTGAAGGAGAATTTATTCTCTTACTTCACCCTTCTTTGAGACGTACGAGCTCAGAGGTTATATATGTTGGTAGATGATCAATGATATGGTATGGTTCTGACAATGTGGCATGCTGAGATGCATGGATCAAGGCTTTTGTTGAAAAGAAGGGCCTTGCGGTTGATGATCAAATCATAGCTTTAATATAGCGCCGCTTTGTGTAGCGTTGATTCGCGAGCCTCACACCACAGTATGAGTCAAAAATGGGATAAGGGAAAGCAGGGAGAACATGTTGTTTCTTTCTAGCTATAGTTGGTGTCAGCGTTTATCACGCCCTGGCATTTTACTTTGTGGCTGTTGGAATGAGGCGCCTCAATCATTGAGTTCCTAGTAACTCAAATATAGGTCCGATAGGACCGGGAAACGGATGTTCAGGAATAACCAATCCACAAACGTAAGTGTGGACCGGCCCTGACAGCTCCAAGGGTTGCCCAGAGTGCGTAGTCCTGAGACATTTGCTAGAGTGTCTCGAAGTGGTTGGCAGTACGTCTCTTGCCTAGACTCATGACGGAATCCAATTTCCAATACGCGACTTTCGGTTTTAGTTGTATAGCCTAGTATGGCGACATAGTAGCATGGGATAATATGCCATTTATGATTGATACATTTGTATATGAAGTTGATTCCTTCACTTATAGTAATAATAAAAGAAGAATTCCACGTACCAAGCATATTTGGCCATTATAAGGTAAAACCCTATCCTCTGGTTTGTGTTTGCATTGTGTGATAGGACCTGGGTCTTTTAATGGCTTCGTTGTTCTTTATTTAGCATTGCGCTAGTTGTTATGCATCGGTATTCTTTGGAGGAAACCTATTCCGTGTTATACGGCGTGGTCCCTTGAATTACTTAACTTCAAAATAAAAGTTAATAACTATTTTAGTTCTCACACCAGTCACATGACTGACCTGGATTTTATTGTTTTAACCTAAACTCTGGGTGCCCTTATTTTCCGCACGGGCAGCTAGTAGTTTTGGTTTTCGCAGATATCTTTATACAGGATCCAGACCTACAGATGGAGCTATATTCGGGAAGCTTTGTACCCGTATATTTTTTCCATTTGTGTTATTTATTGTTTTCCGCTGCTATGTATTTTAAACCTCTGATTAGTCAAATGTCTAATATTTATTCATTCATACTCTGCATATTCTGTTACTTTGATGTAAATTGTTGTAATAACAATGAAATGTTCTTCTGTTTGTGTACTGATTTGTCTTGTTCTCAAAACAATTCGTTCTTTCTCTTCTCTTCGGAGATCGGGGAAGTTCGGGTCGTCTCAATTACCATGGTTGGGGGCCAGCCAACCGCCAAAAGCATACAAAAATAATGGGACTACCGAAGGCATTTGATTTCTCCAGATCAGGTAATGATATACCCTAATGGGTGCGACCCACATAGCCATGCAATCTACCCGATTTTATACCATTTCCCGGTTGAAGAGGCTTGAGGTCATAAATAATTAATTAATTGATTAATTAATTAATTTACCTTAGTTTTGATTTTATGTTTTAGAACATCTGATCACCATTCACTTTGAAGCCACATCGTCAGATATGCCAGATACTACTGTTGACATAAACAAAAATACACTTTGCGTCAAGCTTAGAGAAGGTGTCTTCTCCGCCACCAATAGAAATACGTTTGTAAAAATCAATGTTCGTGATTCCATTGGAAACACTCTGCCAAACACTCATCCATACAAGTTTTCCTGGGACTAGACAAGCCGAAGGCACCCTCCTACCGCATCCTTGAATTACCCTATGGATTAGTAGCGAGTATTCCTTGCAATCTGCAAAATCTTAACCATGAATGAATCACGTCAAAATACCTCTAATAGCTATTCCAGAGAATATTCGACGAGTAATCCTTCCGCTTATGAGGATCCACGGTCTTCAATTGCTCCATCTTCGATCTTCGACGTTACGTATTTGCTGGTCGGAATGGTTTTCGAATATAAATTCGATCCCGGTCTTTCCGTACCAGCAATCGTATGGTCAGATTTGATAGTCGGTTATTTAACTATCAAATAAACAAAACAAAAAAAAATGAGTTCAATGATTCAGTACTTGGCATTACTTGGCCTTTTTAATTTAAAATGATTAGCGAATGTTAATTTAAAACTCCTTAAATATCTCAATAGGTTAACCATATTATTTATCTCTTATTTCACTTTAAGAGTATTTGCAAACTATTTGAAATACATACATATATATATATATATATATATTCACTTTGGATTCAATTAGAATTTCACGTAAAATATCGTTACGACATCTCTTTTATTTCACTTCTCGAAAACAATAACTAACACTTTCTCTTTGAATAAACGTATTCAAACTCATCCCGTTAATTTCTTAATCTTGAAAATATCGTTATATTTTCATGAAATCTCTTTTTATGTCCGTTACTTTGGAAATACTATTTTATATTCTCAAATCCCTTTTATTTTCTTTACTTCAACATTCACTAGTCCCTGACTGTAAATTGGTAAGCGAGTAACATTCTAAGTATCAACCCCGAAGACCAAAATCAACATTAGATTAATACTCAAAAAATCACTCAACTCAGCAAATCTGCCATTAGGTTCCAATTTCTGAATTTCTTATCTTAACTCCTTATCAATCCATATTATTCACTTTGAATACATTTAACAATTTTCCACTTTTAAAATCTTGTTTCAATTCCTTTTATTTTACTTAATTTCAATATTAAGTAACGCTAATTTGAAATTAACGATTTAACACCTCGTCTCTTTTTATAAACCTTGTTTAAATAATTCTAGTTTAATATAAACCTTTTGTATCTCAATTTACTTTTACTTAAAAGTAAACATTCAATTTAAGCTATCATATTTGCTTAAAAATCCATTTTATAACTTTGTTATAAAAACTCGTTCATAAACTCCTTCCATAACTCAATTTGATTTCATTTCAACTTCAATTACTTTTTAAATGAATTTCAATTAAAAAGTAATCTCCTAAATAATTATTAATTAAAATAATAATTTATTTCAATCATTAACTAATGTAGAAATAGTCAACTTCCTTATTAACTAAATAAATAGTAAAATTCTTTGTTAAATCTTATTAAAATTAAAATAAATAGTCGTTAAGATATTTCATTAGATTAAAGGCAACAAACTAATTTAATACTCCATTCCAGTTAAACGGTTGACTTAGTCAACTCAAAAAATAGTTGTCTCATTAACCAAATTCAATTGGTCCTTCCTTTAAATTAATTAATAATATAATTAATTTAAATAATTCCATTTCATTGTTTCTTCAAACAATTATCCAAATCTTAACCATTAGGTTAATTTATGCTCATTTGCTTATAATTCTGATTAACATCTGAATTGACATTATAAAATCATTTAATAATTATTTATAAACTTTAAATAATAAATATTTACTTTCTTTGATAAACTTTTATTTAAAATAATAGATTTAAAAATCTATTTTCAGTTATAAAAATAAATTTATAACTTCATTTATGTCGATTCATCTGACGAAAAATCCATATTTACAAAACGATTGATTTTTATAGGCCAACTGCTGCCAATTACTAAACCAATACTACCCATTGGTTAAAATGAAATAAAATGTTGAATTACATGTCTAAGATCAACAATCAAATCAATCATCCAAACATATGGGTTTAAATAGTTCATATCATGATAATATGAAAATAAATGACATTTAACATATTTGAGAAATCCGGTTGGATCTCTCCAATCTGTTCTTCTCTGCATCAAAATGGGTTACTTGATATAATATTATTCGATTCAATTTTATTGATTATTTCTATAATAGTAAAATAACAGCTATTTAACATCAACCAATTTATTTAACACTAGCAAAACAATTCATTTAATTAAACACGTTTTTTTATAAATGTGACCAACAAGGCAAGTTACCTCATTTGGAAATAATCGTTAAAATAACGATTAGGCTTCACTTAAATTAAACTAACACACAATTCAACCAATTCATACAACATATATATAATCATTCAACACACAACAACAATCAGCAATTTTAGCACACAAGCTACAAAACCCAACTTCTATAAAATATAAGTGGGAAATAACCGAGTGAGTTTAACTCATCTTGATTTGATTTTTTGTTGAAGCAGTTCAGTTGTGGTTAAATTAAACAAGCGTTTAATTTAACCAATAAACCAAGCTGCTTCTAGTCCTGTCCAAAACTGTTCCAAAAAATAGTATTCATTTCCACTGTTCCATCGCTCCTTGTCTGGACTAATTCCGATAACATACACATCCATACTCATTGTTGTAATTATACGATTAGATTTTAAACTAATTATTTTTATTATAAAGTTATACTAATTTAAATAATTAATTAGCTTCCTTAATCATATTCAAATTAAACTAGTTGCTTTCATTGGTCCTAAATGGCCGACTTGTATACTTCAGATTCAAAATTAGTTCCTTAATAATGTATCTTATATCACCGGAATACCCACGTATTTTATATCACTAATCAAGTTTTAAATTCTTTTGAAAACCGATTATTACTTTTGTTTAACAAGACAAGAGCGACAAATCCCTTTTTGCTTATGTTTGTTTCACTGCTCTTCGCGTTTGAAAGATAACAGCCCATAAATTAAAATAAATTAGTTATGATAATTATTACTATAATTAGGTAAACAAATTACTTTGTTTTAAGGTGACAGGCCGACATTATTTGAATCCCATCTGCCACGTTGACATGCTTCTTCATGCACATCTTGGTTTGTTTTCAAATCTTCATCGTTCTGCTACCAAATAACGAGCCAATGTTTTATGCTGCATCCTTCCTTTCCGTAACGAGCCAACGTTTCACGCACGTCTTCGAAATTATTGTTTTTCCTTCCTGCATGTAATTAAACCCACGAACCCCTATCCTTCAACATAGCACTCCGCCTCCAAAACACAACCGCGGCCACAATTTCCTATTTTGTTGTATCCCTCCACCTGCTCGTGTACGAACCCCCATCCTCATGCAAAATCTACAACTGCTTCGTTACTATAACGTCCCATATTTTCTGTCCACTTATTTAAATAATTTTATTTATTTAAGATATCGATTTGAATTTAAATAATTGAATTTAACCATTTTATTTTGAATATTTATTTATATTAATTATATAATAAGATCTTAAATCCAAAACAGTCGGAAAATGTTGAATTTGCAGTATAATGTGAGTTGGCCATTTAAAATGGTTTATTATTGTTTATATTGAAATTTTATTAGTGATTCGGTTATTAAACGACGTTAGAACGTTTAATTCATAATTTTTTTTATAAAACGAGCTACAGCGCGCAGTAGTTCGTAATTTAACGTTTTGAACTTCAATTGATTGTACAGGATCCAATATAAGTCGAATTTCTTCGAAACAAGAAATGTCCGGATCTAATTGATAATATTTTTCTAATGAAGTAGAAAAATCGAAGGCTTTCATGTTGTAGATTTTGTTTTACGCCCAAATCAAATTTTGAAATAGTCGCTATGGAATTTCCTTATTAATTATATCGATTTTATTATATAAAATAGAGGTTCTTAAATATTTTTAATATCGAACTGACTTGGATTTCGACCCGGGATATTTTACTTTGAATCTACACGAAATTCTGATCACGTATAGCCGATTACAATATTTTATTATTATTATATTGAAGTATTTTTAAATTGATTTATTTTAATTCAAATTTGGCATTTAAAAAGGGCTATTATTCAAACGACCTCCATTTTCAACGCAACAAATTTTATTGGGACCATAATAGCTGATTATTGCTAGATGTCAATTTTCATGCAAATCGGAGTTATTCTGTGAGTGTGGCAAAATTAAATACAATTTAAACGACCATTTGGGCGTGAACGAGCAACATTGGAGCAAACGGACTCGGAATTCGACGAAACAAGTTTCATTAGGACCGTATCGTCAAATTATAGCATACCATCCAGTTGCATCTCGAACGGTGTTGGTATGTGAGCACGGTAATCAATAAACGGCGTTCAAAATTGCGATAGACACGAATAAAATATCGTTAGTCACATCACCCGGAATTAAATAATATTTTCCCTAACTTTTTCACTCTATATAAGCATCCCAAATCAGAAACCCTAATTCCAAAAATGTCCACCGTTCAGCAGTTTTTGCAGTTTAGTCCTCAAACACAAAATAATTATATCTCCAAATCCGTCAAGTATTTGCATAGGGGATCTGAACGAAAGTTGTAGATCCACTCGATACGGAGCTGCTGTAAAAAATTTGGGACCTATGGACACTAGTGGGGGACGGAAAATCACGAAAACCGAAACTGTTCAGTTTCGTTCTTGGTTTGATTGTGAGGGATTGGGTTGATTTGAGAGGACGAGGCCTGGGGGAAACGGAAGAGGAGAGTTCAGGCTTCGATTTGGTACTGGTGTGAGGTCATCCGGTGGTTTGAGGTGGTCGCGGTGAGGAGATGAATTGAGGTCAACTATTTTCGGTTATTTTCGAAAGCAGAAAAGTGTTTTGGTCATTTCCTAGTGGCCGTGTTTGTTGTCAGGGGTGGTGGCTGATTTTCGGTCGTAGGGCGGAGCGTGGGCCGTCGATCGGCGGTGGTGTGGCGGTCTGTAGTGGAGCGAGGTATCAGAATTTGGTCAATGAACGGAGTTGGGATTTTCTTGGATTCCGGCGATATGGCTGCGAATGGGGGACTAGCGGCTTGGGCATCGACGCTACTCTGATGGGGGATGACAGCGGTGGTGCCAGGTTGGGGTCCGGAGGCCTGAAGCGATGGCGCGCTGAAGGATTTGGGGTGGAGTTCCGTCCGTGTTCTTTGAAGATGGAGGAGCAACGGGTTTCAGCGATATCCAGTAGAAGAAAACGCGTGAAGACAAATCCCTGGCTGACGTGGACTAACAGTGATTAAGTCATGATTAAGGACCCGTTGGGAACGCAGAGACGAGATCTAGACAATGGCGCTGACCGGGAATAAGTCGGACACAGTTGAATTTTCAGTCAATTTTGAACGCTCGATTGAAATTAAATGGAATAAATGTGTCAACCGTCAACCAAATTAATTGGTGAGTTAATTCTCACACTTTTCTAGACTGCTATGATGTGATAAATCCATATAAAAATATATATTGGCTGCTTTGGTTGCTGATGGTTGCTTTGTTGGTTGCTGATAATTAAATTATCGTTATTTATTTATTTATTTAAAATTATTTACTATCATGAAATGTTATAATAACCATGGTGCAGGGAAGAACAGGTTGGAGGGATCCGACCGGATTCCTCAAAATATTTTGTACATTGTTTATTTTTATATTGTTTATCTATGAACTGACTAAACCCCCAATTGACATTAAACCTGTTCAGATAGTGATGGTTGAATGGATGTTAATCGTTGTTGTGATTTTAATCAATCATCAGTATTGATTAAGTGGTTGGTAGTGAGGGCCTAAAATGTACTGTTTTAAGATGTCGTTCTGCTGTCAGGCGAATTGGCGTAGTTTAAAGTTATAAATTTATTTTATAACTTAACTACAGTTTTCGAATTTATTTTATTTAAATGAGAAGAAGTTTGTAAATATAATTATATGTTAGAATCATGGTTTATTAGAAATTATTAAATATTTTATAATAAGAATTTTTAATGTCGTTAATGAAATTTGTGAAACGCAGTCAAAAACTAACCTATTGGTTGGTGGAATTGAATAATTAATTTATTAAACAGCTAAGTGGTGTTTTAAATTCATTAAGTTATTTAATTGATTTAAGAGGGAAATGGAAATGGGAAATCAGTTAACAGTAACTGATATGTACGGTTGGCGAAATCAACCGTATTAGTTGGAAATCGACAATTTGACAATTTGATTTAAATAAATCAAATGAGTAATTTTCTGAATATTCGTTAAAGTTAACGAATGGTGTTAGCAGTAGGTTAATCTTCGATTAACCATATTTTTAAGAAATTATCGAACCGTTTAATGTTAATAAAGTTATTTAGTATTTAATAAGCTTTTAAAATGATAATTATTCTATTTGTTGTTAACATCAAAGTAAACTATTTTAATGTCGTTAATTTGAAAGTTAATTATTATTATTAATAATAATAATAATTAAAAAAATGATTTTTATTTGAAATGTAATTATGAAGCGATTAAGTGAGCAAGTTAAGTTATTAAGATTCTAACTAACTTTGCGATTAAGGAGTAAAGTTTATCGAGACATAACCAGATGAGTTAAAATAAATTTATTAGAGTTTATGAAGCTGGCTATTTATTATAAAATTAAGATTTGTGTTTTAAAAGGCTGTAAAGTTGATATAGGAAGTAAAAGAATAGTTTACTTAAATTAAGTAAGCGCGTTAAGACTGGAATAAGATTTCCAAAAGGAAGTGTGATATTAAAACCATGGTTTGAATGGTAAATAGGGTTGGGAAGTTTACTCGATGAAGTAAAAAGAATCTATGTGTAAAGTGGGTTTTCAAATCAAAGAAAATGATTTTTAAAACCATAATAAGTGGGAATGGAAATGGGATAACGAATGTTTAAGTGGCAAATTACTATTATCTTAAGATAAGAGAGTCGTCGGTCAAGGTCTGAGAGGTAATTAGACTACCCAAACTTGAACGGCATTACTTTTATCGAGAGATAGTATTAGTTGTAATGGTAGGAAAGTGATTTTCGAGTATTTTGATTAATAAGATTTATTATAAAATTTAAATAACCTTTTAAAAGGAATTAACTTTGCTAGTTCAGTTAATCGGAAAGATAACTATTTTATTTAACGA
Organism: Allium sativum; assembly: GCA_030737875.1. Lineage (NCBI taxonomy): Eukaryota > Viridiplantae > Streptophyta > Magnoliopsida > Asparagales > Amaryllidaceae > Allium > Allium sativum. The sequence goes on along the minus strand of JASFAX010000042.1, from coordinate 707,812 downwards.
TAACTAAGGTGAGTGTTTACAAATTGGAATTTCTTGTATTTAAAACAAAATAAAGTATTATGGAAAAGATCTGGGTTTGATTAAAATCTTATAAATTTGGTAAAAGGGTTTTACCCAAGATAAAGATTGTAAAAATAGCGTTCACCTGAGAATTTGATTAAGAAAGATGTTTTAATTGAATAAAGGGAGGATTTTGATACAAGAATGTTTTTATAAAATATAGAAATGTCCCGGACAAAGGAAATAACAGATGAGGTTTGATAAACTCGTATTTCAAAGAATGTATGGATTAATATTTTCAAAGTGATGAACTGGAAGAGTTTTGTCGAGATATAACTTATGAAATCGATAATAAGAATCGATGTAATATTCAAATGGATATGTTAATATAAATGACCTGAGCTGCCAACATACTTAACAACATTGTTAAGATTTGATAGTTAAATAACCGACTATCAAATGAATATTACTTCTGAACCTTTTTAACGCATTGTTTTCGAAGAGACCGGGATGGGTACTATACCCAAAACCACTTCGAATCAACTGTACGAACGCGACTAACTTGCAAGGTAAAAGACGGAGTAAATTGAAGACCGCAGATATTTACAAACAGGAGGATTACTTATAATCTCCGACTTGCAATAAGAGATATACTGTGATTCCGTCGTGGTTAAAATCTATGGATTTGCAAGGGCTACTCGTTACTGATCTATAGGGTGATTCCCAGGATGCAGTGGGAGAGTGCCTTCGGTTCATCCTGTTCCTGGATGACTTGTATGGACGAATGTCTGACAGAGTATTTCCAAAGGGATCATGTATGTTGACTTCATCAAACGCACTAGATGGCATAGAAGGGAAACTTCTTTAGCTTAACAACTGGAGTATTTTTGTGGAAATCAATTAGTGTTTTCTGGAGGATCTGACAGTGCGGCATTCAAAGTAGATGGAGATATACTGTTCTAAATAATAAGCGTAACCTCTAGCCTCATCAACTGGGGAATGGCACAAAATCGGGTAGGCAGCATGGCTATGTGGGTCGCACCCAAGAAGGGTATATCATTACCTGATCTGGAGAAATCAAATGCCTTCGGTTGTCCCTTTATTTTATACGTATGCTTTCGGTTCGGTTGGCTGGCCCCCAACCGTGGTAATGATATATTCGGTACTCTCAAGAGAATTGAGGGGCCGGTCATGTGTGAGCTGGGTTGCAAGACGTTCTTGTTGAACCCCAATGTATTCGTCTCCGGAGGTACATTGTCGGAAGCTGGTCCCATACCTTGCCATAGTTGGAATCCATTCTCCAATAAGAGCCCGCGAGTTTGTTTGTATACAATATATGTAGAGCGTGAGATGCAAGCGTTCTGCTAGATTATTATTTATTTGTGGATTGATAGACATTATTATAATATCATAAAAGATATTGATTTTAAAAAAATGTTTTGGGTTATAGTAAGGTAAAAACCATCCGTGTTTATGTGTGGGCTGGTCTTACTATTATCCTTTTCTTTCAAAAGGATTTTTCAAAGTTAAAGAAGTTGTTTGTGCTGTGAATTTATCACTGAAAGTATTCCAGGCTGACTCGGGTGAAATTTTGTTTTAAATCAAATGTGCTCGGGTCAGACCGAGGACATTATCAGGTTAGGTATCGCTTGGAGTTTCAGGAGCTGAAAGCAGGAGGCTTCACCGTTAGTTATACAAAGTTTATTTCCGCTGTGATTGATGTATGTTGTACTCTGATGAATGGTATGTATCTATATACAGTTTCTTTTATAAAGATATTTGAGATATTATATTTAATCGTTCCGCTGTGAAATTCTGATGTGATGTTCTTCTTCTTTCTTCTATTCTAATATTTCTTTCTTTCTTTTCTCACCCTCTAATTTCTTTCTATTAACAGTTTAGGTTTTCGATACTTGGATTTTTGGCAAGTAATACAGGTTTATGTATTATTTTCGAAAATTCGAACGTAGAATTTCCCGGGTCGTTACAGTTACACTAGCGCTGACCAAACCCATCATTCCTTCCCGCTGCCATACTCCAGGCCACCGGAATTCCATCTGAAACCGGCGATAAACGCTCCGCACCACCTCCAACCCACACCACAAGCAGTTCGAAACCGGGAGCCTCCCTTCATCGTCAAATCCATTCGAACAGCCAGAGCTTTGGAGCTCGTTTCCGGCCATCAGAAAACATTTTAGATCATCGTGACCGGTCATGTAACAGATCTCTTCTAGCTAAATGGTTTTTATGTTGGGAGATTAGGATTTAAATCAGTAGATTGGAATTTAATTCAAGGGGAAAACTAGAAATTTCTATCTGTGTATTCATTAAGGGTGGCGGTAGCTTAAACTAGTTGACCACGAAGAAATAAATTCCTAGGGTTTAACTTGTCTGGTGGTATTTATATAGATATGGGATGGATTAATTAATATTATATTATAAAGGAAACTTAACGATGAATTAACATTTTAAACCACCACAAATCACTTTTGTTTTTTGATGACAATGCTAATCCTAACATGAAAAAATATTCCGGACACGATGAGATAGGTTTCGTCGAATTCCGAGGTCATTTGTGAAAAGTCCTTTCTAATTATCGATGAAAAATCAAGCATTTAAAATACCTATAATTACACAAAAAATCCAATAAATTTGAAATCTTGACATTTTACTAGACCTCTTCCTTACGGATCCAATGAAATTTGTTTCGTTAAATTTGGAGTTTGTTTGGCCAGTCATCTATTCCTTAAAAGTAACCCCTGTCTAAATGATACAAACAATTAAATAAAAACAAAGATGTTTTTGGCTATCGAAGTCACATACGACATCGGTTTGCCACGAAATTTGATTTTCTTACAGTAATTAATTAACACGGTTCTAATGGCACAAGTTTTGTCATATTCCAAGACTGTTTCCCGGTACGCTATTTTTATACGTCAAACAACGCTATTTTCGACACAAAAATACCCGGTCTCCAAAAATAACAAATCATATATTTTCCGACTTTAAATGTCAATACGAATTCAATGGAATTCGTTCTGTAGCTTAATTCGATCGTTATCTCGAGTTACCCTAAAATTCCTATTCAAAACAATTTAAATTATTTAAATTAATCATTATAATTCCATAGCGACTTTCTTAAAATTTGAGTTGGACATAACTAACAACTTATAACATGAAATCTAAATTTTTCTCTTTCATATGAAAATTATAATCAACTAGTTTCAAATGTTTCTTGTTTCACAGAAATCTGACTTATACCGGATCCTGTATATTCAATTTAAGTTGAAAACTCAATATTACGAACTACCGCAACGTTACGAGATCGTTTTATATTAAATATAAATTTAACGTTCAAACACCGTTTTATAATCGAATTATATATTATGACACCATTTATAATTTCGAATAAAATGTTTAAAATAATAAAATAATTTAAATATCTGACTACTAAAAATACGGGACATTACAGTATATATATATATATGTATATATTATTACAACATCAAAATACACACTAGATCAATATAACATACACAATGAAAATAATTTATTACTAGAAAATACGAAATTACATCTTGACTTCAGCTCCTCTTCTGAAGTTCCAAGCGAAACCTAACCCAGTAATACATACTTTGTCTGACCCGAGTACATTTGAAGCAAAGAAAAATCAACCTAGATCAACGTGGAATACTTTTAGTGATAAATTCATTATAAGAACATCTTGTTAAACTTTAGAAAATTCATTGAAAGAATGGAACTCTTGTAAGATACGGCCACACATAAACATGACACATGTTTTTAACTTACGATACCCAAATTACTTTTTATATCAAAATCCAATGATATTATAATAATGTATATCAACCCATAAGTAAATAGGAATATAGTTAGAAATCTTGCATCTCACTTTCCAACAAAGTTGGTTTACAACTAAAGACGTATGGCTCATATTGTAGTTTGAATTTCCAACATGATAAGGTATGAGACCACCTCCCGATCAGTGTACTCTAGAGAGGATACACTGAGGTTCGACAAGAGCATCTTGCAAACCGGTCACACATGACCGACCACTCATTCAACTTGAGTGTATCGAATATATTGTCATCTACGGTTGGCCAACCACCGTATTCCAAAAGATACAGAAATGAGAGAAAAAGAACAAATGAAATTTCTCTAGATGGTGACAATACACCCTAATGGGAATGACCTACATAGCCATGATGTGTGCCCAAATTATGTCATTTCTCGATTGATGAGGCCTGAGGTTATGATTACCTTTCAGGGAACATCTCATAACATCGAATGCTACATAGTCAGATACATTAAATCACTAATTGACGTCCATAAATATACTCTAGGTGTTAATCTAAAAGAAGTTTCCTTCTTCGCCACCAATGTTGGTATATTTGTGAAAATCAACGTACGTGACCCTCAGGAAATACTCTGTCAGACATTCGTCCATACAAGTCATCCATGAACAGGATGAACCGAAGGCACCCTCCTACTACATCCTATATAGGAATCACCCTAAGGATTAGTGGCGAGAGGTCATTGCAATCCGTAGACTCCAACCACGACGGAATCACATTGTATCTCTTGTTGCAAGTCAAAGACTATAAGTGGGTCTTCCGTTTAATAAAAATCTATGGTCTTCAATTGCTCCATCTTTAGACCATTTTCTACCACCACTTAATCAATACCGTCTATTGATTAAAAAAACATAACTACATTGAATTTTAATTCAACATCCAATATCCAAATAGGTTTTTAACGTCACCGGGGTCAAAAAGTTCATATATAAATAATATGAAAATAAATAACACACAAAAATGTTGAGGAATTTAGTTGGATCCCTCCAACCTATCCTTTCCTGCAACACAGCTCATAATAACATTTAATAACTATATACGAGATAATAACTTTAATCCAATATATTAAACGATAGAAATATGACAATCAGTAAGCAACTACCAGATAATAAGCATCCATAACATCCAATTATCCAATTTATACTATTAGTGATTAATTTTAATTATATGAATTTAACTACATCATAGAATTCTACAAAGCGTCAGATTCAACTCACCATTCATTTTGATTTGGTGGTTCAGGTCGATTTATATAGCTTCAAATGAACGTTTGAAAATATGTAAAATTCCAATTGCTTCTGAATCCTTCCAAACCAGCTCTACAGGGTAGTATTCTTCCTGTGATTCCAACGTGATTTGTTTCATTGAATTCTGATAATATACGAATAAGTTATCGCTATTACAACAGTTAATTTAAATTAAAATAGCTTTAGACCTTAAAAATATTAATTAATTTACTCAATTATTCTACTTACCGTGAATATGGGCTTAAAAACGTGATTAATAACGTTAATTTACTTCGTTCCTCGATCTCTCTCGTTCTGTGACTTCAACCAAAACACAATCACCCCAAAAGCCACTGCGTCGCTGCCTCCTTCCACCTGACCCCGACCTGAACCCTCCATCGTCTTCTACCTTCCATGCGGCGGCACCGCCCATTGGCCCCATGTAACAACCCAGATTTTTGACCGTTCAAATCGACAATAAACCATACATGTCGACCTAAACAAAACATAAATACAGACAGTTATTGGGAAAAAGAAAAAGAAGAAAGAAGGAAAAAAAAACAATAACAGAGTTCTCACAGCGGATGGACAACATATAATAAACAACTATCAGTTTAAAACAGGTGAAATAAATACATTTGACTATAATATACAATGGTTATCAGAGTTATACATATACAGGTATACATAGCAAGACAGCGGAAACACAGTGCAGCGGAAAAATACATATATGTAATAGACGTATACCAAATCTTCATCTTCGCTCTCCAAGGCACGTAATCTTCGCTAACTGCAACGTCTGCTGACCCGAGCGCATTGCATAAAAGAAAACACAACAAACACTCGAATCAGAGCTAAATCATCCTCATATTAGTCAAATCAAAATACGAAACAGCATGAGTGTCATGGGTGTAGTAACTCAAGAGATGTTACGAGATTTTTCCATCTCTCAAGGATCCGTTAAACTAATACATACATAGTATAATACGCTATTATGATAGTGTCAATCCAGTAAAGTAAATATCATAAAAATAGTGTAAGCGGGATTACCATATTACTCTTACAGCGTTTACAGACATCAACAGTCTATACAGTACCATAAATTCACCGTACTGGTGTTATCAGAGGGCACTCCATTGAAAGCAATTCTAAATCAAAATCATGGGGGGCTCGATAAGGATAAATACGACAAGGCAGTCGAGGCAATGCCCAGGGTAGGATTCTACCAATTGCACTCCCGGACCGGTGGTAATGCATAGCAGCTACTACCGACCACCTCGGAACACACTCCCAAATCAAAAAGGGCCCAAATCATCATCGTCATCATAGTCATAGAAATAGTATCAAAGAAGTGTGTCCGATCAGAGGTGCTACCTCAATTAGTCACGGTATAGCTCATGTTTTAGTCATTTTAATTCTAACCCAAAGGTCAGGGCTATTTCGTCATCTTTCATCTCCTTCAATTCAATAATCGCCTCCAAGTCATCATATTTCATTCTGGATACGTCATAACGTTCACAGTTGTTAAAATGGTATGGACATTGACAAAGAGTATGCCATTTGTCGACACCGGTCTCTTTAACAACCAACGTTTACAAATTTCATATCGGTCGATTCTTTTACATTTCTCAAAGGTTCGCTTTCATATCAAAATATCATGTTTGTTTCGAACCCGATTGATATTCAAATAGGATATTGTTTCATATCAAATTATGATTATCATTCCCAATCCGATTATATTCTAAACTAGAATATATTTCCATGTCATACATTATAATCAATATAATATTTTAAAAATCGGCTTATATTCAAGTAGAGTATACTTCATATCCAAGATTATATTTATCTCAAATCGATTTATATTCAAATCCATTCAGATTCAAATAGAATATACACTTTCATAACTCATTTTAATCCCTTAGGAGATAAATTTATATTCGAGTAGAATATAATTCACATTTCCATATTAAAATTGGTTTAGAAATTGATTCATATTCAAAGAGGATACAACTTTACCTCAACTCCATTTGAACCAACGGTTTAAATCCAAACACTTTCCATTCAAAAGAAATTTACGTTCATTTAATATAACTTGAAAATAGGTGCTTATAAATAAAAATCTTTATATAAAATACCTATATATATGATATAATAGCTAGAATAAAATAAGATAATTTAAAACGCTATGTATATACATAATTTAAAAGTTTTACTAATTAGTTTACATAATAAAATATAAGGAAAATTTTAGTTATAACAAAATAGTTTTATAGGAAAAAGTTTTAAATAAATAAATTAATTTTTTTATGAAAGGAATAGTTATTTGAAATAGAACAGTGTAAATATATATATAATAAAATTCTTTAACTACAATCGTTCCTTCCTTCCGAACTTCAAATACTTGAATCTAAACTCTAGTCTCAATGGAGTTTACATAGCTCAATATCTTGTTTCAAACATCATTTCAAACCCATCTTTCAATTCAAAGGATTCAAAACCATATACATATTAAGTTTAAAACAACTCCGAGTATCCTCGATTATCTTTATTGCAAATTAAATTTAATAGAATTTATTAAATTCGAGTCTACCTAATTATTTGAACTAATTCCAAATCATATAAAAATTCTAATTCAAAACTTCCAATTTGTTTTGGAAAATTTCCTTATCCATTTCAAATCATTCAAGATTCCAATCTTTAAAGGAAGAATAGAATTTATCGAAAATCGACACATTTATTTTAAATCAAACCTTCACCAAATAGAATTTCGAATATTTAAAAAGCATTTAACCAACCGATGTCCATATATAATTTGCTATCCTATAGCCAAGCGATTTTAATTTTTTGATATTTCAGGGATGGATATATATATCATTTCAATCCAAATCAGGGTCACAGGTATTTATCATTTCAACCTGTGTTCTTAATTTATTTTAAATCGATTAATCTCGGGTTTATTAGATACCGGTAACATCAAGGCAGAAAAATGGGATTAATCGTCAAAATAAACATACACATTCATATACTGAATAACGGAACATGACAATATCCATTCAGAAATCAAACAACCAAAGCATCCATCACAACCATTTCATCCGATTAATCAGTATTAGCTGTTTCACGGTTTGCAGGGATCATAATTTCCAACTAGTGATTAAATTAAATATAATAACTAATTATCGGCCTAAATTTTCAGATTACCATACTTGCATGTCGGTTTTAAGCAACAAATCATCAATCATACACAACCATGCAACCAAACCCATTTCACAATTTAATTTAATAAATATGGGAATAATTTAGTTAGTCGTGAGTGAGAAAATCACTCAACTTTGGGTCTTTATTGGATCGGACGTCCAAACAAAACCCAAAATTTTACAGTCTCCAAGAGCATCCAGACCAACACCAGAGTGTCTGCAATCTCGCCACGATCCCAATGCACCCAACCGCGCTCAAATCCGAGTAAATACGAGAAAGTTATGAGCATTTTACTATTTGGATTCAAAATATATAAAATAAATAAAATTTATCCCTTACCCACTCAAATACGGACACGTCATCACCCCTTAAAGCGATTCCCGCTCCTCCATTTTCCTGCTACAGTACGCACGATAGAAACCCACTAGCGCCTCCACTTTGACCAACCAATTCACTCATCTACGACCACCAGGAAGCGCGAGGCCACCACCCTTTGGACCTGCATCGAATTCCGCGTCCACGGGCCCCAGTGCCACCAACTCCGGTGAGCTACCTTGCCACCGGCGATGTGAAACTCAAACCGAGTATTTGCCCTTCCATGACCAAAATCCAACGAACCGCTTGACTATAGAAGCTCCAATCACCACCAACATGTTCGTATGACTCCACTCTACCAAAACGATACCACAATTTCTTCAATTGACGTCTAAATCGAAAAACCCCAAATTTGAACCTAGGGTTTCAAAAACTGCCGGCTTTGACTGCAAATTCCAGCCAAACCACTCACTGCATGTCGAAATTGAGAGGTCCCGTAGCTTCGTATCGTCGAGCTCTTCTTTTTGATATGTAGTTTGCCATGGTTTGGAGAGAATTGATTTTGAAGTTGTATTTTTATTTAAGTTAGGGTTTTAAAATTTTTATTTCACCCATTGAAGAGAGAATGAATTGAGAAAATCATACGTGAATGAAAATGGGCTGATGTGAAGGAAATGATCTTTATTGGTATATATATATATAAGGCCCAAAACAAGAATTAAGCAATTATCTTATTACATTGGTTCCATTCAGACTTTCTCACGTACGATCAAATGACAAGTCCGATTTAACCGAAAATTGAAATCCTACAATAATTCACTGTTCCGGATCCAATGGCGCCGGTTTCGTCGAATTCCGAAATAGTTACCAAAATTGTTAAATTCCATAGTTAATTAATTAATAAAATATTCAATTATTCATTTAACTGTTTTAAATTCAATTTAAATGTTTATAAATTCCATTTTAATTTAATTATAACTTAAATAAATTTTATAGATCGGTTCCTCAAATTTTAAGTTCTCGAATTTGATTATTTGAATCTAAATTTGAATTTCAAATTTAACTTAACAACTTAAATTTTAATTAAATCATTTAAATATTAATTTCCAAATTACAACATTTCTAAATAAATCTAAATTTGAAAAATCTATTTATGCTCAATTCAAACAATCATTAGCACTATAATCAACAAAATTTGATTTTTTTATCTAATATTATTCCATTTATTTATTTTAAATCAAAATTTAAATGTACTGAAAATTATGGGTTGTTACATTCTCCCCTACTTAAAAATCTTTCGTCCTCGAAAAGAGAACGAAATACGATATTGACCATATTCATACTTCCGAATCCATACTTATAAAATAGTATTTATAAAATAAGTTATATGATTGTAAAATCTCATAAATTTTCTAACTTCCGAAATCACGGAAAATTTCGGTAGCATCTCCTTTGTATGGAGAGGTCCGTAAAAATCACAAAATATATATAAGACTCAAATATACATCCCATCATTCGATGAGGCATCCCAAAAAAATGGGAAACACAAATACACTTAACCAAAAAACTATATACCCAAATACGTACCTCCTTTAGCATTTTTTGCAATTTTATTTAGCTTAGCCTTTTAGTATTTAGCGCAAGCGAGCTCTAAAGCATAGCACGAGTTCCTTACTCCTGCTACATACTCACATACACATAAGAATTAAGCATATATACCACCAATAGAGATTTCACACAACTTACACAACATATACTAAGCATTTCAACTTCAAAACCAAAAGGTTAGCGACAGACCAACGAACAAATCATAGATTATCACCTTATGAACGATGGAATTTGACTAAAACACACAGGAAAAAGTTGTAGCACTTGTTTCAGGCTTTCTGAATTATCCGGATTCGTCGAATTGGGATAATTCGTTCAAAAGTTATGACCATTTTAGTAAAACTGAACGCTTCAGCCCATACACTGAAAAATGCAGGCCTGAGTTGTTCAACCCAGTTTTTAACCTTTTAAACATCAAAATTTTACAAAACATATTAAAGTAAAGTATTAGTTCAGATACTGGCCTTTCTGAATTGTACACGCACATTAAAATCCGATGCTCCCTTAGGAAGTTATGGTCAAAACAATATTGATATATGGTTCAGTTTTTTAAATTTCTGCGCATAGTACTACGACTACTTCCTGGTTTCCACCCTAATAGACATGAAAATTAGACAAGGCCCCATTAACAGAAAGTTTAGTTCAGTTTCTAAGGTTTCCGAAAAGTCTAAAATCATCGAATTCCGATCATCCAATTAAAAGTTGTGGTCATTTTGCTTCAGCTCATCTACTATTTCAGGTTTTTGCATAATGTCGATTTATTTATTTGGAGTTTCAACTTTCAAATTCCAAAATTTTGTAAATCTTTAACACTTCAAATTTGTTATTATTACCGTACTCGGGAAATGGATTTGAATTCAATTTGTTTACTCAATTCCGATAAGTTTTCTTTATATTTCCCGTTTTCCTTCCAAGCATTTAAAATCCAATTAACCTTGAATTCATTTAATTTTTCCAACGAACTTGATTGTGTTAAATCCTTAATCCATTAATATGGATCAACTTACCAAATTTCATAACTTATTCGTTTCCCAAGCACTTACTTCTTCATCGATCTTTATACGGTTTCTAAGTTAACACTTATCGATTCGATTCACTTGACCCGGCTAAATTTAGTTTTTTTTTTCAATTTCTTTGGCAAATTCACTTACATCCATTTCCATTCCTAAATGGTTTCCTCTCCAAAAGAGGTTTGAAATTCACTTTCGTTTCTTTTTAGTTTAGCTAGGTTCCCTTAAATGTTAATTCATTTGAGTTGGCGTTTCCAACCAAAGAAAAACCTTGACCATCTGATTTGGTTATCACTTATTTATTCAACGATTTACCTTTAGTTATTCGTATGAATAAATTATACTTACTCAATCCAATTCCCTATATGAATTCTAAATCAACTTATTAATTTTTCCTAAGATGATTTCTTTTTATTAAATTCATCCAACTCAGACTAAGTTACCTTTATATCCCATCTCAATATCTCCACTTCCAAATTTAAAATCCAATTTAGATATTATTTTAATTCGAATAAGTCAAACTTTATATTTACATCTCATTTATCTTGTTTTGGCACTTCTCTTCATTCATCTAACCATATTTTTTTTTCATTCATTCCCATTTCATTTTATTCACTCATTCCCATTTCATTTTATATCAAATCTTATTCCATTAAATTTATTGATTCAACTTTCCAATCATGGTTTGAGTTAAGAACTGTTCATAACTCAAATTTATACTTAGTTCTCAATCAATTACTATTCGATTTCCTAAGTTAACTTCACTTCCAAATTAATTTGCTAAGGTAACTTACATAACAAACTTTCCAATTATTTTGGTTGACTTTAGTTGGAGTTTATTTCGCGGTTAATCCAATTCCCTACACTTTTATTGACCCATTTGGAATTTGTTAACTTTATTATCGCTTATGCTTAAGCATTTAAATGACAATTTTCTTTCTCTTAATACTTAAGTTTATTTCAAGGTTTCAAAACCTTAAATTCCAGTGAATCGAGTTACTTTAGTACCTAAATCAACATTATTAGTTAAAATAAGCTTAAAACTTAGATTCTGGGTTTATAAACTAAGTTTAGAATAATATATACAGTTTATAGAAACCATACCATAATTTTTTTTCAAATCTAGATCTTTAATTAACAAAGAACAATTTTTTTTCAATTCTGGTTTAATTTAAACCCAACTTAAACAACATATATTAATACCTTTATATAAAATTATTCCATATGAAATTAAATCCAAAATCCTTTGTCTAAACCAATTATAATAATCATTGAGTGGGCTCTCCCCCACTCAGACTCTTCAGAATAAACATCGATAATGCGTGCACTCATTACCGAAGTTATCTGCGATGTTCTGAGAAGGGATTACACACTTGTTCCTTTAAAATCCTTTAAAACCATTTCCTCTCCGAAAATACTTATAATACTATATTTTCAAAACTTCACAAATCTATTTTCCCAAAAGCCCAGAATCAAGTTTTTAAGTTCATTCTATTTTACTTACAAATCCGTTCTGCAACCAATTATATATTTAAAAGATTTCATTCTCTAAATTTCAAAAACTCTTTTAAATTTCCCATTATATTACTATTAAATCAACCAAAAATAGATAGTAACTTAATATTATCGCTTTCTAACGACAATTGCATATACACTAAAACCAAAAATAATATATTTAATATATATAAAATATAATCGAAAACCGTATTATGTCGATCCATTTTGTTCGATCATTTATAAATTCCTATTGATTCCATAGCGTCCCATGTATCGACCAAAATCCATAAATATTCAGCAGCACAAGTCAACACAATATAAAACCATTTCGTATCAAAAATACAAGTACGCTCTCTCATATATCACTCAAACTCATTCTAGGGCATTCTAACCCTATTTCTTATGAGTTAATTCCCAAACAGAGCCAAGGTTGTCGCCAACCAAACCTCTGATACCAACTGTATTGACCCAAATTTTTGACCGTTCAAATCGACAATAAACCAGACATGTCGGCCCAAACAAATCATAAATACAGGCAGTTATTGGGAAAAAGAAAAAGAAGAACGAAGGAAAAAATAATAACAGAGTTCTCACAGCGGAAGGACAACATATAATAAACAACTATCAGTTTAAAACAGGTGAAATAAATACAGTTGACTATAATATACAGTGGTTATCAGAGTTATACATATACAGGTATACATAGCAAGACAGCGGAAACACAGTGCAACGGAAAAATACATATATGTAATAGATGTATACCAAATCTTCATCTTCGCTCTCCAAGGCAAGTAATCTTCGCTAACTGCAACGTCTGCTGACTCGAGCTTATTGCATAAAAGAAAACACAACATACACTCGGATCAGAACTAAATCATCCTCATATTAGTCAAATCAAAATACGAAACAACATGAGTGTCGTGGGTGCAGTAACTCAAGAGATGTCATGGGATTTTTCCATCTCTCAAGGATCCGTTAAGCTAATACATACATAGTATAATACGCTATTATGATAGTGTCTATCCAATAAAGTAAATATCATAAAAATAGCGTAAGCGAGATTACCATATTACCCTTACACCGTTTACATGCATCAACAGTCTATACAGTAACATAAATTCACCGTACTGGTGTTATCAGAGGGCACTCCATAGAAAGCAATGCTAAATCAAAATCGTAGGGGCTCGATAAGGATAAATATGACAAGGCACTCGTGGCAATGCCCAGGGTAGGATTCTACCAACTGCACTCCCGGACCGGTGGTAACGCATAGCAGCTACTACCGCACACCTCGAAACACACTCCTAAATCAATAAGGGCCAAATCATCATCGTCATCATAGTCATAGAAATAGTATCGAAGAAGTGTGTCCGATCAGAGGTGCTACCCCAATTAGTCACGGTATAGCTCTTGTTTTAGTCATTTTAATTCTGACCCGAAGGTCAGGGCTATTTCATCATCGTTCATCTCCTTCAATTCAATAATCGCCTCCAAGTCATCTTATTCCATTCTGGATACGTCATAACATTCACAGTTGTTAAAGTGGTATCAACACTGACAGAGAGTATGCCATTTGTCGACTCCGGTCTCTTTGAAAACCAACGTTTATAAATTTCACATCGATCGGTTCTTTTACATTTCTCAAAGGTTCGCTTTCATATCAAAATATCATGTTTGTTTCGAACCCGATTGATATTCAAACATAATATAGTTTCATATCAAATTATCATAATCATTCCCAATCCGATTATATTCTAAACTAGAATATATTTCCATATCATATATTATAATCAATATAATATTTCAAAAGTCGACTTATATTCAAGCAGAATATAATTCATATCCAAGATTATATTTATCTCAAATCGATTTATGTTCAAATCCATTCAAATTAAAATAGAATATATACTTTCATAACTCATTTTAATCCCTTAGGAAATAAATTTATATTCGAGTAGAATATAATTCACATTTCCATATTAAAATTGGTTTAGAAATCGATTCATATTCAAAGAGGATATAACTTTATCTTAACTCCATTTGAACCAACGGTTTAAATCCAAACACTTTCCATTCGGAAGAAATTTATGATCATTTAATATAACTTGAAAATAGATGCTTATAAATAAAAATCTTTATATAAAATACCTCTATATATATAGGATATAATAGCTAGAATAAAATAAGATAATTTAAAACACTATGCATATACATAATTTAAAAGTTTTACTAATTAGTTTAAATAATAAAATATAAGGAAAAATTTAGTTATAACAAAATAGCTTTATAGGAAAAAGTTTTAAATAAATTAATTAATTTTTTTATGATAGGAATAGTTATTTGAAATCGAACAGTGTAAATATACATATAATAAAATTCTTTAACTATAATCGTTCCTTCCTTTTGAACTTCAAATACTTGAATCTAAACTCAAGTCTCAATGGAGTTTACATAGCTCAATATCTTGTTTCAAACATCACTTCAAACCCATCTTTCAATTTAAAGGATTCAAAACCATATACATATTAAGTTTAAAACAACTCCGAGTATCCTCGATTATCTTTATTCCAAATTCAATTCAACAGAATTTATTAAATTTGAGTCTACCCAATTATTTGAACTAATCCCAAATCATATAAAGATTCTAATTCAAAACTTTCTATTTGTTTTGGAAAATTTCCTTATCCATTTCAAATAACATTCAAGATTCCGATCTTTAAAGGAAAAATAGAATTTATCGAAAATCGACACATTTATTTTAAATCAAACCTTCACCAAATAGAATTTCGAATATTTAAAAATCATTTAACCAACCGATCTCCATATATAATTTGCTATCCTATGGCCAAGTGATTTTAATTTTTCGATATTTCAGGGATGGATATATATCATTTCAATCCAAATCAAGGTCACAGGTATTTATCATTTCAACCTGTGTTCTTAATTTATTTTAAATCGATTAATCCCGAGTTTATTAGATGCCCGTAACATCAAGGGTGAAAAATGGGATTAATCGTCAAAATAAACATACACATTCATATACTGAATAATAGAACATGACAATATCCTTTTAGAAATCAAACAACCAAAGCGTCCATCACAACCATTTCATCCAATTAATCAGTATTAACTGTTTCACGATTTGCAGGGATCAGAATTTCCAACCAATGATTAAATTTAATAACTAATTATCAGCCTAAATTTTCAGATTACCATACTTGCATGTTGGTTTTAAGCAATAAATCATCAATCATACACAACCATGCAATCAAACTAATTTCACAATTTAATTTAATAAATATGGGAATAATTTAGCTATCGTGAGTGAGAAAATATGTCACCTTTGGGTCTTTATTGGATCGGTCGTCCAAACAAAACCCAAAATTTTACAGTCTTCAAGAGCATCCATACTAGCATCAGAATGTCCGCAATCTCGCCATGATCCCAACGCACCCAACCGCGCTCAAATCCGAGCGCATATGAGAAAGTTATGAGCATTTTACTATTTGCATTCAAAATATATAAAATAAATAAAAAAAATTCCATACCCACTCAAATATGGACACGTCATCACCCCTCAAAGCGATTCCCACTCCTCCATTTTCCTACTACACTATGCACGATAGAAACCCACTAGCGCCTCCACTTTGACCAACCAATTCGCTCATCTCCGACCACCAGGAAGCGCGAGGCCACCACCCCTAGGACCTGCATCGAATTCCGCGTCCACGGGCCCCGGTGCCACTAACTATGGTGAGCTACCTCGCCGCCGGCGATGTGAAACCCAAACCGAGTTTTTGCCCTTCCATGATCAAAATCCGACGAACCGCTTGACGATAGAAGCTCCAATCACCACCAACATTTTCGTATGACTCCACTCTACCAAACCTATATCACAATTTCTTCAATTTACCTCGAAATCGAAAAACCCCAAATTTGAACCTAGGGTTTCGAAAATTGTCGGCTTTGTCTACGAATTCTAGCCAAACCACTCACTGCATGTCGAAACTGAGAGGTCCCATAGCTTCGTATCGTCGAGCTCTTCGTTTTGATATGTAATTTGCCATGGTTTAGAGAGATTTGATTTTGAAGTTGTATTTTTATTTAAGTTAGGGTTTTAAGAATTTTATTTCAGCCATTGAAGAGAGAATGAATTGAGAAAATCATATGTGACTGAAAATGGGCTGATGTGAAGGAAATGATCTTTATTGGTATATATATAAGGCCCAAAACAAGAATTAAGCAATTATCTTATTACATTGATTCCATTCAGACTTTCTCCCGTACGATCAAATGACAAGTCCGATTTTAACGAAAATTGAAATCCTACAAAAATTCATTGTTCCAGATCCAATGGCGCCAGTTTCATTGAATTCCGAGACAGATACAAAAATTGTTAAATTCCGTAGTTAATTAATTAATAAAATATTCAATTATTCATTTAACTATTCAAATTCAATTTAAATATACAAAAATTCCATTTTAATTTGATTATAACTTAAATAAATTTTATAGATCGATTCCTCAAATTTTAAGTTCTCGAATTTGATTATTTGAATCTAAATTTGAATTTCAAATTTAACTTAACAACTTAAATTTTGATTAAATCATTTAAATTTAAATTTCCAAATTACAACATTTCTAAATAAAGCTAAATTGGAAAAATCTATATGTACTCAATTCAAACAATCATTAGCACTATAATCAACAAAATTTGATTTTTTTTATCTAATATTACTCCATTTATTTATTTTAAATCTAAATTTAAGTGTACTGAAAATTATGGGTTGTTATACGCTCGGGTCAGCAGACGTTGCAGTTGGCGAAGATTACATGCCTTAGAGAGCGAAGATTAAGATTTGGTATACATCTATTACATATATGTATTTTTCCGCTGCACTATGTTTCCGTTGTCTTGCTATGTATACCTGTATATGTATAACTCTGGTAACCATTGTATATTATAGTCAAATGTATTTATTTCACCTGTTTTAAACTAATAGTTGTTTATTATATGTTGTCCTTCCGCTGCGAGAACTCTGTTATTGTTTTTTTTTTCTTCTTTCTTCTTTTTCATTTTCCCAATAATTGCCTGTATTTATCATTTGTTTGGGTCGACATGTGTGGTTTATTGTCGATTTGAACTGTCAAAAATCTGGGTCGTTACACCCCAGCCCCGATGATCTCCCCATCGCCTGGAAATTGTAATGACCCAAAATTCCTAGAACGTTATTCATAAAACAGTTAGGTATCATTTTTATACAAACCTAAGTATCATTTTATCCTTATGACATAGCAGTATCACTTTGTGTGCACAGTGGTAGCAGTTTTATATTCCACTAAACCTTTATTGAATTTAATTGGGATTAATGATGTTTTGGACTGTGTGCATGTATAAGTGTGTGTGTGCACATGTGTACAACAAAGGAAATGCACCAGACAGCACCATGATTCCAGGACATATGTGTATATATGTGTGATGATTCATATATGTGTGTACCCATGAGTTTCCAGTGAACTTTAATTAATTAAAGTTTATGAACTGATTTAGTATAAAATGTAAATGGGTTCGGGGTCATATATATACATGCAAATAGCAAAACAAGTGTACCTAGATTTAAAATAAAGTATGACCAGATTTAGAAAGGGGGGAAACATTGTTTTGGCATGACATGATTTGGAGGAAAACTGATTTTCTTTTTTCTGTAAAAGAGGTGCAGTTTTACACCCAAGAACCTTAATTTAAATGAAGTTAAATTATGTAAATAACACACACCTATGGCATGATCTATTGAAGGATAAAACTGACATTTCAAAACCTTGAAACCCTAGAAAACTGAAGCTATAAATAAGGGTAGCCGGGGCAAAATCCAACTACCTAATATAAAACAATAGAAATCCATAAAATCCGTTTTAAGGGAAGAAGAGAAGTTTGAAGATAAAGCAAAGATTTTCTGATTTTCAAGCTTAGAAGAAAGGAGATTTGGTGAGTATCTTCACTTAAATCATATGGCATTAAGTCCTAAATTTAAGAGGCGGCCACTATTTTTATAAGATCATTTTTGTTTAATCTGTTTCTAGTTTTTCTCATATGTTTATATATATATATATGTGTGTGTGTGTGTGTGTGTGTGTGTGTGTGTGTGTGTGTGGAAGAAAAACATAACTGATTTTATCTAAGTTCATCATGGAGTTTAAACTTATGAATCTGAAGTTATTTATTCTGTTATGATCCCTTAAACACATTTAAACTAATACCTTTAAAGTTTTATTTAGAAATCTGAGTATGTAAAAGGTATATATATCTGTGGCCATCCCCCATGAAACATTTATTTGGGCTACGACATACTGATGTATGGGTGCTGAGGCTCTGTAAGTGAATGATTTAGAGAGCAATAGATTATCTATGTGCTGATCTCTAATCAAAAACATAACCATTATGTCTTAGCTAGGCTTTGAAGCTTATTTAGAGCCAGTTTAGGCATTCTGGCCATAAATCTCTCAAAAATGTTACCCAGGCTACAGATTAATATCAGATATATGTTCAGATAAAGACAAATAATATATATATATATATACTGTCATGATCAAACAAGGACTTATATTAGTTAAATCTCTGGCTGAGTGATTTTCTGGAATTTACTCAGATGCATTGTATGAATTGTGTTATTCTTGAATGGTTGATATTCTGGCCTGATTCATTGTTTGTATTGTTTGGAGTGATTTCTATGAAACCTATGAGTAAACATGCAGTGAAGTCTAACTATGTTAGGTTACCTTATTAGGTAAATTAGCCACTGAAAATTCATATGAACACTTAGTAATTTAACTATGGATTATTTTGGTCAAGATGACTGTTGGACGGCTTGTACTCAAATTGCAAGTTTGGTACATGGCCTAAGTTGGGTCCTGAGATCTTTGTGTAGTAGTGTGAAGTAAACTTCTACAATGTACCCCAGTGATCCTTAATGCAGGTCAGACCAGGAAATTTAAATAACTGGAAATGCTAGGAAATGTATGCACAAGGAACTTGAGTCTTCTTGGTAGAATTCCTAGGGCAGTTAGGAAAATTGAACATGATTGTTGATAGGATGAATTAGCCTTTTATGTATTTATGTTGGATTGATTTATGTATGCTAACTTGAAATGCTTGTGATATGTGGATATGCACGTGCACCAGGGTATTATCAATATGAAAAGGAATAAATCTTTTAAATGGAAAATCCTTTTGCAGATTTAATTATCACTATGTTTAAATGAATTACTCACACCAAACAATAGTCTGACCTTATTTGCTTATGGCAAATGGGGTGTCTCATTTTATGATGAGGCAGCCTCAAATGCATTTTCAGGAATTAAGGAGGCTAAGTAAAGCTGGTTTGAGAAGCCTGCTGTTTATGGGATGATTAGCATGCTTGAGTAGGAAATAAGGGCTTTTGAACTATGATATTTGCATGAATCTCTGAAGAAAATATATGAATTAGCTTTGTAATCATTAAGTTAGGATGTTTTTAATGTTAAAGGAGTGAGATGCAAAGTGTATGCAGTTAACTGAATTGAGTAAACCTTATAATCTGATCATTTCATGAGTCGAAGTGGAGGAACATATGTTTTGAATTATGAATATTAATTAATGTCATAATATTAGTCAATCTGGAGTCCTCCTAAAGGAGTATAGCTGCATAGTATCAATTGTACATGTTTATGGTAATCAGATTTTAAAAGGCTTAGTTTGAAGGTATCACTTCAGTAAGTATGAAAGTATCATTTTCATAAGGGATATTTTGAAAAGATCATTTCTTTCTACTTCTAAGGATCATTTCTGAGAGCATTATTGTAACACCTCGTAATTTTAACATAAAAATTCACAAATTAAAGTATACTTAATTAAGTGAAATGGGTTGCGCAGAGAAATATATATATATTGATATATATATATATATATATATATATAATTGAAAATTAAATAAATAAATATGCAAAAATGTTCAAAACAGCGAATTGGGAAAGGGGAATAACCGAACCGGCCGATTTTTTAGGTCGTCCCGAGCCCGCTGGGTCGACTAGGGGTTAATCCAGGGTGTTTGGCTATCAACCCGTGGGCCGATTCGTTCAAATGCAGATTTTGCATTTGAATGGTTCTCATGGTTCAGCTTTAATCTAATGGTCCTAAATAACTCCCTACACCTATATATACACCCTAAGACCTAACCCTAAATCAAATGAAAAAAATAGATACAAGGCCGTCATGCCGTCAAAATGCAACTTAGAAGGAGCCTCCACAAATTAGAGAAGAAGATAGCTTCTCAAATCAACTCCTAATCAACTCTAGCAACTTAATCTTCTTCATAGGAGTGCTAATGCAAGTTTGGTGAGTACTATAGCCTTAATGACCAATTGTTGAAATGATTATGATAGGATATAATGAGGTTATGGCTATGAATGTGGATCAATGCAAGTTATGTTATCATATGCTACGTGTTCATGATGCTAGTGATGCAAATCACTATGATAAACATTGATCCATTATGACACCATGTTATGCAAGTTTGGTGTTTGATTATATGCAAGTTCATATATAACATGTTATGCAAGTTTGGTGTTTGATTATATGCAAGTTCATATATAACATGTTATGCAAGTTTGGTGTTTGATTATATGCAAGTTCATATATAACATGTTATGCAAGTTTGGTGTTTGATTATATGAAAGTTAATACAAATTATGGGGGTGATTAATTAGGTGTAATTAATCGACTAAGATACGAGGTTGGACCCTTTTGTAGCATTAGACTGCCCGGACCCGACCGGCAAATCCAGCGGCTACAAATGGTTGGCCCAATGTGAGAGGTCTTAGGTATAAACTAAATACGTGACAAGTGTAAAGACACGAGGTTAGACTCGGTTATGGATTAAGGCTGCCCGGACCCGACCGGCAAATCCAGCTGCCATAAAAGATAGTCTAATGTGAGAGGTCTTTACAAAGGTTACGGTCTTAATCAATTAAGAAACACTTAACCATATTAGCATGTAGAGGGACATGAGGGGTTAAGTGGGTGCCTTGGGTGGCATATGGAAAAATCTAGTGGTTGCCTTGGGTGGCAATAGAAAATACGATTAGAATACTTAACCAAAGTGGAACATGTAATTAAACATGATTAAAGGGTTAAGTGGGATATACTAGAAAAGGGACAAGCTTTGGTGGGTAGCTTGTAGGGGCCCATTTCAACCAGTAACCCATATGTATCTTTGTGGGCTCGACCCATGTCGAGGACGGGACACGCGTACTGGGCTTGACTATAAGAGGCAAAACGGGTTAGCGGTGGCAACGCAAGTCCAACGGGTTTCATATGCGTGTGTGGACCCGGGCTGGTAGGTAAGACGTTGTTGCATCGTGTAGGTATAAGCCGTGCACCGTTGATAGTATCGGGTTGCCACTTTGGGGAACGATACACCCCACTGTGGGGCCAGCACGGGTATCTACGTTAGGAAGCCGATCAAATGGGAGTAGTGGGTACACCTAGTGGAGATAGGGGCAGACGGCACCTATGTAGTCAGCTAGGGGTACACGAGACTACTATTAAGATTACTAAGTACACTTAGTGGGATCAATCTTTAAGTTAGGAATTACCCTTGGGTGGGTAGATCTGGTGTGGCGCAGTGTAGGAATTACCCTTGGGTGGGTAGATCTGGTGTGGTGCAGTGTAGTATTTATCCTTCGGTGGATAGGTGCGTCTTTACCGTTATCTTAGTTCATCCTAAGTCTAGTTGGCTGCTTAGTGTAGTCATTTATCCCCAGTTGTACCGTACCAGGTTTATATCATACCCTAATTACTTTAATGATTGTATTGTTAAGGTTATAGGACTCGCTCAGACTTATGTCTGACCCCGTTGTTTTTATCTTTTTCCCAACCCTCAGGTTCTCAGAGTGGGCCTAGTGCTAGTGGACTTTGATCAAATCGCTTTATCTGTCTTTTGGAGCTTGGACCATTGATGTAAAGCTCAGCTTAACTTTTCTTTTATGGCTATTAGTTTATGTAGTGGGATTATGTACTTTTGTTTTATCAAGATGGATATTACGTACTTGACTCTTGTTTATGGTTTTGTGATGTAACCAAACATGTTTTACTTTCCGCTGCAATGAAATGATGTTTTAAATTCTCAAGTATTACTTATATCTGTCTTGTTGTAATTTTTCTGTTCTATATTCACTTAAAATAGTCCACCGATGCTATGGCATTCCCTTAGTGAGTGACCGTAGCGGGTGTGGGGTGTTACACATGGTATCAGAGCTTAAGGTTACCAGAACAGATAAAACTTTTAGAAAAACTATTTTTCTAAAAACATTTTTGGAAGAAGTATTTTCAAAAACATGTCTTTTAAGAGAAAAGTTTTTGAAAGAAAAGAACATAATCCCCAAGAGCCATATATCCTTCCTTCGATTCTCCCTTTTGAATCTCTTCCTCTTTCTCTTTTTAAATTTCCCCTCCGCGTATAGATGTCTTTTTAAGATAAATAAGGACTTCCGTATGAAGGACGGAAGAACCACTTCAAGGGACTTAGACGTTTGTCGGGCTAAGAAGTTAGTCCAAGGAGGTGGAGGGCTTGTGGGTACCTTTAAGATGGACGAGGGAGGAAGGTTCAAATAGCTGTTAGGTAAATAAAGGACGAAACCTCATCGTGGTGGGAGGTCACGAAAGGAGAATGTGAAGGAGAAGGCTAGTTGTTTTGGAGAAATAGGACACCTTATTAGGATTGTCCAAAGAGGTAAGGACAAAGTACAGGATCTTCTGGAGGGTAGATGTATTCCCTCACGGCTGGTATACCTGAAGGGGGTAGGACCGTCTAGGTTGAAATTTGGTTCTCTCGATCACCCTGTTCGAACTTTATTCGACTCTGGCGCATCGCATTCGTTTATCTCATCATCATTAGTTGAGTCACTGCACTTAGACACCAGTGTAGTAGATGATCCCTTAGTTGTTTCAAACCCAATTGGGGGCTCCACTTATTTGTCCATGATGTGTTTGGGTTTGAAAGTTTTCATACTTAGCGCTGAGTTTAGATGTGATGCTCTTGTTTTGGGCTTCACGGGCTATGGGTTGATTTTGGGCATGGACTGGTTATCCAGTAATGGTGCCGTTCTAGATTGTGAAAGGAGAGTTGTTAGGCTTATGACCCGCTTGGGTAACACTCTCGAGATCTCTTGTAATCCCATGGATTCTGTTATGCTAAGTTATCTTGAATCGCTTGACGCTTCGGTCGAGAATTTGCGATCTGTTAGAGTGGTCCGGGAATACTCGAATGTGTTTGAGGAGGTGAAGGGCTTACCTCCGAAGCGGGAGATAGACTTCCGAATATATCTGGTAGACAATGCTAAACCAGTATCTTTGCCAGTGCGCCATATGGCTCCTCGTGAGAGGAGGGAACTCAATAAGCAAGTAGGGGAGTTGCTTGAGAAGGGGTTCATAAGACGAAGTACATCGGAGTGGGGTGTTCCAGTAGTTTTTGCCACAAAGGCGGATGGGTCCCTCAGACTTTGTGTAGACTATAGAGAACTCAACAAGCTTACAAAAAAGAATAGACACCCATTGCCGAGGATTGATGATCTCTTTGATCAAGTTGGTTGGCGCCTCAGTGTTTTCGCAGTTGTACTTAGCCACGGGGTTTCATCAGTTGGGAGTGGCTGAGGATAGTATAGAGAAGACCGCCTTTAGGACTCCGGATGGTTTCTATGAGTGGCTTGTGATGCCATTTGGTTTGACGAACGCCCCCGCGTACTTTGTTGATTTGATGAGTAGGGTGTTCAGGGAGTACCTAAATAACTTCGTAGTGGTCTTTGTGGATGACATCTTGGTCTTTTCTAAGAGCGAAATAAGTTTTCGTATGTGCTTAATAGGTTAAGCAAAGCCAGTTATTTGATCAACGGTGGTTATGGAGCGAGACTGGCAAGGACATCCAGAGTTGGACAAGTGCTTAATTATTTAGCCGTTTTTACAAGTATCATCTCACGTAGGTCGTCTGAATTCGAAGGAGGTATCCCTTGGGTGTTTGTCTGATATTGGTTTAGGCCTTTGGGGCTTGCACTTGGGGGATGTCGAGTTCGACTAGGATGTTCTGCGTGAGAGATGGACAGTTGTGACGATTTTGCATGGGAGAATATCCTGGTTTTCTCTAGAAGTGGAGAAAAGCATGCCCTACATCTTAGGGAAGTGTTGGAGACACTTCGAGCGCATAGTCTTAAGACAACAAAGGTGGATGGAATTCTTAGCATCCTATGATTTCGAGATAGCGTATACCCCTGGCAAGGGTAACGTGGTGGCAGATGCCTTAAGCAGAAAAAGGTTATCCTTGAGACCATTGTTCGTTGAACGACGAAGCTTGGAATTTATCTCGATGTTTGATTTCAGACCTTCCGTTGACTTTATACCCGGTTTGCTAGCATCCTTAGAGGTCAGACCTACTCTTTTGGGACGGATTGGCGAGGCACCGCGGGATGACCCACAGTTGGTTGAGTTGGTAGATAAGCTCATAAGGGGGGAGTCGTCCAACCATTTGAGTAGGTACACCCTAGATGATAGGGAGTGGTTGCGTAGAGATGGTAGACTTTGTGTACCGCAGGACGAGGGTTTGAAGAAGGCCATACTTGATGATACACATCGTTCGAAGATGACCATTCATCCCGGTGGGGACAAGATGTACCAAGACATGAAGCGAGTTTTCTTTTGGGCCGGTATGAAGAAAGATGTGGCCGAGTATGTCACTAGATGCTTGGTGTGCCAACAAGTGAAAGCGGAGCAAAAGAAACCCAGTGGGTTGCTTCACCCATTGGAGGTTCCGCAATGGAAGTGGGATAGCATCTCGATGGATTTTGTTGATGGGTTACCGAGATCGAGGAAAGGTTATACGGGAATTTGGGTTGTGGTAGACAGACTTACTAAGAGCGCCCATTTTATACCCGTGAAGAGTAAGAGGACAGCTCCATGGCTAGCTTCAGTTTATCTTCGAGAGATAGTTCGATTGCATGGTGTACCTTCTAGCATAGTGAGTGATCGAGATCCCATCTTCACTAGCGAGTTTTGGAAGAGTTTGCAAGAGGCGGTAGGGACTCAGTTGTGTTTGAGCACCGCATATCATCCTCAGACGGACGGCCAGACCGAGAGGGTGAATCGTATTCTAGAAGACCTTTCGAGGCTTTGTATCTTAGATTTTGGAGGTACATGGGAAGAGCATCTTCCATTGGTGGAGTTCACGTATAATAACAGCTTTCAGCCTAGTATTGGCATGGCTCCTTTCGAAGCTCTTTATGGAAGGCCTTGTCGATCACCTACATGTTGGTGGGAATCTACGGATAAGATCTTGCTTGGGCCCGATATGGTTAGAGAGACTTCGGAAAAGAATGATTTGATTCGAAGAAGGATGAAAGCGGCACAAGACAGGCAGAAATCTTATGCGGATAAGAGGAGAACAGATCTTGAGTTTGATGTTGGGGACATGGTCTTTGTCAAAGTATCTCCATTACGGAATGTTGTTCGCTTTGGTTCCGTTGGGGAGTTAGCACCAAGGTTTGTTGGGCCGTTTCCAATTAAGGAAAGGATTGGACAGATGGCATATAGAGTAGAGTTGCCCGAGAGATTAGTGGTGTACATGATGTATTCTATGTATCACATTTGAGGAAGTGCCTACATGAGACTGCGGAGGTGGCGGAGCCGAGCTTGCTTGGAGAAGTGGAGTTAGAACGTGATGCTATGATTCGACGAGCTCCTACTTGCATCCTTGGGTCAGAAATTAGGAAGTTGAGAAACAGAGAGGTTCAACTAGTCAAAGTACAATGGGGAGAAGATGAGAGCAACGCTACTTGGGAAACAGAAGCGAAGATGCGTTCATTGTACCCATTCCTTTTTGAGTGTATGTCTTTTAGTTTCTCCTTTATCGATTGTCTAGTACTTATCTTATCTTTAGTATGTCCTCTCGTTAGTATCTTTGACCTTTAGATAGGGTAAACCTATGGTTGAAACATGTGTTTGAGACATGTTATGATTGATGGATGCATGTGGATGCAAGTGTTTGCTAGTGGTTGCTCGTGGATGCATATACACACAC
The DNA here is from genome assembly GCA_030737875.1 of Allium sativum. NCBI lineage: Eukaryota > Viridiplantae > Streptophyta > Magnoliopsida > Asparagales > Amaryllidaceae > Allium > Allium sativum. Next base: position 680,987 of record JASFAX010000042.1, on the reverse strand, counting down.
TTTAGACACTAGATCGGCTCAGTCACTTCATATTGCATATTGCATATAATTGTGTGTAGGTAGCTATATTTATGGATGTATAATGGTTGTGTTATCAGATGGATGATGCATTTGGTGTATGGTTGTGCACACATGTAGAAATAGTATGTGTCGATAGGGTTCTTCCGCATACATATTGGATGCATGGCACTATCATGGTTTGCATTAAGGAGGTCAACTGAATCAGTAGACCACCTAATTTAGCATTAGTATACGGGGATATACACACACTTTTTGCATATGTTCATACGTCATTAGAAATTTTTAGGACAATGGATGCCAATGTTTGATGGTTTAGTAGATGGTTGTTTGGTTGGTAGGATACGTTCTTCTTGACTTAGAGATTTCGGGGACGAAATCCTTTAAGGAGGGGAGAATGTAACACCCCGTAATTTTAACATAAAAATTCACAAATTAAATTATACTTAATTAAGTGAAATGGGTTGCGCAGAGAAATATATATATATATTGATATATATATATATAAAATTGAAAATTAAATAAATAAATATGCAAAAATGTTCAAAACAGCGAATTGGGAGAGGGGAATAACCGAACCGGCCGATTTTTTAGGTCGACCCGAGCTCGCTGGGTCGACTAGGGGTTAATCCAGGGTATTTGGCTGTCAACCCGTGGGCCGATTCGCTCAAATGCAGATTTTGCATTTGAATGGTTCTCATGGTTCAGCTTTAATCTAATGGTCCTAAATAACTCCCTACACCTATATATACACCCTAAGACCTAACCCTAAATCAAATGAAAAAATAGATACAAGGCCGTCATGCCGTCAAAATGCAACTTAGAAGGAGCCTCCACAAATTAGAGAAGAAGATAGCTTCTCAAATCAACTCCTAATCAACTCTAGCAACTTAATCTTCTTCATAGGAGTGCTAATGCAAGTTTGGTGAGTACTATAGCCTTAATGACCAATTGTTGAAATGATTATGATAGGATATAATGAGGTTATGGCTATGAATGTGGATCATTGCAAGTTATGTTATCATATGCTATGTGTTCATGATGCTAGTGATGCAAATCACTATGATAAACATTGATCCATTATGACACCATGTTATGCAAGTTTGGTGTTTGATTATATGCAAGTTCATATATAACATGTTATGCAAGTTTGGTGTTTGATTATATGCAAGTTCATATATAACATGTTATGCAAGTTTGGTGTTTGATTATATGCAAGTTCATATATAACATGTTATGCAAGTTTGGTGTTTGATTATATGAAAGTTCATATATAACATGTTATGCAAGTTTGATGTTTGATTATATGCAAGTTCATATATAACATGTTATGCAAGTTTGGTGTTTGATTATATGCAAGTTCATATATGACATGTTATGCAAGTTTGGTGTTTGATTATATGCAAGTCCATATATGACATGTTATGCAAGTTTGGTGGTTGATTATATGCAAGTAACATGTGCAAGTTTACACCTTTGTATGATATGCATACATATGCAAGTTAACCCCTTTGTATGTCATACATACATATGCAAGTTTACCCCTTTGTATGATATAAGTAACTTATGCAAGTTACCCTCTTTATGACATATGTGATTCATGCAAGTTTGGGTTGATTATTTATGCTAGTTGGGTTTGATGCTATGATCATATATGCAAGTTGACACCTTTTAAACCCATGATAATGCTAATGTTATGCTAAGTTGAACCCATTGTATTTGTGATGAATCTTCCCTTTTTAGTATGTCATGTTAGCGTATTACGTGGGGAACGATGGGGTTAATATTCATGTTAACAAAATTGTGTGAAGTTGGTATGATTATGCATACCATAAAGAGGATGGACATAATTGAGTCAATTATGTACATCGTTAAATTTGTAATTAATTAGGGATAATTAATACAAATTATGGGGGTGATTAATTAGGTGTAATTAATCGACTAAGACACGAGGTTGGACCCTTTTGTACCATAAGACTGCCCGGACCCGACCGGCAAATCCAGCGGCTACAAATGGTTGGCCCAATATGAGTGGTCTTAGGTATAAACTAAATACGTGACAAGTGTAAAGACACGAGGTTAGACTCGGTTATGGCGTAAGGCTGCCCGGACCCGACCGGCAAATCCAGCTGCCATAAAAGATAGTCTAATGTGAGAGGTCTTTACAAAGGTTACGGTCTTAATCAATTAAGAAACACTTAACCATATTAGCATGTAGAGGGACATGAGGGGTTAAGTGGGTGCCTTGGGTGGCATGTGGAAAAATCTAGTGGTTGCCATGGGTGGCAATAGAAAATACGATTAGAATACTTAACCAAAGTGGAACATGTAATTAAACATGATTAAAGGGTTAAGTGGGATATACTAGAAAAGGGACAAACTTAGGTGGGTAGCTTGTGGGGGCCCATTTCAACCAGTAACCCATATGTATCTTTGTGGGCTCGACCCATGTCGAGGACGGAACACGCGTACTGGGCTTGACTATAAGAGGCAAAACGGGTTAGCGGTGGCAACGCAAGTCCAACGGGTTTCATATGCGTGTGTGGACCAGGGCTGGTAGGTAAGACGTTGTTGCATCGTGTAGGTATAAGCCGTGCACCGTTGATAGTATCGGGTTGCCACTTTGGGGAATGATACACCCCACTGTGGGGCCAGCACGGGTATCTACGTTAGGGAGCCGATCGAATGGGAGTAGTGGGTACACCTAGTAGAGATAGGGGCAGATGGCACCTATGTAGTCAGCTAGGGGTACACGAGACTACTATTAAGATTACTAAGTACACTTAGTGGGATCAATCTTTAAGTTAGGAATTACTCCTAAGTTGGGTCCTGAGATCTTTGTGTAGTAGTGTGAAGTAAACTTCTACAATGTACCCCAGTGATCCTTAATGCAGGTCAGACCAGGAAATTTAAATAACTGGAAATGCTAGGAAATGTATGCACAAGGAGCTTGAGTCTTCTTGGTAGAATTCCTAGGGCAGTTAGGCAAATTGAACATGAAGCCTGTTATGTATTTATGCTGGATTGATTTATGTATGCTAACTTGAAATGCTTGTGATATGTGGATATGCACGTGCACCAGGGTATTATCAATATGAAAAGGAATAAATCTTTTAAATGGAAAATCCTTTTGCAGATTTAATTATCACTATGTTTAAATGAATTACTCACACCAAACAATAGTCTGACCTTATTTGCTTATGGCAAATGGGGTGTCTCATTTTACGATGAGGCAGCCTCAAATGCATTTTCAGGAATTAAGGAGGCTAAGTAGAGCTGGTTTGAGAAGCCTGCTTTTTATGGGATGATTAGCATGCTTGAGTAGGAAATAAGGGCTTTTGAACTATGATATTTGCATGAATCTCTGAAGAAAATATATGAATTAGCTTTGTAATCATTAAGTTAGGATGTTTTTAATGTTAAAGGAGTGAGATGCAAAGTGTATGCAGTTAACTGAATTGAGTAAACCTTATAATCTGATCATTTCATGAGTCGAAGTGGAGGAACATATGTTTTGAATTATGAATATTAATTAATGTCATAATATTAGTCAATCTGGAGTCCTTCTAAAGGAGTATAGCTGCATAGTATCAATTGTACATGTTTATGGTAATCAGATTTTAAAAGGCTTAGTTTGAAGGTATCACTTCAGTAAGTATGAAAGTATCATTTCATAAGGAATATTTTGAAAAGATCATTTCTTTCTACTTCTAAGGATCATTTCTGAAAGCATTATTTTTCTATTAAAATGACAGTATCATTTTTCTATGTTCTGGAGTATCATTTTTAGAAAGCATTGTTTTCTGTAAGCATTTAGTTATCATTTTTACATATACCTGAGTATCATTATCATCTTTAGGATACAAAAGGATCACTTTTGTATGCTTTTAGTTATCAGTTTGTTTTGTCTGTGTCAACATTGATTTTTAATGAGATCAATGGATCTCTTGCCTTCTTCTTACTCTGATAAAAAGGCAAGAGGGATATATATATATATATATATATATATCTTCATATATATATCAGAATATTTTCTTTGTATGCACTAATATTTTTATATTGGTAAAAAGTTAGGGTCCTGGATGTGTTTATTAAGATGACTCTGGCTTATAACTGTGAATTAGGAAATTGAAGAAAAACAATTATATAGGATTTTGATAGGTAAAAACTGGGGTCATCGCATTTGGTATCAGAGCTGTGTTGATTAGAAAGACAGATAATACTTATTAGAATAATCTAATTAAGAATTGTATGATTGGTTGCTATGGTGTGCTTGATTGTTTTATGCATATATGGGGAATAATGCCATATGTGAGTAGGAAATTTAGCTAACTGGAAACCTTATTCGCTGAAGACTCATGGAAAGAAAGGGAAGAGGAGCACCTATGATGAATATGCAAGAATTAGTTAATGCTTTGAGAGAGGGAATAGGGCATAGACCTGAGAATCCACATGAGGAGCTCTCCAAGTTGCTTAAGACTTATGCTCAATTGGGAGGCAAAAGCTTTAAAGGAACTAAAAGTGTGATGGAAATCCAGGTTTGGCTTAGAACCTTGGAAAGGATTTTTGGGGATATGCAACTGGATGATCAAAGAAGGAGGCAAGTAGCTTCTAGACAGTTTAAAGGAGCAGCTTTGAGATGGTGGGAGGTAATCATAGCTGGAAGAGCTGAGAATGACATCACTTGGAATCAATTCAAGGACTAGTTGAAGCAAGATTTGTACCAGCATCTGCTAAGGCGGCTTTGCTTGAAGAATTCATAAGGCTTAGATAAGGGAGTTTAATTGTCACTGAGTACACTCAGAAATTTGAAGGATTATCAAAGTATGGAGCCATGTTAGTTGCAGATGAAGCATCTAAAAATAGTAGATACATCAAAGGAATAAATCCAAGCATAAGTAGGGCTACGTTACCCTATGCTGATAAGACTTTTGATCAAGTCATAGACCAGGCTTTGAACTTTGAACAACATGATAAAGAAAGGGAAAAATTCAAGAATTTTAAGAACAACAATAGCAAAAAGGGTAAATGGAAACATCATCCATATGAGAAGAAACAAGAAAATGCTGAAAGTAAGAAAACCAGTGAGGCCAAGACTGGTGAAAATAAGCAAAAATTGGTGTGTCATCATTGTGGTATAGAGGGACATATCAAACCAAGGTTCCTAGAGTTGAGGGGCGGAGCATTCAAGTGTTATACTTGTGGAAAAGAAGGTCACTTTAAAGAAAAATTGCCCTGAAGGAAAGCAGCAAGGCAGAGTGGCAGTTTTGGAAGCAAAAGGAAAATCCATTGTGGAATCTAATGCAGAAAATCTTGGACAAATGGAAGGTATATTATTTATTTTCCAAATGCCTATCTCAGTAGTTTTTGACACAGGAGCAACACATTCTCAGATCTCCCATGATATAGTTAAAACCCTGAAACTGAATTGTATTTTTCTAGAGAGACCATCACTTGTTAAAAGCTCTCTAGGAAGTTCTTGTGCTTTGGATATGATTTGTGTGGATGCAGAATTAATTATAGGAGGAAATGTTTTCATTTCTAATTTATATGTTTTGATTTACCCAGATATAGGTATTATATTGGGTATGGATTGGTTAAAGCAATATTGGGCTATAATTAATTTAGAAACATCCACCATTTCACTTCAAAATCATAGGAGTCAAAGAATTACAGTTCTTTGTGAATCAGCAAAGGAAAGAAGGTTATTTCATTTATGTGGGGTAGGTGATGAAATTACTGAATTTTCAATAGAGCACATTCCCATAGTAAATGAATATTTAGAGGTTTTTAGGGAAGTAAAGGGTATTCCAAATAACAGGCCAGTAGAATTTCAAATTAATTTAGTGCCAGGAGCATCCCCAGTGATTAAAAAGCCTACAAGAATGGGGCCAAGTGAACTGATTGAATTAAAGAAACAGTTGGAAGAATTAGAGGAAAAAGGCTTTATAAGACCAAGTAATTCTTGTTGGGGTGCACCAGTGGTTTTTGTGAAGAAACAAGATAGTTCTTTGAGGTTATGTGTAGACAACAGGGAATTAAATAAATTAACTATAAAGAACAAATATCCTTTACCAAGAATTGATGATCTTTTTGATTAATTGGCTCGGTCCAAAGTGTTTTCTAGGCTTGATTTAGCTTCAGGATTTCACCAAATGAAGGTGGAGGAGTCTAGCATAAAATACACAGCATTCAACACTAGATATGGATTGTATGAATTTTTAGTAATGCCATTTGGACTTACTAATGCACCATCATACTTTGTTGATTTAATGAATAGAACTTTCAGAGATTATTTGGATAAATTTGTGCTAATTTTCATAGATGATATTCTGATTTATTCCAAGACGAAGGAAGAGCATGAAAATCATTTGCATTTAGTTTTAGACAGATTAAGGCAAAATAAATTAAAGGCAAAATTTTCTAAATGCACATTTTGGAAAGAAGAAGTGAATTTTCTTGGACATGTTATTTCTGCTCAAGGTATTTCTGTGAATCCTAGTAAAGTAATAGCCATACAGACATGGCAAAGACCTAAAACAGTGAGTGAAGTTAGATCATTTATGGGAATGGCTGGATACTATAGGAGATTTATTAAAGATTTTTCCAAAATCTCAACACCACTGACTAATCTAACTAGGAAAAACCAAGTTTATGTATGGACAGAAAAATGTGAAAAAGCTTTTGAAGAACTAAAGGAGGCATTAGTAAATGCACCCGTTTTGAGAATACCGGAAGGAAACCATGATTTAACCATTTATACAGATGCATGTGGGTATGGTTTGAGAGCAGTATTGATGCAAGAAGGTCAAGTAGTTGCATATGCATCAAGGCAATTGAAACCCAATGAAACCAGGTATGCAACACATGACTTGGAATTAGCTACAGTAGTGTATGCTTTGAAATTATGGAGACATTATTTATTAGGGGCCAAATTTGAGCTCTACATAGACCATAAATCTTTGAAATATTTATTTTCACAGAAGGATTTGAATATATGGCAGCATAGGTGGGTGGAGTTTTTAGCTGCATATGATTTTGAGATACTCTACACACCAGGAAAAGCTAATAGAGTAGCTGATGCTTTGAGTAGGAAACATGCAAAAATAAGCTTACTAATGATAGAGGAGTTTAAGGATTTAATGATCCTCACTGATCTGGAAATAAAAGAGGAAAATGGTGTGCATATGGAGGTGCATGATGCACAAGAAAATATGGAAAAATTAAGTATGGTTACCTTGCAGTCTGATTTGATCCTGAAGGTAAAAGACATGCAAAATGAAGACCCTATTATTTTAGAGAAGAAAGCTCTTTTGGAAGAAGGAGAAGAAATGCAAGATCTGCATATTGATGAAAAGGGGTATGTGAGAAATAAAAATAGGATTTGGGTACCTGATAATCCAGGATTGAAAGATGAAATTTTAAATGAGTTTCACAGGAGAAAATATTCTATACACCCAGGAAGCACCAAGATGTATCACAATCTTAAGAGGAACTATTGGTGGAAGGGAATGAAAAGTGATGTGGCAAAATGTGTAGCCAAGTGTGTGGTTTGCCAACAGATAAAGGCAGAGACACAAAGACCCTCAGGTTTATTGCAGCCATTAAGTATACCTCAGTGGAAATGGGAGGATATCTCCATGGGTTTTGTAGATGGTCTACCAAGATCAAAAAGAGGAAATACTAGTATATGGGTAGTGGTTGATAGGCTAACCAAAGTAGCACATTTCATACCAGTAAAGGCAGATAGGAATGCACCAAAATTGGCTCAGGTTTTCATGAAGGAAATAGTGAAATTACATGGTATACCCAAGACCATTGTAAGTGACAGGGACACTATTTTTACATCCAAGTTTTGGATGAGCTTTCAAGAGGCTTTAGGAAGTGAGCTTTGCATGAGCACAGCTTACCATCCACAGTCAGATGGACAAACTGAAGTGGTTAACAAAATACTTGAGGATTTATTAAGAGCATGTATTTTGGACTTTGGGGGTAATTGGGAAGAATACCTTCATTTAGCTGAATTTACATACAATAACAGTTATCAAAGTACTATAAAATTGGCACCATTTGAAGCTTTATATGGCAGGCCATGCTCATCTCCAATATGTTGGGTTGGAACAGGTGAGAGAACAATTTTAGGCCCTGGATACATAAAGGAAACAACTGAGAAGATTGCATTGATAAGGAAGAGAATGGCAGCTGCACAAGACAGACAAAAGAAATATGCAGATAAGAAGAGAAAGCCAATTGAATACCAGGTAGCTGACATTGTTTTCATCAAGATTTCACCAATGGAAAAGGTGTTAAGGTTTGGGAAACAAGGAAAACCGATACCTAGATACATTGGACCATACAAGATTATGGAAAGAGTTGGTTCTTTAGCTTATAAATTGGAATTGCCTGAAGAAATGCAAGGAATACATAATGTCTTTCATGTATCACAGTTAAGAAGATGGGTTCATGACAAAAATTACATTTTGGAAACCCCATCCCAGATTCAAATAAAGTCAGATTTGGTTTATGAACAAGAGCCAATAGGAATCTTGGCTAAAAATGTGAAGAAACTGAGGAACAAGACTTTGAAGCTTGTGAAAGTGCAGTGGAGCATTGATCCAAATGATTGCACATGGGAATTAGAAGATAAGATTAGGGTGAAATATTCTAAGCTGTTTGTAAATTAAAGGTAACAATTTTTTTTAAGTACATGACTTATGTTTGTTTGTCTGGCCAATTTAATTAATTGGACGAGTATGTTTGCACTTTCTGAGACAAGTGGAAATTTTATTTCAGTTATGAAGACAATTGTGAGGACACAATTCCTAAAAGTAGGGGTATTTGTAATGACCCAAAATTCCTAGAACATTATTCATCAAATAGTTAGGTATCATTTTTATACAAACCTAAGTATCATTTTATCCTCATGACATAGCAGTATCACTTTATGTGCACAGTGGTAGCTGTTTTATATTCCACTAAACCTTCACTGAATTTAATTAGGATTAATGATGTTTTGGATTGTGTGCATGTATAAGTGTGTGTGTGTGTGCACATGTGTACAGCAAAGGAAATGCACCAGACAGCACCATGATTCCACGACATATGTGTATATATGTGTGCTGATTCATATATGTGTGTACCCATGAGTTTTCAGTGAACTTTAATTAATTAAAGTTTATGAACTGATTTATTATAAAATGTGAATGGGTTTGGGGTCATATATATACATGCAAATAGCAAAACAAGTGTACCCAGATTTAAAATAAAGTATGATCAGATTTAGAAAGGAGGGGAAACATTGTTTTGGCATGACTTGATTTGGAGGGAAACTGATTTTCCTTTTTCTGTAAAAGAGGTGCAGTTTTACACCCGAGCACCTTAATTTAAATGAAGTTAAATTATGTAAATAACACACACCTATGGCATGATCTATTGAAGGATAAAACTGACATTTCAAAACCTTGAAACCCTAGAAAACTGAGGCTATAAATAAGGGTAGCCGGGGCAAAATCCAACTACCTAATATAAAAAAATAGAAATCCATAAAAATCTGTTTCAAGGGAAGAAGAGAAGTTTGAAGATAAAGCAAAGATTTTCTGATTTTCTAGCTTAGAAGAAAGGAGATTTGGTGAGTATCTTCACTTAAATCATATGGCATTAAGTCCTAAATTTAAGAAGCAGCCACTATTTTTATAAGATCATTTTTTTTTAATCTGTTTCCAGTTTTTCTCATATGTTTATATATATATATATATATGTGGAAGAAAAACATTACTGATTTTATCTAAGTTCATCATGGAGTTTAAACTTATGAATCTGAAGTTATTTATTCTGTTATGATCCCTTAAACACATTTAAACTGATACCCTTAAAGTTTTATTTAGAAATCTGAGTATGTAAAAGGTATATATATATCTGTGGCCATCCCCCTTGAAACATTTATTTGGGCTGCGACATACTAATGTATAGGCGCTGAGGCTCTGTAAGTGAATGATTTAGAGAGCAATAGATTATCTATGTGCTGATCTCTAATCAAAAACATAACCATTATGTCGCAACTAGGCTTTAAAGCTTATTTAGAGCCAGTTTAGGCATTTTGGCCATAAATCTCTCAAAAATATTACCCAGACTACAGATTAATATCAGATATATGTTCAGATAAAGACAAATAATATATATGTATTGTAACACCCCACGCCCGCTATGGTCACTCTCTAAGGGAATGCCATAACATCGGTGGAGTATTTTGAGTGAATATAGAACAGAGTAATTACAGCAAGACAGATATGAGTAATACTTGAAAATTTAAAACATCATTTCAATTGCAGCGGAAAATAAAACATGTCTGGTTACATCACAAAACCATAATGGAAGTCAAGTACAAATATCCATCCTGCTAAATAAAAATACATAATCCCAATACATGAACTGATAGCCATAAAAGAAAAAGGGTAAGCTGAGCTCTACATCTAGGGTCCAAGCTCCAAGAGAGTAATAAAAGCAGCCTGATCAAAGCCCACTCGTGCTGGGCCCACTCTGAGAACCTGAGGGTTGGGAAAAAAGATAAAAACAACGGGGTCAGACATAAGTCTGAGCGAGTCCTATAACTTTAACAATGTAATCATTAAAGTAATAAGGATATGATATAACTTGGTACGGTGTGACTGGGGATAGATGACTACACTCAGTAGCCAATCAAACTTAGAGTGAACTAAGGTAACGATAAAGACGCATTTGCCCTCCCAAGGATATTTACTACACTTCACCACACCAGTCATTCCTACTTAAAGGTTGATCCCTCTCAAGGACTTAGAAAATTTACCCAGTAGTTTCGTATACCCCTAGCTGACTACATAGGTGCCGTCTGCCCCTATCTCCACTAGGTGTACCCACTACTCCCAAGCGATCGGCTCCCTACCGTAGATACCCGTGCCGGCCCGACAGTGGGGTGTATCACTCCCCAACGTGGCAACCCGATATAATTAGCGGTGCACGGCTTATATCTACACGATGCAACAACGTCTTACCTACCAGCCCGGGTCCACACACGCATATGAAACCCGTTGGACTTGCGTTGCCACCGCTAACCCGTTTTGGCCTCTTATAGTCAAGCCCAGTACGCGTGTCCCGTCCTCGACATGGGTCGAGCCCAATAAGATACATATGGGTTACTAGTTGAAATGGGCCCCCACAAGCTACCCACCTAAGCTTGTCCCTTTTTCTAGTGCATCCCACTTAACCCTTTAATCATGTTTAATTACATGTTTCCACTTGGTTAAGTATTCTAATCGTATTTCTATTGCCACCCAAGGCAACCCACTAGATTTCCACATGCCACCCAAGGCCCCCACTTAACCCCTCATGTCCCTCTACATGCTAATATGGTTAAGTGTTTCTTAATTAATTAATTAAGATCATGACCTCATAAAGACCTCTCACATTAGACCGTCTTTTATGACTGCTGGATATGCCGGTTGGTTCCGGGCAGACTTCTGTCATCAAAAGGGTCTAACCTCGTGTCTTTACTTTAATCACGTATTTAATTTATGACTAAGACCTCTCACATTGGGCCAATCATTTGTAGCCGCTGGATGGCCGGTCGGTTCCGGGCAGACTTCCGCTACAAAAGGGTCCAACCTCGTGTCTTAGTTGATTAATTACGCCTAATTAATCACCCCCATAATTAATTATCCCTGATTAATTACACATTTTTAAGAACATGGGTAGACCTAACTCAATAGGTAAATTCCCAATTCCATAGTGTGGGTAGACCTAACTTAATAGGTAAATTCCCAACTCCATAATGTGGGTAGACCTAACTTAATAGGTAAATTCCCAATTATGTCCATTCATTTCATGTTATGCTTAATCATAACAACTTTACACCTTTTTTTATAATCATGCATATTAACCCCATCGTTTCCCACGTAATTAGTTTACATAACATGTCATATATAGGGACAACCTTGCATATGTTATGCACATCATAAAAAGAGACAAACTTGCATATGAACTTGCATATAAACTTGCATAAAACTTGCATATGAACTTGCATATAACTTGCATATAAACTTGCATAAAACTTGCATATGAACTTGCATATGAACTTGCATAAAACTTGCATATGAACTTGCATATGAACTTGCATAAAACTTGCATATGAACTTGCATACCATGTCATATCACAAAGGCAAACTTGCATATGTTATGCACATCATAGAAAGAGGCTAACTTGCACATGAATCATGTCATATCACAAAGGCAAACTCGCATATGTTATGCATATCATAAAAAGAGACTAACTTGCACATGAATCATGTCATATCACAAAGGCAAACTCGCATATGTTATGCATATCATAAAAAGAGACTAACTTGCATATGATCTTACATATAAACTTGCATAAAACTTGCATATGAACTTACATGACACATCATATCATAAAAGAGGCAAGTTTACATATGAACTTATAACACATGACAACCACAACTTGCATAATCCACATTTACATCCATAGCCTCCTAATATCCTATCCTAATTAGTTTAGCAATTACTTGCTAAAGGCATAGGAACTCACCAAAACCAAGATTAGCAAACTTATGAAGTAGAACTAGTTGCTAAATATGAAGAAGATGATGATTAGAGGTTGATTAGCTTGCAACTTCCTTCATAAATTAGTGGAGGCTCCTCTCAAGTTTGATTTTGGCGGCATGAGGCCATCATTTCTATTTTTAGTATGGATTAGGCTTGCATTAGGGTGTATTTATAGGATTAGGGTGTGTTTTAGACCATAGGATTAACCCTAGGCTAGATTAGGTCCGTCAGATTTAGGAAATCTCTAGAACACAGCCCAGCCCTAGCCAGAAAACCAGATCTGGTGCACCCAAGCCAAGTGGCTCGACACCCTGTGTCGACAGGCAAGTCGATAGGGCAGTCGACTCCCCAGTCGACAGGCCTGTCGACAGGCCTGTCGACATGGGTAGGGCGGGAAGTTTCCCGCCTGGCCCCCTGCTGGCTCCAATTTCGAAATCTGATTTTTAATTTTTAGGTCTGTTTTTAACTTTGAATTTTCTGCAAACTTCATTGGGCCATAACTGGGCCATACGGACTCCGATTTACAAAATTTCGGACTCTATTCTGCGTATTTTTCCGAGACGAACGCAATGACGCAGCCTGTTTCCCCCAATTCTTACATTTGAGATTATTTATTCTGCAATTAGTGAATTTTAGCATTAACCGAAATTCGGGGTGTTACATTCTCCCCTCCTTAAAGGATTTCGTCCCCGAAATCTCTAAGCTAAGGAGAATGCATATCCTACCATCCAAACAACCATCTACTCAATCCATCAAACACGGGCATCCATTGTCCTTAAAACAATTTCTAATGATGTATGAGCATATGCAAAAAGTGTGTGTATATGTTCCCTATCTAATGTATGAACATATGCAAACCATGATAGTGCCATGCATCCATTATGTATGCGAGAGAACCCTATCGACACATACAATATCTACATGAGTGCACAATCATTCACCAAAATGCATCATCCATATGATAACACAATCATTATACATCCATAAATATAGCTTCCTACACACAATTTTATGCAATATGCAATATGAAGTGATTGAGCCGATCTAGTGCCTAGAGTGTGTGTATATGCATCCACGAGCAACCACTAACAACCACTTGCATCCACATGCATCCATCAAACATAACATGTCTCAAACACATGTTTCAACCATAGGTTTACCCTATCTAAAGGTCAAAGGTACAAATGAGAGGACATACTAAAGATAAGATAAGTACTAGACAAACGATAAAGGAGAAGTTAAAAGACATACCCTCAAAAAGGAACGGGTACAATGAACGCATCTTCGCTTCCGTTTCCCAAGTTGCGTTGCTCTCGTCTTCTCCCCATTGTACTTTGACTAGTTGAACCTCTCGATTCCTCAATTTCCTAGTCTCTGACCCAAGGATGCGGGTAGGAGCTTGTCGAATAGTCGCATCACGCTCTACTTCCACTTCTTTAAGCAAGCTCGGCTCTACCACCTCTGCGGTCTCATGTAAGCACTTCCTCAAATGTGACACATGGAATACATCATGTACACCACTAAGTCTGTCGGGCAACTCCACTCTATATGCCATCCGTCCGATCCTTTCCTTAATAGGAAATGGCCCTACGAACCTTGGTGCTAACTTCCCAACAGATCCAAAGCGAACCACATTTCGTAACGGCGACACTTTGACAAAGACCATGTCCCCAACCTCAAACTCAAGGTCCGTCCTCCTTTTGTCCGCATAAGATTTTTGCCTATCCTGCGCTGCTTTCATCCTTCTTCGAATCAAGTCAATCTTCTCAGAAGTCTCCCTAACCATATCAGGCCCAAGCAAGATCTTATCTGTAGATTCCCACCAACATGTAGGCGATCGACAAGGCCTTCCATAAAGAGCTTCAAAAGGAGCCATACCAATACTGGACTGAAAGCTGTTATTATATGCGAACTCCACCAATGGAAGATGCTCTTCCCATGTACCTCCAAAATCCAAGATACAAAGCCTCAAAAGGTCTTCTAGGACACGATTCACCCTCTCAGTCTGGCCTCCGTCTGAGGATGATATGCGGTGCTCAGACACAATTGAGTCCCCACTGCTTCTTGCAAACTTCTCCAGAACTCGCTAGTGAAGATAGGATCTCGATCACTCACTATGCTAGAGGGTACCCCATGCAATCGAACTATCTCTCGAAGATATACTGAAGCTAGCCATGGAGCCGTCCTCTTGCTCTTCACAGGTATGAAATGGGCGCTCTTAGTAAGTCTGTCTACCACCACCCAAATTCCCGTATTACCCTTTCTCGATCTGGGTAACCCGTCAATAAAATCCATCGAGACTCTATCCCACTTCCATTGCGGAACTTCCAATGGGTGAAGCAACCCACCAGGTTTCTTTTGCTCCGCTTTCACCTGTTGGCATACCAAGCACCGAGCAACATATTCAGCCACATCTTTCTTCATACCGGCCCAGAAGAAAACCCGCTTCATGTCCTGGTACATCTTGTCCCCACCGGGATGAATGGTCATCCTAGAACGGTGTGCATCATCAAGAATAGCCTTCCTCAAACCCTCGTCTTGCGGTACACAAAGTCTACCGTCTCTACGCAAGCACCCCTTATCGTCTAGGGTGTACCTACTCAAATGGCTGGACGACTCCCCCCTTATGAGCTTCTCTACCAACTCAACCAAATGTGGGTCGTCCCTTTGTGCTTCTCCAATCTGCCCCAAAAGAGTAGGTCTAACCTCCAAGGATGCTAGCAAACCGGGTACATACTCACTGGAAGGTCTGAAATCAAACATCGAGATAAATTCCAAGCTTCGCTGTTCCACGAACAATGGACTCAAGGACAGCCTTTTTCTGCTCAAGGCGTCCGCCACCACGTTACCCTTGCCAGGGGTATACGCTATCTCGAAACCATAGGATGCTAAGAACTCCATCCACCTTTGCTGTCTCAAATTCAAATCCTTCTGAGAAAACAAGTACTTCAATGATTTATGGTCAGTAAACAATTCGAATCTCTCACCAAGAAGATAATGGCGCCAAATCTTAAGCGCAAAAACAATAGCGGCCAACTCTAAATCATGGGTAGGGTAATTTTTCTCATGCATTCTCAACTGCCTTCCACCATAGGCTATTACCCTTCCCTCTTGCATTAAGACTGCGCCTAATCCTGTCCCACAAGCATCGGTATAGACAACAAATGGCTTGCTCCCATCTGGCAACACTAAAACTGGAGCAGTGGTTAAGGCTCTCTTTAACCGTCGGAAAGCATCATCACAATCTACGTCCCATGTGAAAAAAAGATTCTTCTTCGTTAATCGGGTTAATGGGGCTGATATCTTCGCGAAGTCTTTGATAAACTTCCTATAATAACCCGCCAAACCCAAGAAACTTCTCACTTCGGTAGCATTCTTTGGAACCTTCCAATCCTGAATTGATACTACCTTTGCGGGATCCACAGCTATCCCTTCCTTGGAGACCACGTGCCCCAAGAACCGCACTTCCTTTCTCCAGAAGTGACATTTAGAGAATTTAGCCTTAAGGCTATGTGCTCGAAGAGTCTTCAACACCTCCCCAAGATGTAAGGCATGCTCTTCTTCACTCTTAGAAAATGCTAAGATATCATCCACAAAGACCACCACGAACTTATTAAGGAACTCCCTGAACACCCTACTCATCAAATCAACAAAGTATGCAGGGGCGTTCGTCAACCCAAATGGCATCACCAGCCACTCATAGAAACCATCCGGAGTTCTAAAGGCAGTCTTGTCTATGCTATCCTCAGCCACCCTCAACTGATGAAACCCCGTGGCTAAGTCCAATTGAGAAAATACTGAAGCGCCAACCAATTGATCGAAAAGATCATCAATCCTCGGCAATGGGTGTCTATTCTTCTTTGTGAGCTTGTTGAGTTCTCTATGGTCTACACAAAGCCTGAGGGACCCATCCGCCTTCGTAGCAAAAACTACTGGAGCACCCCACTCCAATATACTTCGTCTTATGAACCCCTTCTCAAGCAACTCCCCTACTTGCTTATGGAGTTCCCTCCTCTCACGAGGAGCCATGTGGCGCACTGGTAAAGATACAGGTTTATCATTATCTACCAGATATATTCGGAAGTCAATCTCCCGCTTCGGAGGTAAGCCCTTCACCTCCTCAAACACATCCGAGTATTCCCGGACCACTCTAACAGATTGCAAACTCTCGACCGAAGCGTCAAGCGATTCAAGATAACTTAGCATAACAGAATCCATGGGATTACAAGAGATCTCGAGAGTGTTACCCAAGCGGGTCATGAGCCTAACAACTCTCCTTTCGCAATCAAGAACGGCACCATTACTGGATAACCAGTCCATGCCCAAAATCAACCCATAGCCCGTGAAGCCCAAAACAAAAGCATCACATCTAAACTCAATGCTAAGTATAGAAATCTTCAAACCCAAACATATCATGGACAAGTAAGTGGAGCCCCCAATTGGGTTTGAAACAACCAAGGGATCATCTACCAGACTGGTGTCTAAGTGCAGTGACTCAACTAATGATGATGAGATAAACGAATGCGATGCGCCAGAATCAAACAATGTTTGGACAGGATGATCAAATAGAAAAACCAGACTTTCAACGGAAATAGTTCTACCTCTTTCCTGAATCGGTGGGACCGCGAGAGCCTGTACTTGCCCCCTAGCCTGACCCGGTGCCATAAGAGCTTGCACCTGTCCTCCTGAGGTAGTTCCCGTCCTTTGCCCTTTCTTAGGGCAATCCTTCACTAGATGCCCTGCTTCGCCACAGTGAAAGCAACCAGTCTTCTTCTTCTTTCTACAATCCTTGCTTATGTGGCCTGGTATCCCACAATTGAAGCACTTCTTCTTCCCCTTGCCACCGTTGCCTTTCCCACCTTTGTTTTGCTGTTGTTGCTGAGGTCTCTTTTGATCTCCCTTCTTCTCGGGTGCCTTATTAGCATTGGGACCCTTCTCTTCTTCATGCATGAGTGCCATGTCAACTAGCTTCTCAAAGGTGGCCCCCATAGGGATATGAGTCATAGCCAACCCATGCATTGGTTCATTCAAGCCTTTCACGAACCTCAAAGCCTTCTTCTCCGGTGTATTCACCATGTCTAGTCCAAACCTTGCCAATTGATTAAACTTGTTGACATATTCCTTCACTGAGAGATTTCCTTGCTTTAGAGTCAAGAATCTTTCCATATACAAGTTTTCCTCCGCCCTTGAGAGAAACTTTGCCACAAATCTTTGCCTAAAATCCGCCCAAGAGTCAACGGGGCGTTCTCCATTAGTGACCTCCCACCAGAATGAGGCCTCTCCCTTCATTAACCAAGCAGCTAACTTGACTTTCTTTCCTTCTTCCATCTCGAAGATATCTATCAACTCTTCCACCTCCTTAAGCCAATCTCTAGCCTCCACAAAAGTTTCAGATCCTTGAAAAGGTTTCCCTCCCATAGCTTTGAATTCCTTGCAAGTCTTAGCAAAAGTATCCGTGCGAGGAGGAGGGGGAGGAGGAAGATCGGGTGCTACGGTTGGTGGAGGAACATTTGCTGGACCCGCAGTGGTGGCCCTGGCCTCCATCAATCTCCTATACCATACTGGTATCGTCACACCCTCCGGAAAGTTAAGATCCTCAGCCATGCTGAAACGAAAAAGGAAAGATTCAAAACGGAGAATTCGAAGGATAAAGATATGGCTATTGGGGATTATGCTTTTCTTTCAAAAACTTTTCTCTTTAAAGACATGTTTTTGAAAATATTTCTTCCAAAAATGTTTTTAGAAAAATAGTTTTCTAAAAATTTTATCTGTTCCGGTAACCTCGCTCTGATACCACGTGTAACACCCCACGCCCGCTATGGTCACTCTCTAAGGGAATGCCATAACATCGGTGGAGTATTTTGAGTGAATATAGAACAGAGTAATTACAGCAAGACAGATATGAGTAATACTTGAAAATTTAAAACATCATTTCAATTACAGCGGAAAATAAAACATGTCTGGTTACATCACAAAACCATAATGGAAGTCAAGTACAAATATCCATCCTGCTAAATAAAAATACATAATCCCAATACATGAACTGATAGCCATAAAAGAAAAAGGGTAAGCTAAGCTCTACATCTAGGGTCCAAGCTCCAAGAGAGTAATAAAAGCAGCCTGATCAAAGCCCACTCGTGCTGGGCCCACTCTGAGAACCTGAGGGTTGGGAAAAAAGATAAAAACAACGGGGTCAGACATAAGTCTGAGCGAGTCCTATAAATTTAACAATGTAATCATTAAAGTAATAAGGATATGATATAACTTGGTACGGTGTGACTGGGGATAGATGACTACACTCAGTAGCCAATCAAACTTAGAGTGAACTAAGGTAACGATAAAGACGCATTTACCCTCCCAAGGATATTTACTACACTGCACCACACCAGTCATTCCTACTTAAAGGTTGATCCCTCTCAAGGACTTAGAAAATTTACCCATTAGTTTCGTATACCCCTAGCTGACTACATAGGTGCCGTCTGGCCCTATCTCCACTAGGTGTACCCACTACTCCCAAGCGATCGGCTCCCTACCGTAGATACCCGTGCCGGCCCCACAGTGGGGTGTATCACTCCCCAACGTGGCAACCCGATATAATTAGCGGTGCACGGCTTATATCTACACGATGCAACAACGTCTTACCTACCAGCCCGGGTCCACACACGCATATGAAACCCGTTGGACTTGCGTTGCCACCGCTAACCCGTTTTGGCCTCTTATAGTCAAGCCCAGTACGCGTGTCCCGTCCTCGACATGGGTCGAGCCCAATAAGATACATATGGGTTACTGGTTGAAATGGGCCCCCACAAGCTACCCACCTAAGCTTGTCCCTTTTTCTAGTGCATCCCACTTAACCCTTTAATCATGTTTAATTACATGTTTCCACTTGGTTAAGTATTCTAATCGTATTTCTATTGCCACCCAAGGCAACCCACTAGATTTCCACATGCCACCCAAGGCACCCACTTAACCCCTCATGTCCCTCTACATGCTAATATGGTTAAGTGTTTCTTAATTAATTAAGATCATGACCTCATAAAGACCTCTCACATTAGACCGTCTTTTATGACTGCTGGATATGCCGGTTGGTTCCGGGCAGACTTCTGTCATCAAAAGGGTCTAACCTCGTGTCTTTACTTTAATCACGTATTTAATTTATGACTAAGACCTCTCACATTGGGCCAATCATTTGTAGCCGCTGGATGGCCGTTCGGTTCCGGGCAGACTTCCGCTACAAAAGGGTCCAACCTCGTGTCTTAGTTGATTAATTACGCCTAATTAATCACCCCCATAATTAATTATCCCTAATTAATTACACATTTTTAAGAACATGGGTAGACCTAACTCAATAGGTAAATTCCCAATTCCATAGTGTGGGTAGACCTAACTTAATAGGTAAATTCCCAACTCCATAATGTGGGTAGACCTAACTTAATAGGTAAATTCCCAATTATGTCCATTCATTTCATGTTATGCTTAATCATAACAACTTTACACCTTTTTTTATAATCATGCATATTAACCCCATCGTTTCCCACGTAATTCGTTTACATAACATGTCATATATAGGGACAACCTTGCATATGTTATGCACATCATAAAAAGAGACAAACTTGCATATGAACTTGCATATAAACTTGCATAAAACTTGCATATGAACTTGCATAAAACTTGCATATAAACTTGCATAAAACTTGCATATGAACTTGCATATGAACTTGCATAAAACTTGCATATGAACTTGCATAAAACTTGCATATGAACTTGCATATGAACTTGCATACCATGTCATATCACAAAGGCAAACTTGCATAAGTTATGCACATCATAGAAAGAGGCTAACTTGCACATGAATCATGTCATATCACAAAGGCAAACTCGCATATGTTATGCATATCATAAAAAGAGACTAACTTGCACATGAATCATGTCATATCACAAAGGCAAACTCGCATATGTTATGCATATCATAAAAAAGAGACTAACTTGCATATGATCTTACATATAAACTGCATAAAACTTGCATATGAACTTACATGACACATCATATCATAAAAGAGGCAAGTTTACATATGAACTTATAACACATGACAACCACAACTTGCATAATCCACATTTACATCCATAGCCTCCTAATATCCTATCCTAATTAGTTTAGCAATTACTTGCTAAAGGCATAGGAACTCACCAAAACCAAGATTAGCAAACTTATGAAGTAGAACTAGTTGCTAAATATGAAGAAGATGATGATTAGAGGTTGATTAGCTTGCAACTTCCTTCATAAATTAGTGGAGGCTCCTCTCAAGTTTGATTTTGGCGGCATGAGGCCATCATTTTTATTTTTAGTATGGATTAGGCTTGCATTAGGGTGTATTTATATGATTAGGGTGTGTTTTAGACCATAGGATTAACCCTAGGCTAGATTAGGTCCGTCAGATTTAGGAAATCTCTAGAACACAGCCCAGCCCTAGCCAGAAAACCAGATCTGGTGCACCCAAGCCAAGTGGCTCGACACCCTGTGTCGACAGGCAAGTCGACAGGGCAGTCGACTCCCCAGTCGACAGGCCTGTCGACAGCCCTGTCGACATGGGTAGGGCGGGAAGTTTCCCGCCTGCCCCCCTGCTGGCTCCAATTTCGAAATCTGATTTTTAATTTTTAAGTCTGTTTTTAACTTTGAATTTTCTGCAAACTTCATTGGGCCATAACTGGGCCATACGGACTCCGATTTACAAAATTTCGGACTCTATTCTGCGTATTTTTCCGAGACGAACGCAATGACGTAGCCCGTTTCCCCCAATACTTACATTTGAGATTATTTATTCTGCAATTAGTGAATTTTAGCATTAACCGAAATTCGGGGTGTTACATGTATACTGTCATAATTAAACAAGGACTTATATTAGTTAAATCTCTTGCTAAGTGATTTTCTAGAATTTACTCAGATGCATTGTATGAATTGTGTTATGCTTGAATGGTTGATATTCTGGCCTGATTCATTGTTTGTATTGTTTGGAGTGATTTCTATGAAACCCATGATTAAACATGCAGTGAAGTCTAACTATGTTAGGTTACCTTATTAGGTAAATTAGCCACTGAAAATTCATATGAACACTTAGTAATTTAACTAAGGATTATTTTGGTCAAGATGACTGCTGGATGGCTTGTATTCGAATTGCAAGTTTGGTACATGGCCTAAGTTGGGTCCTGAGATCTTTGTGTAGTAGTGTGAAGTAAACTTCTACAATGTGCCCCAGTGATCCTTAATGCAGGCCAGACCAAGAAATTTAAATAACTGGAAATGCTAGGAAATGTATGCATAAGGAACTTGAGTCTTCTTGGTAGAATTCCAAGGGCAGTTATGCAAATTGAACATGATTGTTGACAGGATGAATTAGCCTATTATGTATTTATGCTGGATTGATTTATGTATGCTAACTTGAAATGCTTGTGATATGTGGATATGCACATGCACCAGGGTCTTATCAATATGAAAAGGAATAAATCTTTTAAATGGAAAATCCTTTTTCAGATTTAATTATCACTATGTTTAAATGAATTACTCACACCAGACAATAGTCTGACCTTATTTTCTTATGGAAAATGGGGTGTCTCATTTTATGATGAGGCAGCCTCAAATGCATTTTCAGGAATTAAGGAGGCTAAGTAAAGCTGGTTTGAGAAGCCTGCAGTTTATGGGATGATTAGCATGCTTGAGTAGGAAATAAGAGCTTTTGAACTATGATAGTTGCATGAATCTCTGAAGAAAATATATGAATTAGCTTTGTAAACATTAAGTTAGGATGTTTTTAATGTTAAAGGAGTGAGATGCAAAGTGTATGCAGATAACTGAATTGAGTAAACCTTATAATCTGATCATTTCATGAGTCGGCGCAAATACATTCCGTGCTTTTAACCCAACTCAAGCTGAAGAGACTTATTCAATGGTCACTGCTAACCGCTTTTGGCGAAGTGGAGGAACATATGTTTTGAATTATAAATATTAATTAATGTCATAATATTAGTCAATCTGGAGTCCTTCTAAAGGAGTATAGTTGCATAGTATCAATTGTACATGTTTATGGTAATCAGATTTTAAAAGGCTTAGTTTGAAGGTATCACTTCAGTAAGTATGAAAGTATCATTTTCATAAGGGATATTTTGAAAGGATCATTTCTTTCTACTTCTAAGGATCATTTCTGAGAGCATTATTTTTCTATTAAAATGATAGTATCATTTTTCTATGTTTTGGAGTATCATTTTTAGAAAGCATTGTTTTCTGTAAGCATTTAGTTATCATTTTTACATATACATGAGTATCATTATCATCTTTAGGATACAAAAGGATCACTTTTGTATGCTTTTAGTTATCAGTTTGCTTTGTCTGTGTTCAACATTGATTTTTAATGAGATCAATGGATCTCTTGCCTTCTTCTTACTCTGATAAAAAGGAGCTTTGCGGCGCACGAGGAAGACAAGGAGTTTTAAAAATGGAATGTTCTGGTTATAACTGAAATGATATGTGAATGAGCTGGCATGTATAGTTTTGTCTGTTGTATGTTACAAAGGTTCTCGGCCTTATTGTACTCATCCACTATGGGCTGAAAGCCTAATAAAGACTTAACCCAATTTCAAAAAAATATATATATATATATATATATATCAGAATATTTTCTTTGTTTGCACTAATATTTTTATATTGGTAAAAAGTTAGGGTCCTGGATGTGTTTATTAAGATGACTCTGGTTTATAACTGTGAATTAGGAAATTGAAGAAAAAAAATTATATAGGATTTTGATAGGTAAAAATTGGGGTCATCGCAGAAATTAACTTCGATCAGATCACATTCGTGACATTTTCGTCCCCGCCATAGACTGATTCAGGTCACCGGACCACTGTCGACTGACCGGCCTCACCTCCCTCCTCCTTTCTTCTTCAGACGGCCTGACCCCATTCGCCCCCAATTACCCAGAAATCGTTGAAACCCGAACCAATAACCCAAATCGAACGTTGTCCATTCATTTAGGGCCAATGACCTCCACAGGCCGCGCTAGGTTGTCGCACCACCGTCAAAATCTCCGCCACACTCCCCTCTTCAACTCTCATGTTGACACCTCCTCCTAACAACCACCACAAACACCACCATCAGTCAAAAACCAAAACCCACCTTTCTTGCTACCTTCAATGATTCTGGCCACCAAAGTGCACCGATCACAACCAAATTTTGGTTGAAGGTCTACCTCTCCATCCTATATAACATTGCAGTTGATAGCTTCAAACGATTTGCGATGGTTTTAGAGATATAAATTAAAGATTGAAAATGGGTTTATTTGCAAAATTATCGGGTGGTTAATAAGGGTGGCAACAGATACTTTCAGATGCGGATAGTGTCATATCTGCATCCGCATCCGAAAGCATTTTCGGATATCGGATATTTGCATTCACGGATGCGGATAGATATCGGATAATTATCTGCTCCGCCAACGGTCGGTAAATTAATGAACCTAAATGAATTTTTTTTAGCTTAATATTAAGCCTTTTCAACTCAATTGATTACTAAAGTGCTAAAAATAAATAAATATGATGATAATTTTAAATTTAGAGCAATTAGCATGTGTTTAGTAGACTTTTAATTTTCCAAATGAATAAATTAGTATATTTAATTATGTTAAAATACACATAATTTAAGCTATAATCGTGAAAAAAAGAGGACGGATAATTTTCAGATGTGGATATGCTTATATCTGCATCCGCTTTTCCAGATAGCGGATATTTATCCACTTTTCAGAGGCGGATGATGACGGATTTCGAATTTTTCGGGTACTCATTGACATCCCTAGTGTTGAATGATTTGGGGTTTAGGGTTATGGTAATTTGTGTGATTATATAGAGGAAGTTTGTATTATTTTATCTTGGAATGACTAACTATATACTTTATTGAAAACGACTAACGATATTTACTCGTTCCTATCTCCATATCGCCATTTCCATTTGATGTTTATTCATTTGTATGATCACGTACAAACTCCTTTCGTGATGAAAATGTACATCGTACTATGGTTTGATATTTCGGACCCAATGAAACTTGTTTCATTGAAATCAGAGTCTGTTTACTAAAATAGCGCTAGTTTGAGTTAGAATTATCGATTTATTTACATTTTAATTTGCCTACGCTCACAAAATAACTCTGATTGGCGCAAAACTTAAAATCTAGCAATAATTAGTCATTACGGATTTAATAAAAAAAATTCGTTGAAATCGGAGGTCGTTTGAAGAATGGTCCTTATTTAGGGTCTAAATTAAATCAATATAAATCAATTTTAAAACACTTCAATATAATAGCAATTATTATTATTATCAAACAAATTCAAATATAATTTCATATAGTTCCAAAATAAACTATCTCGAATTGAATTTCAAGTTAAATCGATATTTGATATATTAAAAGTCCTTTTATTTTATATAATAAATCGTTATGGTTTTTAAACGATTCCATAGTGACCTTTTGAAAATTTGATTTGGACATTACTCAAAATCTACAATATGAAATCTCTATTTTTCACTTTCATTAGAAAATTATTATCCAATAGATCTGAAACGTTCTTGTTTCAAAGAATTCCGACTTATAATTGATCATGTATATCCATTTAAAGTTCAAAATGAAAAACTACGAATAACTGCGATGTTGCAGCTCGTTTTATAATTAATTTATGAATTATGCATTCAAACTTTGTTTAATAAACGAATTCATTATTATAAATTCAAATCTCACTGAATTAATCCTTTTATATTGCTCAATCATATTATATTGCAAACCCAACTAGTTCCGACTATTTCGGAACTAAATTCATTATTTCATTATTTAATTTGAATTAATAATTCAAAATCATTGAATCCAAGTTATTTAAATTGTCAAATAAACATTTAAAACCAATTTTAAATATTCAACTAAACGGTTAAAAATTTGCATCGTTACGTATCGCCTCGAGCTTGGTGTGCCAAAGTTGAGATTGATTGACTAACTGAAACTGCCATGGCAATTATGTGTCAGTGCTACATGTGACGTAAGATTGTTAGTGGTATTTAGGTTGTTGTCTTGTGGGTTTTTGGTTTGGTTGTCATGTGTTCTGTTATGTGTAGTGGTATGGTGTTTGTGTGGTGAGGCTGTCTTTCCATAGGGATTTTTGGAGATTGTGATGAGCTTCAAGGTGAGATATTGTCTATTTCGGTAGTGGTTCCCCCGTAGTTATACGGCCTAGTTACTTTTTGATGAAATCCGAGCCTGGTCCTATTAAGTCCTCGATGGTGTCATATGCACATCTTAGTTCTTGCCTATGTTGGCTATGTCAGTTCCTCATGTGATTTGGTCAGCTTTTCATGTCTCATCATGCCTATTGTCTCTCTATCCTCTTCAATGGTTGTTACTTTTGGAGATATGATGCAAAGAAATTTATTGTTTCAAAGTATGGGAACTGTGCAAAGATGGAAGAGTATGTTCTGATGGTAAGTGTCTTTTGACACTTGATTTTGCTGCTACTACCTGTCTTTGTATGGCTCTATGTTATTATTCCTGCTGTACTTTGTTTACTTTGCTATGTTTGTACTTTTTGTAAACTTGTTAGTTGTCAATGTTGCCTCCCTGGATGGTGTGCTTTGGATTAGGAATTGTAGTTTAGATAATTTGTCTAGCTCCTATGTTGTAAGCTAGTTTAGCTGAAGTGAATGGTCCACTATGAAAACCGACTTTGATGGATGGTCCACCTTCAAAACCGAAAGTACTATGTTGGTAATTTCTCAATCTTCTATAATAGTGTAATTATTATTTGATACAATAATAAGTGTGACATATCACTATAAAAAACCGGTCGGCCATGCCAGAAAAAAGTCTGTTTTTCTTGAAAGGATGGTAAAGAATAGTCGATTGAAGATGTGTATTATGTGCCTGGATTGAGAAGTAACATTCTTAGCATGATGCAACTATTAGAGAAGGAGTATTCAGTTTTCATGAAAGATCGGATGTCATTTTTGAAGGAAAAAAATGGCTATTTACATGCACATGTAGTGATGAGCAAGAATCGAATGTTCAAACTCAGTATGGGAAACATGCAAGAAAGGTTTTTGTAAGTCAACATGGAGTTTAAAGCCTCACTATGTAACTTACGGTTTAGACACTTACATTATCGTGGTTTGAAACCGTTAGCAAATAAAGATATGGATCATGGTCTACCATATATGGATTACACAAAGACATTTTGCGAGGAATGCATGCTCGACAAACAAGGAAGAATTTTTTTTCAAAAGAAGACTGAATATCATGCAAGGAGGTCACTAAAGTTGATACATACTGATACATGCGGCCCGATCACTCCCCAAATCATTTGGCAAGAAGAGATATTTTATTACTTTCGTTGATGATTACACAAGAAAGACTTGAATTTCTTTTATAACAAAAAAATCCGAGGCGCTTGGATTTTTCAAGAAATTCAAAGTGTTAGTAGAGAAGACAAATGGTCTTTATATAAAGGTTTTACGATCAGATAAAGGTGGAGAATATATATCAATAACCTTCACAAGCTATTACATAGAATAAGGGATCAAAAGATTCTAAACAACAACTTACTCACCTAAGCAAAATGGTGTGATCGAAAGGAAAAACCGAATTATTCTTGACATGGTTCGATCAATGTTGAGAAGTAAAGACATGCCGAAAGAATTTTGGACATAAGCAGTACAATGTGTAGTGTGTGTGCAAAATCGATATCCACATGCGATAGTAGCAGATCAAACACCGTAGGAAGCTTGGAGCAGACTAAAACTAACAGTATCTGTGACGACCGCCCATGACTCCTAAACTTTACAAAGGAAATAGTGCGCTTAGAGATGTGCCTGGAAGATATGGACGATCATTAGGGTAGAAGAACACACATGAAGCCTGTCATATAACTCGCAGCGTAGGGATAGAATATAATAGAACATATACAACAAGAAATAATGGCCAAGCACAATTGAGCAAAATCTTAAACTTTTAATATCATCATGAAGATATCCATACAACACTGAATCACATCAGAATCCGTACAGTAAGCCTCACTACAGGTTCACTTAGAGTAACATACATCAGCGGAAACAACTAATATGTGACGACCACCCATAACCCCTGCACTTAATAAGAAGGATAAAGTGCTAAAAGGTGTGCCAGGCAGCTATGGACGATCATCAGAGTAAGTAAACGCAAGCGGAACCTGTCGTATAACTCACTGCGCAAGGATAAAATATAATATAACATATACAACAGGCAATAATAGTAAAGCATATATGAGCAGAAAAACTTTCATACAACTAGAAAGTATATCCAAATATCAGAATAATAACACAAAGTCTGTTCATATTTTCCTCACTACAGCACTCAGAGCAGAACAACAAATAGCAGAAACAAATACTACATAGTAGTAAAGATAATACGTCAGCCTCATGCTCGCCACCACACAACAGCACCGTCATCACTAATCACCTGTCACATGTTACCTAGTCTTACCATCCAAAACCGGATGAACAACCCAAGGTAATAAGAGGAAATATAAAACCTTGAGTCAGACAACAGTCTTAGTGAGCGATAACAGCTATCTAACAAAATCAACAAAGTATATGAAAATAGGTAGATAAACAAACCAATCTACCAAAAATCCATAGAAGAACCCACAACCGCCTTTCCCATACCTGACAGTGGTAGCCTTTACAATCCAAACAACCAAAGGAAATCAATTCATCCATGGCAATCAGAACAACCATTCATCCATGGCACAACAACTCAACCAACATTCAATAGCAATCACAGCAACTAAATATATTTCACATAAACCATCTTAATCGAGTTCAACATTCCCCAAGTACAAGCCCCAATAGCCTAAACCAATATCAGACCAGCACCCAAGAAAAATCTCCCTCAACGTCGGACAATCTACGTGCGATAATGCAACCAAACCGACCAAACATCCATGACTGACTCTGGCTATCACTACCGTCCTTGCTTCGAGATTACTGTTAATCATATGACTGGCTAACATTTCACCATCAATTGTGAAGGGTCAATGGTAAACCCCGGTTCTAGCAAAACTCCATACGCCATAATCTAAAATGTATCTAGGCCCTACTACGAAACCAAGGGTATTCGACTATACAACGAAATCGTATAACCCCTTCTTTGAGCCTGCTAGAACCTATGACAACGATAATCTCTAAGCCTCCGCATCTCTAGTCATCATCTCTAGCGACTATCCATAAGCTTAGAACACTTTAGACAAACTCAGAACATCTTTGAGTTGTCACAACTTCTGTTGCCTACAAAGAACAACAAACACAACATAACCATGAGCGACCGACCCCTATATACGACCAAACCTTGTATGACCGACCTGGTATGACCGACCCCTGGTCATGCCCGACCTCCTTATGCTCGAACACCATAGTGACCGACCCCTTGTCCTGTTGAGTATGACCGACCCTCTTTCAAGACAACGACCGACCGACCGGTCTCTAACTGACCCTATCTTGGACCGCCGCCTCTCATGCTCGACCCTCCTTGGTTCTGGACGACCGTCTGCTTCCTGCTTGACCCCTCTCTTGTGGTCGAGTCCTACTTGACCGACCGACTCCCTATGACCTACCTCCTTATACTCGAGTCAATCCATACTTCAAACAAATGGATTGACTGACCCCTCATAGCCGACCGACCGGCCTCATATGATCGATCGATCGACCTCACCTGACTGACCGGCCAACCTTCTCCTTTGGATACACGGCTGAACCCATAAGATCGACCCCTCTACTCGTGCACGGCTGACCCCTATGACTTGTTCCCCAAGTCATGCTCGACCCCTGGCTTGTGCAACTCCAATTAAAGCCAAATTTCGTCCAAAACTTCGCTAATCGACACAATCGACGAAATATACTCATCTAATTCTCTCAACACAACCATAAGCATGTTATAAAATCACTAACAACATGAATATAACAATTATCACCAATATTATGCAAACTTTGCCAAAATCATTACAAATGAACATATGAACCAAATGATTGATCTAACTTGCATAAACTTATGAAATAACATAAAACTTACAATTTAAAGTTGCTAGATCAGATCCTAAAGTGATTCATATGAAAATACGCATACCATGATGTAGATCTAGGAGAAAACACTTGAAATTAATAAAAAAAAATAAGAAATAACATTCATATACTTGATTGAATCCGTGTGAGAGATGTAAATCACTCACCAAATATCCAAAACAATTAAAAAAGAATGGCGAAGAACTTGCCCAAAAATCCTCGATCCGATGAACTCTCTCAAAATGGCGTAGATCTGGCTTCAAACAATGTAGATCTTCGATTCTCTTATGTAGATCTAGATTTTAATGGTGGAAAGGTGGAAAGAATGGAGGAAAAGAAGGATCAAAAATGAGAGAATGGGGAAAGAAAACCCTTTCCCATATCTCGTATCCCCTATTAATAGCCTCCCATCATCCCAATAATGGGCCTCTCCAAAACAGCCCATTAAAGCACACAAAACCTGAATAGCCAACTGTGAAACCTTAAAACAGCGATTTCTTCCAAACTGCTGAGCCAAATCTTTAATGCCACTCTACGGAATGGGAAACATCATTTCCTTTCTAATGAGTCCGATTTCCGCACCTGAATCGACCCTAGTCAAAAGTTATGCCCTGTACAAGACTAACAGGGGCAAAACGATCACAAAGAAAATTGGTAAAAATCATGGGCATGTCTTACATATCCCCATGAGCAACATATCAAAAAATGAGAATGATCCAATCCTCAGGGAACAAAATAAAAATATTTTACGATCTTTTGATACATAAAATGCGGGCTGTTACATTCTTCTCCCCTTAAGAATTTCGCCCCCGTAATTCCTAACAAACATAGCAACCAAAACAAATTTTGCATGCCTATCAACCATGTGCAACCAATTCTATCATCCACACTCGCTGCCATCAAGCCGTACATCCATAGCCCTATCCTAGCATATGGAATTCTATCAACAACCATAGCACATGTTACAATGATGTAATGATGACACGACATCAATGGGTCATACCGACGAATAACTCTGGATGGGTCGTCTCCATGCTCTCTTCCATCTCTCATGCATGGTCGTCGCCATCTTCACTCCATTGTACCTTGACTAGCTTAACCATCTTCCTCCTAAGTTGTTTCATGTTATTCCCCACAACATAAAGTGGCTTACGAGGTCTTGTAGCTTCGGACTTGACTTCCAGGTCTTCGTACTGTTCTTGAGATACCACCACATTTGCATCATGCACGAACTTCCATAGGAACGATACTTGGAAAACATTATACAATCTGAGGTTTCTCTTATTATGTCTGGCCCAAGAACTAACTTATCTCTAGTCTCTAACAAACATGCTGGAGAATTACATGGTCTACCATACAACGCCTCGCATGGTGCCATCCCAATGCTCGACTGATAACTGTTGTTATAGGCAAACTCTACTAAATGTAGATGGTCTTCCCATGATCCTCCAAAATCCAAAACACAAGCCCTTAGGAGATCTTCCAAAACTCGGTTGACTTTCTCGGTCTGGCCATCAGTTTGGGGTTGATAAGCCGTACTCGAACACAACTCAGTTCCCAAAGCTTCTTGTAGACTCTTCCAAAACCCACTTGTGAACAATAGATCTCGATCACTGACTATACTCTTCGGGATACCATGGAATATGACTATCCATTTAATATAGCCAACTTTGACACTGTCCTAGTTGATCTAACAGGGATGAACCTTGCACTTTTGGTCAAGCGATCCACGATGATCCAAATCCCTTTGTTTCCTACCCTTGTCCTAGGTAATCTATCGATAAAATCCATCGACACTTACTCCTACTTCCATATAGGAATTCTAATGGCCTAAGAAATCCACTCGGCTTCTTCTGCTCATCTTTCACCAACTAACAGTTCATACAATTGGAAGTGAAATTTCCAATATCTCTTTTCATCCCTTCCCAGTAGTAGGTTCGCTTCATGTCCTGGTACATCTTACTCCTACCGAGATAAATCGTCATCTTCGAGAGATAAAATTCCCTCAGAACTTCATCTCTCAATCCATCGATGTCAGGAACAACCTATCGTCCATGCTTTCGAAGCCAACCCTTGCGATCGACCTCGAACTCCTTATTTTCTGGCTCCAGTTTCTGGATAAACTCGACAAACTTCTCATCTCGCTTCTGGCTCTCATCAGTCCTCTCAATAAGAGTAGGTCTTACTGATAAGCTTGCTAACACTTCAAGTTCCAACTCGCACCATGATCTGAAGTCAAATTCTGCCAAAAACTCTAGGATCTTCCATTCCGAAAACATCACTCCCAAACCTGCATGTCTTCGCCTCAACGCGTCCGCAACTTCATTGCCTTTGCCAGGAGTGTAGGCTATACCAAAGTCATATGATGCCAGAAACTCTAACCATCTTTGCTGCCGAAGATTCAAATCCTTTTGGGAGAAGAGATACTTCAACGACTTGTGATCCGTAAACAACTCGAATCGAACACCCAAAAGGTAATGTCTCCACATCTTCAGAGCAAACATTATTGCCACCAACTCTAGATCATGAGTTGGGTAATTCCTTTCATGCGGCTTTAGCTGTCGACTCGCGTAGGCCACAACCTTACGTTTCTGCTTCAGCACTGCTCCAAGTCCAGTACCACATGCATCGGTGTACACCACCATTTCCTCATTCCCACTCGGAATGGTCAACATAGGAGCACTCATTAATCTCTGTTTCAGGATCCTAAAAGCTTGCTCACACTTTGCATCCCATGTGAACAAGTGGTTCTTCTTCATCAATCCTGTTAATGGAGCTTCTATCTTGGAGAAATCCTTGATAAACTATCGGTAATATCCTGACAAGCCAAGGAAACTTCTCACGTCCGTCGCACTCTTAGGTCTATCCCAGTCTTGGATTACTGCCACTTTAGCGGGATCAACCGCTACCCTGTTTGCATAAACAACATGTCCTAAAAACCTCACTTTATCCTTCCAGAAGTGACACTTCGAGAACTTAGCCTTTGGCTGATGCTTTCGCAAAACTTCCAAAACAACTCGCAAGTGCATCTTTTGTTCTTCCACGTTCCGAGAATAAACCAGAATATCATCCACGAACACAAGAACGAACTTGTTCAGCTGATCCCTGGAAACTCTATTTATAAGATCCACAAAATACACTGGCGCGTTAGTCAATCCGAATGGCATCACCAACCATTCAAAGAAACCGGATGGTGTCCTATAAGTTGTCTTTGGTACATTATCCCTTGCCACACTTAACTGGTGAAATCTCGTTGCCAAATCCATCTAAGAAAACACTTTAGCCACGTGAAGCTGATCAAACGAGTCATCAATCCTTGGCAACAGATACTTGTTCTTCTTGGTCACCTTGTTTAACTCACGATAATCAACACATAACCTCAGAGATCCATCATCCTTGGTTGCAAATAATACTGGTGAACCCCATTCAAGTACGCTCCTCCAAATGAATCCCCTTTCCAAAAGGTCACGAACTTGCACCTCTAACTTTCACTGTTCCTTAGGTGCCATCCGCTTGAGCGGTAAAATGATTGGTCTAGCACCCTCGACCAAATCGGTTCTAAACTCAATCTCACGATGCAGCGGTAACCCTTTGACTTCGTCAAAAACATCCGCAAACTCACAAGCGATCGGTATAGATGCCAAGTCTTCCCGCGGAATTCTTACAATCTTTTGCATAACGGCCCTTCTGCCAGTAGTTAAAGAAAATCACTTCGCTCTTCTGTTCCTTTTGACCATCTTTCCCTTTCTGCTGCTGCTGCCTCCTTTTCTTGTTGTTATTATTACCACCCTGCTGTGGTTTTGGAGCTTCCTTGGTCGCAGCAAAAACAACTTCTTCTTCCTTAGGAAACTAGCTTTCATGTTGAATGGCTTTTTCCATAATCTTCTCAAATGTATCGTCAAGATGATCCACTAATGGCTTCCCAGTATGTTTGTCCAAGCCTAGCACAAACTTTTCGTTCTTCTAATATGGAGTATCAATGTAGGAGCGAGCGTACTTGGACAAAGCTTCAAAGTCAGAAATATACTCCAGAACTAGTCATCCATTCTGCTTAAGCTCTACGAACTTTTTAAACAGAACTGATTTTTGAGCAGTGGATATGAACTTGGTCTTGAACTTGATCCTGAACTAATCCCACATAATCACATCTTCTGGAGTCTCAAGAGTAACTGAGCTCCACCAATCCATAGCTCTACCATGTAGTTGTCTTGATGCTAGCTTCCTCTTTGTAGCATCATCGATGCCCAAGTCTCCAAAGATACAGATGCAAGAATCCAACCACCCCTGAACCTCCTCTGTTGGCCATGTCCCTTTGAAAGTCTTCCCTCCCAAAGATGAGAAATCTTTGCATAGCTTTGCAAAGTCCACCGTTCTTGGCATCTGAACCTGAACTCCTACGTCTACCGTAATTTTTCTGGAGCGGGTATCCTTCGCATGAATGCCTCCATCATGGCTTCAAACATAGCAGGGTAGTCTGGTATACCGCCATTTCCCCCTCCAGAACCACCTCCCTCCCTAGCAGTGTGTCTTGTTGTCCGACGACTCATTCTAAATCTGCAATTTAGAATTATTAGCCACATCCAAGAAAAACTTCTAAAAGAAGTTCATACTCTACTACTATATACGCTAATATATATAGCATACATCCGTCAAAATCTACAAGTACGTCTCTCATACGTTATTACGTCCTTGAACTTTGGCTAAAATCGTTAACCAGAGCTCTCATACCAAATGTGACAACCACCCATAACCCTTGCACTTAATAAGAAGGATAAAGTGTTGAAAGGTGTGCCAGGCAGCTATGGACGATCATCAGAGTAGGTAAACGCAAGAGGAACCTGCCGTATAACTCACACCGCAACGATAAAATATAATAGAACATATACAACATGCAATAATAGCTAATCATATATGAGCAAATAAAAAATCAAACTTTCATACAACTAGAAAGTATATCCAAATATCGGGATAACAATACAAAGTCTGTACATATTTGCCTCACTATAGAACTCAGAGCAGAACAACAAATAGCGGAAACCAATACTATATAGTAGTAAAGATAATACATCTGCCTCCTGCTCGCCACCGCACAGCAGCACCATCATCACTAATCACATATCACCCGTCACCTAGTCTGCCCATCCAAAACCGGATGAACAGCCCAAGGTAATAAGAGGAAACATAAAACCTTAAGTTATACAATAGTCTTAGTGAGTGATAAAATAGCTATCTAACATCATCAACAAAGTATATGAAAATAGGTTGATAAACAGACCAATCTACCAAAACTCCAGAGAAGAACCCATAACCGTCTTTCCCACACCTGACAGTGATAGCCTTTACAATTCAAACAACCAAAGGAAATCAATTCATCCATGGCAATCAGAACAACCATTCATCCATGGCACAACAACTCAACCAACATTCAATAGAAATCACAACAACTAGTTATATCTCACGTAAACCATCTTAATCGAGTTCGACATTCCCCAACTACAAGCCCCAAAGGACTAAACCAATATCAGACAAGCACCCAAGAAACATTTCCCTCAACGTCGGACAATCTACGTGAGATAATGCAACCAAATAGACCAAACATCCATGACTGATTCTGGCTATCACTGTCGTCCTTGCTTTGAGATTACCGTTAATCATATGAGTGGCTAACACTTCGCCATCAATTGTCAAGGTTCAATGTTAAACCCCGGTTCTAGCAAAACTCCATATGCCATACTCAGAAATGTATCTAGGCCATACTACGAAACCGAGGGTATTCGACCATACAACGAAATCGTATAACCCCTTCTTTGAGCCTGCTAGAACCTATGACAACGATAATCTCTAGGCCTCCGCATCTCTAGTCGTCATCTCTAGCGACTATCCTTAAGCTCAGAACACTTTAGAGCGACCATTCTCAACAAACTCAGAACACCTTTGAGTTGCCACCACTTCCGTTGCCTACAACGAACAATGAACACAACACAACCATAAGCGACCAACCGCTATGTACGGCCGACTCTTGTATAACCGACCTAGCATGCCCAACCCTGGCATGCCCGGCCCCTGGCCAAGCCCGACCTCCTTATGCTCGAACACCGTAGTGACCGACCCTTTGTCCTGTTGAGTATGACCGACCCTCTTTCAAGACAACGAGTGGCTGACCGGTCTCTGTCCAACCCTATCTTGGACCAACCGCCTCCCATGCTCGACCCTCCTTGGTTCTGGACGACCGACCGCTTCCTGCTTGACCCCTCTCTTCTTCTCAAGTCCTACTTGACCGACCGACTCCCTATGACCTGCCACCTTATACTCGAGCCAATCCATACTTCAAACAAATTGACCGACCGACCCTTCATAGCTGACCGACCGACCATATCTGATCGACCGACCTCATCTGACCGACCAACCAGCCTTCTCCTTTGGATACACGGTCGAACCCATACGATTCACCCCTCTACTCATGCACAACCGACACTTATGACTTGTTCCCTGAGTCATGCTCGACCCCTGGCCAGTACAGCCCCAATTCAAGTCAAATTTCGACCAAAACTTCGCCAATCGACACAATCGATGAAAAATACTCATCTAATTCATTCAACACAACCATAAGCATGTATGAAATCACTAACAATATGAATATAACAATTATCACCAATATTATGCAAACATTGCCAAAATCATTATAAATGAATATATGAATCAAATGATATATCTAACTTGCATAAACTTATGAAATAACAAAAAAATTACCATTTAAATTTGCTAGATCAGATCCTAAAGTGATTCATATGAAAATACACATACCGTGATGTAGATCTAGAAGAAAACACTTGAAATTGATGAAA
This sequence comes from Allium sativum, assembly GCA_030737875.1. Lineage (NCBI taxonomy): Eukaryota > Viridiplantae > Streptophyta > Magnoliopsida > Asparagales > Amaryllidaceae > Allium > Allium sativum. The sequence goes on along the minus strand of JASFAX010000042.1, from coordinate 644,424 downwards.
AATTAAATCTAACATTCATATACTTGATTGAACCCGGTGAGAGATGTAAATCACTCACCAAATCTCCAAAACAATCGAAAAGCACGTAGATCTAGATCCGAACAGCGAAGAACTTTCCCTAAATTCCTCGATCCGATGAACTCTCTCTCTCTCAAAACGGCGTAGATCTAGCTTCAAACGATGTAGATCTTCGATTCTCTTATATAGATGTAGATTTTAATGGTGGACAGGTGGAGAGAATTGAGGAAATGGAGGATCCCAAATGAGAGAATAGGGAAAGAAATCCCTTTCCCATATCTCTTATCCCCTATTTATAGTTTCCCATCAGCCCACTAATGGGCCTCTCCAAATCAGTCCATTAAAGCACAGAAAACCTGAACAACCAACTGTGAAACCTTAAAACAGTGATTTCCCCCAAACTGTTGATCCAAATCTTTAATGTGACCACTCCACGAAATGGGAAACATCATCTCCTTTCCAGTGAGACCGATTGCAGCACCTGAATCGACCCGAGTCAAAAGTTATGCGATGTACAAGACCGACAAGGGAAAAACGATCACAAAGAAAATTGGTAAAAATCATGGGCATGTCTCACATCTACAACATAGATGAACAGCCCAAGACAATAAGAGGAAGCATAAAATCTTCAGTCAGACAACAGTCTTAATGAGCGATAAGTCAACTACCAACATCAACATAGTATATGAGAAATAGGCAGTTCAATCATCTGATCTGCCAAAACATCTCAGAGAAGAATTCCCAAACTCATCTCCTCCACAACCTACGATGATAGCATTTCCAGAAAATTGAAGAAGAAACAAACAATAACAATTATAGCAACCAATTATCCAGCATAGACCATCCTAACCAAGTTCGATATCCCCCAAGCACAAACTGTGGAGACCTAAACAAACATCAGATAAGCACCCAAGAAATATCTCCCTTGATGTCGAATAGTCCATACAAGATTATACAAGCAACCAATAGCACCGATGACTCTGGCTATCACTGTCTACCTTGCCTTGAATTTATCATTAATTGTATTACTTGCCCGGCGTGCCATCTTTCAAAGCTAACAACAATCCTTGTTCTAGCTAAACTCCATACGCCATCGTGACTCGTATCTTGGCCCATCGTGACTGCCCAGGGTACTCGACTAATCATCTAGTCTTTTGGGCATTCCCATTATATCCCTACTTTGAGTCCGCTAGAACCTCTGAATATCGACGGTCCCCTTGGCACTTAAATTCTAGTCATCATCATTGACGACTACATTCATAAGCTCAAATCATCTTGAGCAACCATTATCCACGAGCTCAAATCATCTTGAGTCATCTTCACATCTTCGTTGCATCATCTCACGATTAACGAACACTCGACTACGCTTCAAACTTTGCGCTTGAATTCACTTCGAACATCGTCGAACAAAAAATAAACTTCATTTGGTCACTATTAGATGGACCACACCCTTCTTGGATCACAACCAACCCATATAGATCGCACACTCGATCCATCAGTTCAGACCGACCCATCATCCATGCCAACCCTTGCTTTTTACCAAGCCTTTTCGTCTTCGTCCGATCCATCCATTCATGAACTACCCATCAACCAACCGATCCATGCGACCGATCATCACAAGCCGACCCATGAGCCATATAAACACACGAACAACCTATATATGTGCAACCCATATATGTGTGACCCGTTAATACACTGATCCATGCAGCACCTCACCACTCTAGTCGACCCAACGACCCATGCATTCGAACGACCCAAAGGTCCATGCATTTGAACGACCCAATGATCCATCATTTAAACGACCCAACGATCCATGCATTTGAATGACCCAACGATCCATCATTTGAACGACCCAACGATCCATGCATTAGAATGACCCAACGATCCATCACTTGAACCCACTGATCCATCATGTTTTTGCACAACGATCCATGTGTGCAACTTGAGCAGATCCATCGTTTTGTCAATCAATCCCTTTGCCCGATCAGCTAGTTTTTGCATGATCCATCCGCTCACCCGACCAATAGACTTTGCACGATCCATCGGTCGCCACTCGACACAATCCATTCTTTTCTCACGAGTTAAGCTCCCTTATTTGCTCACTAACTGATCCACCATTTCACCATGTCCACCTTTGCCCAATCCAACTTTTCACCATGTTCTCGACTGATCCATCATATTTTACCAACTCGGACTCGTGGTTTACTACGAGCCAAGCCCAATGATCCATGATTTTGTGCGGCCCATTAAAATACGTGTGATCCATGACCCATTTTTCATGCGACCCATCAATACGTGCGTTCCACGACCCATTGTTTCATGCGACCCATCACCCAAATCCACTTTTTCTGAACCGATCTATACTCCACGCTTTAACGACAAACACTTATGCATCCTCTAATCCAAATCGACCAATTTCAACCAAACGATCATTAACACAATCAAATAATCATCAACAAACATTAGCATAACAATTTTCATCATACAATCATATGAAATTCACCAAATCATGATTATACAATAAATGAATCAATAATTGGATCTAAACTTGCATAAACATAAGAATTAACTGTCATAACTTGCTAAATTAGATCCTATGGTGGTATCCGAATTCAAAATATACTTACATTGATTAGATCTAGGCCAAAATAACTTATATTGATGAATCAACAAACCCATATACTCGATTGAATCCATGTGAGAGATGCTTATTACTCACCAAATCCAAAAAATAGCTTCAAATCAATAAATCTCTAATCTAAACAGCGAAGAACGGCCTCTGATCAACTCAATTGATGCGTTCTACCCTACCTTGATGTTGATCTTCAATCTTAGATCTTAAATCTATGAATGGAAATGAAGTGGCGGTGTATTTGATTAGGCCGGAGAATCACAAACACCCAACCAAATGAGAAATGAAGAGACTAAACAAATCTATTTACATCTACCCTTCTATTTATAACCAACAGCCTCTAGCCTTAATGGGCCTCACTAATCAGCCCTCTAATGCCTAATTAGCCTGTCAAGAAAACTATCAGCATAAAACAACTATTCCTCCCAAACCGCTCAACCAAATTCTTAATGTGACCACTCTACGGAATTGGAAACACCATTCCTGATCCGATGAAATCGATTCAAGCTCCTAATTCGATCCCATTCAATTATGCCCTAAACAAAAACAGCAGGGGCATAATAGTCACAAAGAAAATTGGTAAAAATCATGGCCATGTCCCACATCCCCATGAACAACATATCAAAAGATGAGAATGACCCAACTCTTAGTGAATTAAATAAAAATATTTTACGATCCTCCGATACGTAAAATGTGGGTCGTTACATTCTCCCCCTGTTTTGGAATTTCGCACCCGAAATCCCAAGCAAGAACGAGCAACCAAAACATAATTCTGCATGCCTATCATCAACGAGCAGTCAATCTACCATCCAATCTAGCATCCAACAAGCCATGCATCCATATCCATATCCTTATCCTAACATGCGGAATTCTAATAATAGCACAAGTTACAATAGTGTAAAAGTGACACAATATCAGTGGGTCATACCAACGAAGAGTTCAAAATGGATCCTCTTCATACTCTTTTCCGTTTCACATGTACAATCTTCATCATCCTCACTCCACTGTACATTGACTAGCATGACCACCTTCTTCCTAAGCTGTTTCATGCCGTTCCCTATAGCTTGAAGCGGCTTACGAGGTCCCTAAACAACGGACTCGACTTCTAAGTCTTTATACTAATCCGAAGATACCAACTGTAACATCCCGCATTTTACGTATCGATGGATCGTAAAATATATTTTTTTGTTCCATGAGGGTTGGATCATTCTCATCTTTTGATATGTTGTTTATGGGGATGTGAGACATATCCATAATTTTTACCAATTTTCTTTGTGATCGTTTTGCCCCTCTTAGTCTTGTACAGGGCATAACTTTTGAATTAGGACGAATCAAGTGATTGACATGTGCCATTGGAAAGGAAATGATGATGGCATTTCTGTAGAGTGGTCACATTAAGGATTTGGTTTAGCGGTTTGGAAGGAATTGTTGTTTTAAGGTTTTTCGGTTGTTTGTTCAGGTTTTGGGAGCCTTAATGGGCTGATTTGTAAAGGCCCATTTGGAGGTTAGTGGAAAACTATAAATAGGGGGTGAGGGGTATAGAGAATAGTTTACTTCTCCATTTCCTCATTTGGTGGCCTTGTGCTTCTCCTTCCTCTAACACCTTTCCGACATTAAAGATTGAGATCTACGAAGAGGGATTGAAGATCCATACCAAATCTAGTGGGATCTACATCAATCGAAGGGGGATTTCATCAACTCGAAAGATTTAGAGGAGAATCTTCACTGTCCGGATCCGTTTAACATCATTTTAGAGCTAGATCGGAGGAGAATTCAGTGATTTACATCTCTCATTCGGATTCATGCAAGTATATGATTATGTAAATCTCATCATTTTCATGTCATTTTCTTAGATCTACACCATGTTAAGTTCATTTACATATGAATCATTCTAGGGTCTGATCTAGATAATTTAAATGGTAATTTCTATGTTATTTCATATGTTTATGCAAGTTAGATCCATCATTTATGGTTAATTATTGGATTATCATGATTTAGTGCATTTCTTATGATTTAATGATGATAATGGTTATTTTGATGTTGTTGATGATTTGTTGAAGTGTTTGTGTTTGATTTGATGTTTGGAATGAGTGAATTTCATCGTCGTTGTCGTTTGGCGAAGATCTGGTCGAAATCAGAGTCATTGCGGTCAGATCTAGAGTCATGGCGTTTCCAGTAAGTCAAGGCATTGGGAACGACATGGTGGAGTCCACGACATGGTGTTTAACGGGTTGAGTCATGTCACTAACGACATGGTGTTTAACGGGTTGAGTCATGTCGCTAACAACATGGTGTTTAATGGGTTGAGTCATGTCGCTAACGACATGGTGTTTAACGAGTTGAGTCATGTCGCTAACGACATGGTGTTTAACGGGTTGAGACATGTCGTGAATGATATGGTGTTAATGAGTTGAGTCATAGCTTTAGGAATTCATGTCGCGAACGACATGGGGAGTCATCTCGCGAGCGACATGGTGAAACCGACATGGTGAGTTATGTTGAGTTTCTAAAAATTTATATTTTCGGGTACGACTCGGATTTTAATAAAAAGGCGTTTTAATGGAGGCTCGAGATGGTTGCTTGAGCTATGAAAGTCATCGGGTTGGATGACTAGAGATGTGGAGGCTGAGAAGTTATCGTTGTCATAGGTTCTGGCAGGCTCAAAGCGAGGGTACAATAGAGACGTCTAAAAGACCGGTTGTAGGTCGAGTACCCCGGGTATCGTTGAAAGGCCTAGGTACGTATCATTGAAAGGCGTATGAAGTATTTGCTACAACCGGGGCTGCCATTAGCACCTGACATATGGCAAGGTTGGCTGTCATGCGATCAGCGATAGTTTCAAAGCAGAGTCGGCGTTGATAGCCAGTGTCTGTCATGTGTGCTGGATGTTTTGTTTGTACCTTCTCACGTATATTATCCAACATCGAAGGTGACGTTCCATGGTGCTTGTCTGATATTGGTTTAGGCCTTTGGGGCTTGTGCTTGAGGAATGTTGAATTCGATTAAGATGGTTTACGTGAGAACTATATAATCTGGTTGTTATGAGTATTATGGTTTGATTGTTCTGATTTCCATGAATGTAGCGTTATTCCTTCGTCGTATGGATTGTAAAGGCTATCACTGTCTGATGTGGGGAAGGCAAGTTTGGGTTCTTCTCTAGTGTTCGGTAGATTGGTTTGTTTATCTACCTTTTCTCATATACTTTGTTGATGAAGTATGATAGTTGTTTACCGCTCACTAAGACTATTGTCTGATTCAAGGTTTTGTGTTTCCTTTTATTACCTTGGGATGTTCATCCGGTTTTGGATGGGCAGACTAAAGGGCAGGTGACAGGTGATAGCTTGGTGAGGACGATGTACCAGTTCGGAGGCGAGCAGGAGGCTTGCATATCATTTTCTTACTATATAGTACTTGTTTTCGCTGTTTGTTTTGAGTGATGTAGTGAGGTAGATATGTACAGATATTGATGTAATCCTGGTATAGGGATATATACTTTCTGGTTGTTATGAAAGTTTGAAGTTTTCTGCCCATAAATGCTTAACTATTACTACCTGTTGTATATATTCTATTATATTTTATCCTTGTGCTGTGAGTTATACGACAGGTTCCGCTTGTGTTTACCTACTCTGATGATCGTCCATAGCTGCCTGGCATACCTTTCAGCGCATTATTTCTCTTTTTAAGTGCAGGGGTTATAGGCAGTCATCACATTTGGTATCATAGCTCTAGTTAATGATTTTAACCAAAGTTCAAGGACGTAATAACGTATGAGAGACATATATGTAGATTCTGATGGATGAATACTATATATATTAGCATATATAGTAGTAGCGTTTGATTCCATAACAGTATTTCTTGGATGTGGGCTAATCATTCTTTATTTCAAATTTAGAATGAGTCGCAGGAGAACAAGACGCACTGTTAGGAATGAGGTTGGTTCTGGAGTGGGCAATGGCAGTATACCAGATTACCCTGCCATGTTTGAAGCCATGATGGAAGCATTCGTGCGGAGGGCACCCGCTCCAGAGGCAGCTGCGGTAGATGTGGGGGTCCAAGTGCAGGTACCCAGAGCCGTAGATTTTGCGAAGCTATGCAAAGATTTCTCATCTCTTGGAGGGAAGCCTTTCAAGGGAACAAAGCCAACGGAAGAAGTCCAGAGATGGTTAGATACTTGTATCAGAATCTTTGGAGACTTGGGCATCGATGATGCTACAAAGAGGAAACTAACATCAAGGCAGCTGCATGGTAGGGCCATGGAATGGTGGAGCTCAGTGACTCTTGAGACTTCAGAAGATGAGATCACATAGGATCAGTTTAGAGTGAAGTTTGAGACCAAGTTTATATCCACTGCTCATAAGTCCATTCTATTCAAGAAGTTTGTGGAATTGAAGCAGAATGGTAGACTAGTTCTTGAGCATGTTTCTGACTTTGAAGCTCTGTCTAAGTATGCTTGCTCCTACATTAAAACTCCACACCAGAATAATGAAAAGTTTGTGCTAGGCTTAGACCAACATATTAGGAAGCCACTGGTGGATCACCTGGCAGATCCATACAAGAAGATTGTTGAAAAGGTTGTTCGACATGAAAGCTTGTTTCCTAAGGAGGAGGAAGTTGTTGTTGCTGCGGCCAAAGAAGCTCCAGAACCACAGCAGGGTGGTAACAACAATAAGAAGTAGAAGTAGCAGAAGGGGAAAGATGGTGAGATGAAGCCAAAAAGTGAGGTAGTTTGCTTTAACTGCCAACAGAAGGGTCATTTTTCTAATGAGTGCAAGAATCCCAAGGCTGGGAAGAAGTGCTTTAAGTGCGGAAAACCCAGGCATGAGAAGAAAGATTGTCCAGATGCAGCCAAGGGAAAGCAGATTGTGAAGGCTTATGCTTTGGAAGTCGTGTCGTCTTCTTCAAGGGGTCCTTCTGCAGAAGACAAGGGAAAGGGTGTCGTCATCCAAGGTACTCTTTCTGTTCGAGGTGTTTTGGATCGAGTGTTGTTCGACACTGGAGCATCGCATTCTTTCATCTGTAATGAGCTTATGTGCCGCTTGGGTTTAGAACCCGAGATCTATGATAGATTGTTGGTCGTGACTAATCCAGTTGGGGGTTTATCCATTTTGTGCATGCTTTGTCGTATTCTAGAGTTATCGATTCATGGTTGCTCTTTTGTGTGTGATTGCTTTGTTCTTAACTTCGCTAACTTTGGGATCATCTTGGGCATGGATTGGCTCAAGAGGTATGCGGCAAGAGTGAATTGCGAAAAGCATGAGGTGAGAGTCGAGGATGTGGAAAGGCGAAAGGTGTTGATTAGGTATAAGCCCGAAGATGGGGTCTTCGTAAGCTATCTATATTCGCTTGGGATTCCACAAAAAGACTAGTCATCTGTGCTGATCGCAAATGAGTATGAGGATGTCTTTGACGAGGTCAAAGGGTTACCGGCGCATCGTGAGATTGAGTTTAGGATCGATTTGGTCGAGGGTGCTAGACTGATCGTTTTACCACTTAGGCAGATGGCGCCTAAGGAACAGCGAGAGTTAGAGGTGCAAGTTCGTGATCTTTTAGAGAAAGGATTCATTCGGAGAAGCGTATCCGAATGGGGTGCACTAGTGGTGTTTGCAACCAAGGCTGACGGATCTCTGAGGTTGTGTGTTGATTATCATGAGCTGAACAAGATGACCAAGAAGAACAAGTATCCGTTGCCAAGGATTGGTGACTTGTTTGATCACTTTCACGAGGCTAAAGTGTTCTCTGAGATGGATTTGGCAACGGGATTCCACCAGTTGAGAGTGGCAAGGGATAGTGTACCAAAGACAGCTTTTAGGACACCATCCCATTTCTTTGAATGGTTGGTGATGCCATTCGGGTTAACTAACGCGCTAGCGTATTTTGTGGATCTTATGAAAAGAGTTTTCAGGGATCAGTTGAATAAGTTCGTGCTTGTGTTCGTGGATGATATTCTGGTTTATTCTCGGAATGTAGAAGAGCACAAGATGCATTTACATATTGTTTTGGATGTTTTGAGAAAGCATCAGCTAAAGGCTAAGTTTTCAAAGTGTCACTTCTGGAAGGACAAAGTGAGATTCTTAGGTCATGTTGTTTCTGCAAATGGAGTAGCGGTTGATCCCGCTAAAGTGGCAGCAGTCCAGGACTGCGATAGACCCAAGAGTGCGACGGATGTGAGAAGTTTCCTTGGTTTAGCAGGTTACTACCGGTTTATCAAGGATTTCTCAAAGATAGCTTCACCGTTAACAGGGTTGACGAAGAAGAACCAAGTGTTCACATGGGGTGCAAAATGTGAGCAAGCTTTTGGGATCCTGAAACATAGATTAACGAGTGCTCCTATGTTGACCATTCTGAGTTGGAATGAAGAGATGGTGGTATATACCGATGCATGTGGTACTGGGTTGGAGCGGCACTAATGCAAAAAGATAAGGTTGTGGCCTACGCGAGCCGACAGTTAAAGCCGCATGAGAAAAATTACCCAACTCATGATCTGGAGTTGGCAGCGATAGTGTTTTCTCTGAAGATGTGGAGACATTACCTACTGGGAGTTCGGTTTGAGTTGTTTACGGATCATAAGTCGTTGAAGTATCTCTTCTCCCAAAAGGATTTGAATCTTCGGCAGCAAAGTTGGTTAGAGTTTCTGGCATCGTATGATTTTGGTATAGCCTACACTCCTGGCAAGGGCAACGTAGTTGCAGATGCGTTAAGTCGAAGACATGTGGGTTTGGGAGCAATGTTTTCGGAATGGAAGAGCCTAGAGTTCTTAGCAGGATTTGACTTCAGACCACGGTGTGAATTGGAACCGGAAGTATTGGCAAGCTTATCAGTGAGACCTACTCTCATCTATAGGATTGGCGAAAGCCAAAAGCAAGATGCGAAGCTTGTCAAGTTCATCCAAAAGCTAGAGCCAGAAAATAAAGAGTTCGAGGTCGATCGAGAGGGTTGGTTTCGAAAACAAGGACGATTGGTTGTTCCTGATATCGACGTATTAATAGATGAGGTTCTGAGAGAATGTCATCACTCAAGGTTGACGATTCATCCTGGCGGTAATAAGATGTATCAGGATATGAAGAGAACCTACTACTGGGAGGGGATGAAAAGAGATATTGGAAGTTCATGTAACACCCCGCCTCCGCCAGGGTGTCTCTTGCAAGCACTCTGACTTTGGAGGGGCGTTTGAATCAGGTAAACATGCATAATGATATATCAAGGTAGAACAAGAACATATATATATATATGTAAACAGAGTAAATAACATAGATAAAACAGCGGAAGATATTCAAACCATTTCAAACACAAGTTTAGTACATCATAATGTCAATTTTCCAAATAAATAAGTCTAGTACATAAAACAACATCATCTGAAACTGAAAAGAAGAACATAAAGTAGCTATCCCCAAAGTGGAAAAACCATAGCGAGCTCAAGTCCAAAGCATACATGAGCTATCCAAGAAAAGCAGGTAAAATCCAAGCTAAGCTCCTGTATTCCCTCCCTGAGAACCTGGGGGGGGAAACGGAAGAAAAGAGGCGAAAGAAAACAGGTCAGTCAAAAAGACTGAGTAAGCCCTACTACAATCAATGTAAACTGATAAAGTTAACTGGCATGAGCAGCAGGTATGAACATAGGGATAACAACATACTAACATGTTGATTAATTATCAAGGCAGATAAAGGTGTCATCGCATAACCCGGTTTAAGGTTTTGTACCACAGGTGTACTAACATTCTAACATGTCATGAATAATCCAGAATTTATCCCTTGGCCCAAACTTGGCCCAGTATCAGGTATTTGACTCAAACCAAGATCTGACTTCTTGGTACCAATTCTAGTATAACAGGATTAGGTGTTACCCCCAATGTTCATATCGAAACAGGTCGGAACAGAAGGGTCCATGCAGAAATAGAGTTTGGGAAAAATGGGCTTTTACCATCCCAACGGATAAAGTACAGAAACGGAATACTAACTATAATGGGCCTTTACCACCCTAACAGATAAGGTACAGAAACAGAATGCTAACAAAAATGGGCCTTTACCACCCTAACAGAACGGTACCACGCAGAAACAGACGGGTGTTGCCACCCAACAAAACAGACGGTACCGACAGAATCAGACAGAACTAAGTGTACCCTGAATCCTACCCAAGCGATCGGCTCCCTAATACATAAATACCCTGTGTCGGCCCCACGATAGGGTGTATCACTCCCTAAAGTGGCAACCAATTGGCACAGGCATATTTACAGATGTCACGGTGTCTTACATCCTCAGAGGCAGACCGGGATCCATGCACGCACATGACCCGGTTGGAACGCACCATCAACACCCATCGCCATTATCAGAATGAACCACTTATAATTAGTTCAGTAAGCGTGCCCGGACCCTACCTACGGTTGGGTCAAAGTTTTGATACCAGAAAGGGTTACTGACTAATATGGGTCCCAAACAACAGATGACACAAGTATTCCCCCTTGTATCCCCAGACTATCAAATTCAGATTAACTTATTAACAGAGTTCAGACATACCAGATTCAGATGGTCAGTTTTCAGACTAACGGATCAGATAACAGATTTACAAACTTGCCTAACTTGGTGTGGGTCCTACAGATCCGCAAAACAGGTTCGTTTAATTTATCAATCAAGTTAGTTTATCCAGACCAGGTATCAAATTGGTCCTCAGTCTTACCAAATTACTGAGTTGGATTGGTTAAGTATAGTTCAACTTAACCCCGTTAAATTACCGAGTTCAGATTGGTTAAGTGTAGGTTAACTTAACCCCGTTAATTTACCGAGTTCAGATTGGTTAAGTGTTGGTTAACTTAACCCCGTTAATTTACCGAGTTCAGATTGGTTAAGTGTTGGTTAACTTAACCCCGTTAATTTACCGAGTTCAGATTGGTTAAGTGTCATAAGTCAGATTTCCTTAACCTTATCATATAGCATTAATTAATTAATTAATGCGCCTTAACCTCTCACATTAGACTTTGTTGCGGTTACTAGTTAAGCCGGTCGGTTCCGGGTAGTTTTACACCACAACTTGGTCTAACCTCGGGTTCAAGGTACAACATGACCAACTTCTCACATTGGGTCCTATTGTTTGTAGCAACTAGTTAGGTCGGTCGGTTCCGGGTAGGTTTACGCTACAAACTCAACCCAACCTCGGGTTGGTCACACTTATCTTTTCTAAGTGTCATGTCCATCATGTTTCCAAAACATGTTACAAATTTTCAAGCTATTGGGTAGACCTAACTTAATAGGTAAATTCCCAATGGGTAGACCTAGCTTAATAGGTAAATTCCCAAGCTCATGTTTTTTTTATGTCTTTTAAGTTTACCCAAACCCAAACGCAATCCCATCGCTTACATATCGCAATAGCGCATAAAGGATAGAAAGAGGGGACTTGACATAATCATGACATAAAGGTGTTGAAGCCACAAGTTCAACATGGTGGCATATGAAATGTACATATGTTCATATACTTGCATTAGGCCTAAAAAGCATGCATAACATGAAAGCATGAACAAAATGTTCAACCCAAACTTGCATAACATACTTGCATACCATAACATGACATACTTGCCTATAAACTTGCATATTACAACATGATAAACTTGCATATCAACTTGCATATTACAACATGATAAACTTGCATATCAAACTTGCATACAAAACTTGCATAACACATGACAACTTGCATATCATACTTGCATAATAAAACTTGCATAACATATGACAACTTGCATATCATACTTGCATAGCATAACTTGCATATCATATGACAACTTACATATCAAACTTGCATAGTATAACTTGCATATCATATGACAACTTGCAAACCAAACTTGCATAACAAAACTTGCATAACATATGATAACTTGCAAACCAAACTTGCATAACAAAACTTGCATAACCTATGATAACTTGCAAACCAAACTTGCATAACAAAACTTGCATAACCTATGATAACTTGCATATAAACTTGCATATCATACATTTAACTTTAAAAGTTCAAGTATGAAAGGAATAGGGCTTACAATGCTTATGCGAACTCAAATGAGTATAGCAAATGTAAGAAACCCCTTATGCAACTAAAAACCCCAAAAATGCAAGCAAACTTGATCAAGACTCCTCCTTTATGATGCAAATATAAGAACTAGACTTTAATGCAAGCTAAAGAGGATCATACAAGCCTAAATACACTTGTATGCATGGAAATCTCTTAGAAATTGATTTAGGAATTGTATGAAGAGAGTGGAGGCCATGAGAGGTTTGATTTTGACATAGTTTAGTTGCTAGAATGAATAATGAGTGATTTAGGGTAGGTTAGGGTCTTATTTATAGATTAGGCTAGTGATTTAGACCATAGGATTAAACCCTAGTTGCAATCTCAACCCTCAAAACCGAATCTGGCCCCCTAGCTCAACCCATTCTCAAAAGGGTGCACCAGGCTTGACTGAGCGTCTGAGCCAAGTCGACAGCCATGTCGACAGGGCTGTCGACCTGGTCAGACCAAGTCGACTCCCAAGTCGACAGGGCTGTCGACTTGGGTACTGTGGCGGGAATTTTTCCCGCCTGGCCCAACTGGCCCAATTTCCAAGTTCAGGTTTGAATTTGAAATCTGTTTTTTTACTTAGAAATTTTCTGAAAACTTCGCTGGGCTTTAATCGGGTCATACGGACTCCGATTTTCGAAAACTCGGACTCTATTTCGCGTATTTTTCCGAGATGAACACAATGGCATAGCTCGTTTTCCCTTGATTCAGATTTTAGAATTAATTTCTGCCTCGATTTACAATATAACATATTATCAGAAATACGGGTTGTTACAGTTCATTTCCAAGTGTATGAACTGTCGGTTGGTGAAAGCTGAACAGAAGAAGCCGAGTGGTTTGCTTTAGCCATTGGAAGTTCCTATGTGGAAATGGGGGCAAGTTTCGATGGATTACCTAGGACAACAGCAGGAAATGGAGGGATTTGGGTCATCGTGGATCGCTTGACCAAGAGTGCAAGGTTCATTCCTGTTAGATCGACTAGGACAGCATCGAAGTTGGCGGAGCTATATATAAAATGTATAGTCAGATTCCATGGTATCCCTAAGAGTATAGTCAGTTGTAACAACCCGGATTTTTGGGGCTAATTTAAAATTTTTATTTTAGAAATTTTAATGAAAAAGTTGTCAAATTTAAAATTTTCTATATAATAGAATGAGCCCAAAAAGCTACTTTTTGCATACGATTGAATTTGGACTCGAAACCACTTCCATTGAGTCCGGAATGATGTTTACATCTGAAGATGACTATAAGCACTTATATTTTTGAGTTTCGAAATTTTTTCACTTTTATTGGTATTTTTAATATTAAATACGTACGCCTTAAAAAGTGAGTTTTTGCAAACGATGTCCGAATTCAACGAAACCACTTTTTTTGGATCCGGAACGTCAAAATATGGTTAAGTTTATTTTTCCACAATTTTTAGATTTAATTTGTGAGCGTAGCATGAGAAAATGTGTTTGTCAATTTCAATTGAAATTAAGCGACGTAGAAAAATGACTTTTTACAAACGAACTTAAAATTGAACGAAATTAATTTTTCTAAATTCGCAGCGTTAAAATATGGCTAAAAACATTTTTCGAGAATTTTTGAAGTTATTTTGTGACCCCGGTGAATTTTAACGTACGTTTGAATTAATAATAAATGATTTATTTAAAAATAAAAGAAAACATGCTTTTAATTTCGGAATTGGGCTTTGGCAATAGCGCCGTTGCGTTCAGAATACGTCAAAACCTATTGTTAGACAGTCGTTGGGCTGAAATTGGACAAAGTTCCAAAACGGGCCTTAATTGGGTAATTAACCTATTAAAATAATATAAATAGGAGAGAGAAACCTTAATCCTTTCTTCCGCCCCTTTTCATGAAATTCATGAACCCTCCAAACTTCAACCTTCGATTTCTCTCTCGTTTCTCAACGAAATTCTTCGCCGTAGTACAACTTTTCGAAGGATTTTTCGAGCTCTTCGATTCTAGACAGGAATGGAAGCTTCTCGAGCCTCGATTTGCGCGCCCCACCTCCCCAAAACGCCGATGTTCACGCCCCCGCCGCACCACCAACGTTCGACCGCACCCCTCCCCCTTCCAGGCGCACCTTCCTCTCTCCAAGCTCTTCAATCTCCAACAAACGGCACCCAAAACCGTTGATCCAATCAAAAGTTATTGCAATTCAAAGTTTTGAACAATTCTGAAAATAAAGGTATGTTAGCTTCAGATTTTGTCACGCTTTTGACTGTCGCAGCAGTTGTGAAAAGTGTTGTTAATTAAAATTTGTCTAACTTTTTCATATGAACTCCGAATCTGAAAATTTCAGATCCGACGGAACCGTGACTTTAAATACAATTTTTTAAAGAGCGATTGGAACGAACTCTAATCTAATCAAGGTGAGAAATCCTATTTATTTTATTTTATTTAAATAATTATATTTTAATTATTGATTCTCGCCTTTGAATCGTTGTATGTATATTATTCTGCGCTAGGGTAATTTAGGATTTATTTGTTTATTTATTTATGTTGTGCTTTATATATTCGCTTGGTTTGATGCGATAAATCTCATAATATATTGAGATTCTAAATTGGTGAATACGCGATGAAAATTATTATTATTGTTATTTCAGATATGTGGGTTAGGATCTATGAACACGCGAATATTGTTCATTTTTCTTGTACGATGCGCTGTTTATTTTCATATGTTATTTTCTTTTATTTTCAAGCTGTGGGATGTCAAAAATCCATCTTGAATTTATTTTATTTTATTTTCAAGTTGTGGGATGTCAAAATTCCATCTTGAATTTATTTTATTTTCAAGCTGTGGGATGTCAAAATTCCATCTTGAATTTATTTTCTTTTATTTTCAAGCTGTGGGATGTCAAAATTCCATCTTGAATTTATTTTATTTTATTTTCAAGCTGTGGGATGTCAAAATTCCATCTTGAATTTATTTTATTTTATTTTCAAGCTGTGGGATGTCAAAATTCCATCTTGAATTTATTTTCCTTTATTTTCAAGCCGTGGGATGTCAAAATTCCATCTTGAATTTGTTTTCTTTTATTTTCAAGCTGTGGGATGTCAAAATTCCATCTTGAATTTATTTTCTTTTATTTTCAAGCCGTGGGATGTCAAAATTCCATCTTGAATTTATTTTCTTTTATTTTCAAGCTGTGGGATGTCAAAATTCCTTCTTGAATTTATTTTCCTTTATTTTCAAACGTGGGATAAAACTCTCATCTTTGCGGCTCGTGTTACTAGCATGGGATGTAAAAATCTCATCTTGCTTACACGTTATTAAAGTTGAGATGTATAAGTTCCATCTTTGAATTTATTTTATTTTACTCCAAGTGTGGGATGTAAAAGTTCCATCGTTGGATTCATTTTATTTTTGTTCCAAGTGTGGGATGTAAAAATCTCATCTTGAGGTTTATTTTATTTTATTTTATTTATTCATATTCAGAATTGCCAATGCGATAAAAATCTCATCTTTGCGGAGATTTATTTATATATATATACGAATGGTTCCTTAGGATTTGTGTTGAGATTTATATATGTATACGAATGGTTCCTTAGGAATTGTGTGTTTAAATTTGCATTGATGTATGTTCGATAATAGTTAAACCAAAACCATCACACTTGGTTGTTTGATTTATTGTGAAAGATTTTAGTATCGTTTTGTTCATATTAAAAAGAACAACTTTTTAATACTATTTTGTTCATATTAAAAAGATTAACTTTTTAATATCATTTTGTTCAAAATTAAAAGATGAAATTTTTGAGGTCATTTTGTTTCAAAATTAAAAGAACATATTTTTGTTCGAATTAAAAGAACATATTTTGTTCGCATTAAAAGAACGTATTTTTGACGTTATTAAAAAGACATATTTTAGTACGATAAAAAGATTATATTTTTAGCGTAATAAGAAGAGCATATTTTGTAGTGTCATTATAAGAATATATTTTAGCGTCAAATTGTTTACGCTAAAAGTTTATATTTTTAATGTGGATTTTGTACATTAAAAAAAACGGATTGAAGGTTTATACTTTTAGTGTGAATTGTTTTACATTAAAGAGAATGGACTAAAAGATGATATTTTTAATGTGAATTTGTTATATAAAAAAAATGGAATTAAAAGGTCATATTTTCATATGTATTTGTTTTCATTTAAAAGAATAAAATTAAAACATTACATTTTTATGTAATGCTAGAATTGAAATTAAAGATTAGATTTTTTATTGTCTATTGTTTGCAATAAAAAGAAGGAACATTAAAAATCACATTTTTAATGTAGTTTTGTTTTCAATATAAGATGTGACATTAAAAATTACATTTTTATGTAATATTGTATTCAATAAAAAGACCGTACATTTAAAAGTGACATTTTTAATGAAATTTAGATTACTTTGAAAAGATTATAATTTTATTTTCATTTTGTTTAAATGAAAAGATTTTAAAATAAAGATTTCTTCTTTATTAAATGTTGTGTATTAAAATAGAAATTTAGTATTGCATTTATATCGTAATTTTGTCGAATTTGAAATAATACCTTTTGTTAAGTTAAAATGGACAAAATGGAAATGTGAACAAAAGTGATGTTATTATTTTTCATTCATTCATTAACGAAGTGTGTAAAGAAGAAGTATTATCTCATCGTTATGTTATATATGTTATGTTACACTGCATTTTCAAGTTTTCCGACTTGTTTATGATATTGGGTTGATAATTTTTACATATCGCCCAAGTGCACAAGTAAATTATACTAATTGTTTGTTGGATGAAACCCCACACGGGTGTTGGGATGATATTGACATACACTAATCCCAATATTTAATTGTAAAGTGCACTTTGGATGTGAATTGAATGTTGAATGCTTATTTACCATTCTTGATTGAATGTATATAGTGTATGAAAACCATGAAATACATGGTTATTGTTTGAGTCACATTCCAACCAAAGAATAATGAATATTTTGAATGTAAGGAATATTTTAAAATAAGAAACATTTTAGAATGACGAATCTTTTAACATAAGATTCATTGAAACATAGAAATATGATTTTGGATGTCCGATTTTGGATGGACACAAAAGTATGAAAATGAGAAGCCGAGTATATAGGGGACGCCATTTTAACCCAAATGGGTTATCGATTGTTTTTGTTTATTTAAAAATGAATATGGATAGAAAGGGTGATTTCAAAATATAATGCTTTGAAAATTATTATCATTCTAATATGATAATGACATAGAATATTTAGTTTTGGCTAATGAAGTTGAAATTGTTTTGGAAAGGAATTATGAACGTTTTATAAAATATATTTTAAATAGAATTATATAATATATATTATATATATTATATGGTTTGAATAGAACGCGCCGCACAGCGACCGTTCGCGAATTTCGACCATTAACTTCAAATGAACGTAACGGAAGATTCGACCTTCGGATTCTTCTGAAATCGGAACCGTTGTGTTCGTATCGAAAAGAGCTTTCCAACGAATATAAGAGATTTTAAATCTAACGGTTAGATTGTAAAATATGTCTAAATTAAATTTGGAAAAAGTCGCTGTAAACGCAGTTCGGTGGTCGTTATTGAAAACCGACTGTAGTGGCGTAAATAAAATTAATAAAAATATGGAAAAATTATGTAAAATCATTATAAATGATTTGGAAAGAGTTTGGATGAAAAATTCCATATTTGAAATGATAAAAATATGATTTTATCAAAATGAACAGTTATTTAATAGAATTATTATTTAATAAAGGAAATGGAATTTGGTTTGTCGTGAATGGAGTCTTAAATAACTCTATTCTTAAACCTATGTAAAATGTAAAATCTTTTGAATAAGATTATTTGTGTTTTCAATTATATTTAATAATTGAAATAGAATGAATTGTGAATTGGGTTTATTGTGAACTGTGTTTATAAAAGACATTCGTTCTTTAATCCAATTTACAATGGAAAATAGAAGTTGGAATTATAAATCTTTTATTAAGATTAAAAATGGAAGTTTTATAAAGAAAAGTTTTCCAATTTAATATATTGGAATTGAATGGAATTCGATTTATAATAATCGTGATGAACTTCTGTGAATGAAGGCCTTTAATATATATGGAATTTAAAAGACCTTGTCGTTATTCCATTTATATTATTAGTCAGACACGGAAATTTATATCGATTATATATTAAACTGATTTCTGTGAAGATTCCAATGTAAATTTGGAATATGATTTATGAAGTAGAATAATCATAAAGAAGTGGTTTTTGGATATTAAAACTAAAGTGAAGTTTTAATAAGGACTTTTGGAAATGGATAAATCAAAAGGAAAATTAAAGATTTAATTTTCAAGAATTATCTTTGATAAAATTAATGAGAACATTTCCATAGCAATATGAATATTCAAATATTCTAAATTGGAATGAGGTGTTGGTTGTGTCGTATAAGCACATGATTTTTAAACATACGTGAATTGTTCGGAAAGACCGAGTCTAACTCATTCCGAATAATTAATACGACGAATATAAATCAAAGATGAAGACGGTGTTAGAAGACCGGAGTTCTTCACATCGTTTGGACGATTACTGATGTCTTGATTGGGCTGATCCCCCAAGACAAGGTACTAAGTGGTGATCGTTCGGACGTATTTGGAGAACGATGGATATGCGAGTACCTCTCTTCCCTATTGGACATATGGAACGAGGAATAAGGTGACTCCGGTTTCGTTCAGACCCAGAACGGACTTGTAAATGGATTGTGTGTCTGACATTGTACTCTTTATATATTGTATTTGTTGAACTTTGCTGATTATATATTTCTGCTTGGTAATGGAGAATTTATTCTCTTAACACCCTTCTCTAAGACGTATGAGCTTAGAGGTTATATATATTGGTAAATGATCAATGATACGGTATGGATTGACAGTGTGGCATGCTAAGATGCAATGATCAAGGCTTTTGTTGAAAAGCAGAGCCTTGTGGTGATGATCAAAGCACAGCCTTATTTGGCATAGCTTTGTGTATTACGTAGCTTCACGAACCTCAACAACAGGATGAGTCTAAAACGCGGTAAGGGAATGCAGGGAGAGCAGCACGTTTCTTTCTAGCTAAGGGTAGTGTCAGGGACTTACCAGAGTTGACATTTACTTATGTGGTTGTTGGAATGAGGCGCCTCGGAGAAGGTCCTATAGGACCGGGAAACGTGTGTTTAGGAATAACTAATCCACAAACGTATGGGTGGACCGGCCCTGCAGGATCCAAGGGTTCGCCAGAGTCCGAATCCTGGGCATCTAGCTAGAGGTGACCCGAATCGGTAAGGAATTCACTGCTAGCCTTGACTCATGATGGAAACCCAATTTCCAATACGACACCTTTACGATTTCATTTGTATAGCCTAGTATGGCGACATAGTAGATGGTAGCTATGCCGTCTAGGATTAATACATTTATATTCGAAATTGATTTCTACACTATGCACTTATATAATAATAAAAGATGAATTTTACGTATCAAGCATGTTTGACTATTATAAGGTAAAACTCTATCCTCCGGTTTGTGTTTGCATTGTGTGATGGGACCTGAGTCTTATAATAGTTTCATTTTCTAAAAAGCATTGCGTTGTTTTCAAAAGTAATAATCAATAATTCCTTTTTCCTTATGTTTTATGCAAGGCAATCCATTGGAGTAAACTCGTTCCGCGTTAGCGGCGTGGTCCTTTGATTAGCCTTATTTATATTATTTAATTTATGTTAGATTTCTCATACCAGTCCCATGATTGACCCGTAGTTTTGTTTTTCCCTTTTCAAACTCGGGTGCCCATTTTTCAACACGAGCAGTCGAATATTGTTTTGCAGATATATCTTCTTTTGAGCAGGATTTCTGGATTGAAGCTTAAAGCTGTGTCCAGAACTAAAAAGTCTTCCGCTATGTTTATTTCTTTAATTTTTCCGCTGCATTGTACTAAATTGTTTTTTAAATGTGTTTATTTGTAAATATTTTCTTCTGCTGTACAAGGTTGTAAACTCTGATATTTCTGTACTCTGATGTAACATTGTAATGATGTAATAAAAGTCTGCTGATTCTGTTTTGATGTGTTGTATGCCCAAAGTTGATGTATTCGGAAGTTTCCAAACTTTGAATCAGGCTTGTGTGGTTTATAGTCGATTCTAAAGGGCGGGGATTTTCCGGGTCGTCACATCAGTGATCGAGATCCTTTGTTCATAAGTGGATTTTGGAAGAGTTTGCAAGAAGCTTTGGGAACCGAGTTGTGTTTGATTACGGCTTATCATCCCCAAACCGATGGTCAGACCGAGAGGGTCAACCGAGTTTTGGAAGATCTCCTAAAGGCTTGTGTTCTGGATTTTGGGGGTCATGGAAAGAACATCTACATTTAGTAGAGTTTGCCTATAACAACAGTTATCAGTCCAGCATTGGGATGACACCATATGAGGCAATGTATGGTAGACCATGTAATTCTCCGGCATGTTGGTTAGAAGCTGGAGATAAGTTGATTCTTGGGCCGGAAATGATAAGAGAAATCTTGGATTGGATCGAGATCATTCGGCAATGGATGAAAGCAGCCCAAGATCGTCGGAAAAGTTATGCTGATAAACGTCGAAAGGATTAAAAATTCGACGTTGGTGATATGGTTTTCGTGTAGATTTCTCCGTTAAAGCATGTGGTTCGGTTCGGGAATAAATGAAAGTTAGCTCCAAGGTTTGTTGGACCGTTTCCAATAGTCGAGCGATAGGAAAGCTCGCATATAGGCTGGAGTTACCGGAAAAGATGTCGAGTGTGCATGATGTTTTCCATGTGTCGTTTCTACGGAAGTTCGTGCATGATTCGAATGTAGTGGTACCTCCAGAGTAGTATGAAGACCTAGAAGTCGAGACCGTAGTTACGAGACCTCGTAAGCCGATCTCGTGTTGTGGGGAACGACACGAAACAGCTTAGGAGGAAAAAAGTTAAACTAGTCAAGTACAGTGGAGTGAGGATTACGACGATTGTACATGGGAGACAGAAGAGAGTATGAAGTTGACTCATCTTGAGTTATTCGTCGGTATGACCCATTGACATTGTGTCATCGTTACATCATTATAGCTTGTGCTAGGGTTGTTGTTAGTTTTCCGCGTGATAGGATAGGACGATGGATGTATGGCTTCATGGCTGCTAGTTTGGATGAAAGAATTGGCTGCTTATGGTTGATAGGCATGTGGAATTTGTTTGGTTGATATGTTGTTAGGAATTTCGGGGGCGAAATTCTTAAGGGGGAGAATGTAACAGCCATCATTTTAAGTATCGGAGGATCGTAAAATATTTTTGTTTTGTTCCATGAGGGTTGGATCATTCTCATCTTTTGATATGTTGTTTATGGGGATGTGAGACATGTCCATAATTTTTACCAATTTTCTTTGTGACCGTTTTAGCCCTCTCAGTCTTGTACAGGGCATAACTTTTGATTCAGGTCTAACATGGTGATGAGACCTGTGCCATTGGAAAGGAAATGATGATGGCCTTTCTATAGAGTGGTCACATTAAGGATTTGGTTTAGCGGTTTGGGAGAAACCGTTGTTTTAAGGTTTTTCAGTTGTTTGTTCAGGTTTTGGGAGCCTTAATGGGCTGATTTGTAAAAGCCCGTTAGGAGTTTTGTGGAAAACTATAAATAGGGGGGTGAGGGGTATGGAGAATAGTTTACTTCTCCATTTCCTCATTTGGTCGCCTTTTGCTTCTCCTTCCTCTAACACCTTTCCACCATTAAAGATCAAGATCTACGTAGAGGGATTGAAGATCCATACCAAATCAAGTGGGATCTACATCAATCGAAGGGGGATTTCATCAAGTCGAAAGATTTGGGGAGAATCTTCGCTGTTTGGATCCGTTTAACATCGTTTTAGAGCTAGATCGGAGGAGAAGTGAGTGATTTACATCTCTCATTCGGATTCATGCAAGTATATGAGTTTTATTATGTAAATCTCATCATTTTCATGTCATTTTTCTTAGATCTACACCATGTCAAGTTCATTTACATATGAATCATTCTAGGGTCTGATCTAGATAATTTAAATGGTAATTTCTATGTTATTTCATATGTTTATGCAAGTTAGATCCATCATTTATGGTTAATTATTAGATTATCATGATTTAGTGCATTTCTTATGATTTAATGATGATAATGGTTATTTTGATGTTGTTGATGATTTGTTGAAGTGTTTATGTTTGATTTGAGGTTTGGAATGAGTGAATTTCATAGTCGTTGTCGTTTGGCGAAGATTTGGTCGAAATCGGAGTCATTGCAGTCAGATCTGGAGTCATGGCGTTTCTAGTAAGTCAAGGCATGGGGAACGACATGGTGGAGTCAACGACATGGTGTTTAACGGGTTAAGTCATGTCGCTAACGACATGGTGTTTAACGGGTTGAGTCATGTCCCTAACGACATGGTGTTTAACGGGTTGAGACATGCCGTGAATGATATGGTGTTAACGAGTTGAGTCATAGCGTTGGGAAGTCATGTCGCAAACGACATGGGAAGTCATGTCGCAAACGACATGGGGAGTCATGTCGCGAGCGACATGGTGAAACCGACATGGTGAGTTATGTTGAGTTTCTGAAAATCTATATTTTCAGGTACGACTCGGATTTTAATAAAAAGGTGTTTTAAATTATTTTTTCGGGGACGCCCCCCGAACCCTGGCCGCAGCGTAATGGTGTAATTTAGCTCGGTGATGGTGTAACTTCGAAGTGGTTCAAGTAGGAAAGTTCGAAGTGTGGAAAGTGTTCGTTGATCGATGTAAAACAACGAATGACATGACAACTCAAAGGTTGTGAGTTGGTGGATAATGGAGGCTCGAGAAGGTTGCTTGAGCTATGAAAGTCGTCGGGTTGGATGGCTAGAGTTGTGGAGGCTGAGAAGTTAGCGTTGTCATAAGTTCTGGCAGGCTCAAAGAGAGGGTACAATAGAGACGTCTAAAAGACCGGTTATAGGTCGAGTACCCTGGGTATCGTTGAAAGGCCTAGGTATGTACCAATGAAAGGTGTATGGAGTATTTGCTCGAACCGGGGTTGCCATTAGCCCTTGACATATGGCAAGGTTGGTCGTCATACGATCAACGATAGTTTCAAAGCAGGGTCGGCGGTGATAGCTAGAGTCTGTCATGTGTGTTGGATATTTTGTTTGTACCTTCTCACATATATTATCTAACATCGAAGGAGATGTTCCTTGGGTGCTTGTCTGATATTGGTTTAGGCCTTTGGGGCTTGTTCTTGAGGAATGTTGAATTCGATTAGGATGGTTTACGTGAGAACTATATAATCTGGTTGTTATGAGTGTTATGGTTTGATTGTTCTGATTTCCATGGATGTAGCTTTATTCCTTTGTTGTATGGATTGTAAAGGCTATCACTGTCCGATGTGGGGAAGGCAGGTTTGGGTTCTTCTCTAGTGTTCGGTAGATCGGTTTGTTTATCTACCTTTTCTCATATACTTTGTTGATGAAGTATGATAGTTGTTTACCGCTCACTAAGACTATTGTCTGGCTCAAGATTTTATATTTCCTCTTATTACCTTGGGCTGTTCATCCGGTTTTGGATGGGCAGACTAAAGGGCAGGTGATAGGTGATAGCTTGGTGGGGACGATGTACCAGTTTGGAGGCGAGCAGAAGGATTGCATATCATTTTCTTACTATATAGTACTTGTTTCCGCTGTTTGTTTTGAGTGATATAGTGAGGCAGATATGTACAGATATTGATCTAATCCTGGTATAGGGATATATACTTTCTGGTTGTTATGAAAGTTTGAAGTTTTCTGCCCATAAATGCTTCACTATTACTACATGTTGTATATGTTCTATTATATTTTATCCTTGCGCTGTGAGTTATACGACGGGTTCCGCTTGTGTTTACCTACTCTGATGATCGTCCATAGCTGTCTGGCACACCTTTCAGCGCATTATTTCTCTTTTTAAGTGTAGGGGTTATGGGCGGTCGCCACACCACCACTTTTGAATTGTGCACACACTTCCGTAGAAAAGACATATGAACAATATTGTGCAGAGTCGATATCTTCTCAGGTCAATCCAATCTATACACAAGCTTTCCAAATCGCTCGACTATCGGAAATGGTCCAATGAATCTTGGGGCTAATTTTTCTTTATTTCCGAACCGAACAACATTCTTCAAAGGTGGAATCTTCACGAAAACCATATCACCAACGTTGAAATCTAAATCCTTTCGACGCTTATCGGTGTAAATCTTCAGATGATCCTGAGCTGTCTTCATTCGCTGCTGAATGATCTCAATACAATCCGATATTTCTCTTACCATCTTAAGCCCAAGTATCAACTTATCTCTAGTTTCTAACCAACATGCCGGAAAATTAGACCGTCTTCCATACGACGCCTCATATGGTGCCATCCCGATGCATGACTGGTAACTGTTATTGTATGCAAACTCAAAAAAATGTAAATGGTCTTCCCACGATCCTCCGAAATCCAATACTCAAGCTCTAAGGAGATCTTCAAATACTCGGTTAACTCGCTCGGTTTGACCATCAGTCTGGAGATGATAGGTCGTACTCAAACATAACTTGGTCCCCAAACTCTCTTGGAAACTCTTCCACAACACACTAGTGAAAAATGGGTCTCGATCCTTACTACACTCTTAGGGATACCGTGGAATCGAACTATCCATTTTATATATAGCTCAGTCAACTTTGGTGCTGTCCTAGTCGATCTGACAGGAATAAACCTTGCACTTTTGGTCAAGGATCCACTATGACCTAAATACCTTCATTTTCTGCCTTGGTCCTAGGTAGTTCCATCGATAAAATCCATCGATACTTCCTCCCATTTTCACGTAGGAACTTCTAATGACCGAAGCAACCCACTCGGCTTTTTCTGTTTGGCTTTCACCAACCGACGGTTCATACATTTGGAAATAAAATTTCCGACATTCCTCTGCATTCCTTTCCAATAATAAACTCGTTTCATGTCCCGACACATCTTATTGCCACCAGGATGAATCGTTAACTTAGAGTGATGACATTCTCTTAGAACCTCATCTCTCAATCCATCAATATCAGGAACAACCAGTCGTCCTTTCCTACGAAGCCAACCATCTCGATCAACCTCTTACTCCTTACCTTTTTCTAGTTCCACTCTCCCTTCCAACCTCTGGATAATCTCGACAAGATTTTTGTCACGCTTTGGCTTTCGCCGATCCTTTTGATGAGAGTAGGTCTTATCGATAAGCTTGCCAACATTTCAAGCTCTAATTCACATCTAGGAATGAAACCAAACCCTTCCAAGTACTCGAAGTGTTTCCATCCCAAAAATATCGCTCCCAAACCATCATGTCTTTGACTTAACGCGTCCACCACTGTGTTACCTTTACCAGGAGTATAGGAAATACCAAAGTCGTAAGATGCAAAAAACTCTAACCACCGTTGCTGCCGAAGATTCAAATCCTTGAAGAAGAGATACTTCAATGACTTGTGATCCGTAGACAACTCGAATCGAACTCCCAACAGGTAATGTCTCCACATCTTCATAGAAAACACGATCCCTGCCAACTCCAAATTATGAGTCAGATAATTCCTTTTGTGCACCTTCAGTTGTCGACTCGCAAGTGCGTTTTATGCTCTTCCTCATTCCTGGAGTAAACCAGGATATCATCCACGAACACAAGCACGAATTTGTTCAACTGATATATGAATACCCTTTTCATAAGATCCACGAAATACGCTGGTGCGTTGGTAAACTCAAATGGAATCACCAACCACTCAAAGAAACCAGATGGTATCCTAAAAGCAGTCTTCGGCACACTATCCTTCGCCACTCTGAACTAGTGAAATCCCGTCGCCAAATCCATTTTGGAAAACACCTTGGCTTCGTGAAGCTGATCAAACAAGTCATTTATTCTCATTAATGGATACTTGTTCTTCTTAGTTACCATGTTCTGTTCACGATAGTCCACACACACAATCTCAAAGATCCATCTGCTTTGGTTGCAAACACAACTGGTGTAACCCATTCAGGCACGCTCTGCCGAATGAATCCCTTTCTTCAAAGGTCACTTACTTGCACCTCTAACTCTTGCTATTATCTAGGCACCATCCGCCTAAGGGGCATAATGATATGTCTGGCTCCATCAATCAAATCAATCCTGAACTAAATCCCACGATGCAGTGGAAACTCTTTGACGTCATCAAAGTCATCATCAAACTCACTAGCAATCAACACCGATGACAATCCTTCCCGTGGAATCACAAGCGAATACAAAAACAACGATTCGCCCTTCCAAACCCAACCGGCACATAGGCTTATTGTAAGTAAAAGAAGGCTATGCTCTAGTATCAAACAGAACTCAAAAAAACACCTATGGTAGGAAGCGTACCCAAAATGTCAACACCTTCTTCTATTTCTCATTAGAAATATAATAGGAAATCGGAATAGCTTCTAGAGCACATGCTTCCACCTGTTGCTTATTCTTCAGAAATTCTAGGCAGTCCTTCTTCATATGTCCAAACTTCTTACAAACAAAACATATGCCCTCCGTCCTCGAATTTCCACAATCCTTGGAGAAATGGGCTTTTCTAGCACAGTTAAAGCATATGTCATCCTTCCTAGGTTTCTTCTTTTGACCATCATTCCCTTTTTGTTGTCTTTTCTTTTTCTGCTTCAGCTTCTTCATAGCATTGGTTCCAGTTAAAGTTTCTTCATGAGACTCATTCCTGCTCTTAAAAGCCTTGTCTCAAGCAGCATTGATCTCTTCTTCTTGCTCCTTAACTTGACATTGAAGTTGCTCCAAACCCATACTTCTCCTCAAGTTATCCTCTTCATCGGAAGGAGGATAATTTTTTCGCTGTACAGCACAATCAACCCTAGGTACCTGCATAAGAACATCATGCTCTACTGCCGCTTCTGGAGTGGGCATTTTTCTCATGATCGTTGTCATCATGACCTCGAACATAGCAGGATAATCGGGCATAGAAACTGCAGCTCCCAACCGGCTACCTTCACCTACCCCTCCAATCGCAGGCTCATCCCTAGCAGCATTTCTCGAAGTTCGACAACTCATCCCTACTCTGAAACAAGAATGTTTGGTCCACACATGAGAAAAACTGCAATGGAATTCAAGCGCTACTATAATATACACTAATATGTAGTATACATCCATAAAAAAAGTACAAATATGTCTCTCATACGTCATTTTGCCCATGAGCTTTGGATAAAATCGATTAACCAAAGCTCTGATACCAAATGTATCGACCGCCCATAACTCCTACACTTTACAAAGGAAATAGTGCGCTGAGAGATATGCCAGGCAGATATGGACGATCATCAAGGTAGAAGAACACACACGAAACCTGTTGTATAACTTGCAGCGTAGGGATAAAATATAATAGAACATATACAGCAAGAAATAATAGTGAAACACAATTGAGTAGAATCTTAAACTTTTCATATCATTATAAAGATATTACAACACCTGATCACATCAGAGTTTGTACAATAAGCCTCACTACAGGTTCACTCATAGTAACATAATCAGCGGAAACAACTAATATGTATAGTAGAAAATAATACGTCAGCCTCCAGCTCGTCGTCGCTCAGCAGCATCGTCCTCGTCAAGATCTATTACTTGTCAACTAGTCTGCCCATCCACAACGTAGATGAACAACCCAAGGTAATAAGAGGAAACATAAAACCTTGTGTCAAACAATAGTCTTAATGAGCGATAAATCAACTATCAACATCAACAATAAAGTATATGAGAAATAGGCTGTTCAATCATCTGATCTGCCAATACATGACAGAATAGAATTCCCAAACCCATCTCCTCCACATCCTACGATGATAGCCTTCCCAGAAAATTATGAAGAAACAAACAATAACAATCATAGCAACCAACTATCCAACATAGACCATCCTAACCAAGTTCGATATCCCCCAAGCACAAACTCCGAAGGACTAAACCAACATCAAATAAGCACCCAAGAAATATCTCTCTTGACGTCAAATAGTCCATACAAGAGGATACAAGCAAACAATAGTATCCATGACTCTAGCTATCATCATCTACCTTGCCTTGAATTCACCGTTTATCGTATGATTGGCCCAGCGTGTTATCCATCAAGGGCTAGCGGCAACCTTGGTTTTAGCTAAACTCCATACGCCATCATGACTCGTATCTAGACCCATCATGACTGCCCAGGGTACTCGACTAATCATCCTGTCTTTTGGGCGTCCCCATTATACCCTTGCTTTGAGTCCGCTAGAACCTCCGACTAACGACGATCTCCTTGGCACTTCAATTCTTGTCATCATCATCGACGACTACATCCATAGCTCAAACAATCTTGAGCAACAATTATCCATGAGCTAAAATCATCTTGAGTCATCTTCACATCTTCGTTGCATCATCACAAGATCAACGAACACTCGACTACGCTTCGAACTTTCCTCCTGAATTCATGTCGAAGCTACGCTCATCGTCGAACCAAAAATAAACTTCATTTGGTAACTATTAGATGGACCGCACCCTTCTTGGATCACAACCAACCCATATGGATCACACGCCTGATCCATCAGTTCAGACCGACCCATTATCCATGACAACCCATGATTTTCACCAAGCCTTTGCGTCTTCATCCAATCCATATGTTCATGAGCAACCCATCAACTAACTGATCCATGCGACCCATCGTAACAAGCCGACCGACGATCCATATAAACACACGAACGACACATGTATGTGTGACCCATATACGTGTGACCTATATATATGCGACCCATATATGTGTGACCCATATATGTGTGACCCATTAATACACTGACCCATGTAATGCCTCATCACTTTGGCCGACCCAACGACCCATGCATTCGAACGACCCAACAATCCATGCATTTGAACGACCCAATGATCCATCATTTGAACGACCCAACGAACCATGCATTTGAACGATCCAACGATACATCATTTTAATGACCCAACGATCCATGCATTTGAACAACCCAACGATCCATCATGTTTTTGAGCAACGATCCTTATATGCAACTCGAGCCGATCCATTTTTTTGTCAATCCATCCCTTTGCCCGTCAACTAGTTTTTTTGCACGATTCATCCACTTGCCCGACCAATAGATTTTGCATGATCCATCGGTCGCCACTCGACCCCATCCATTCTTTTCCCACAAGTCAAGCTCCCTTGTTTGCTCACGTGCTGATCCACCATTTCACTATGTGCACCTTTTCTCGATCCAACTTTTCACCATGTTCACAAATACCCAACTAAATGAGAAATGAAGGGACTAAACAAATCTATTTACCTCTACCCTCCTATTTATAGCCAACAACCCCTATCCTTAATGGGTCTCACTAATCAGCATACTAATGACTAATTAGTTTGTTCAGAAAACTATCAACACTAAAACAGCGATTCCTCCCAAACCGCTCAACCAAATTCTTAATGTGACCACTCTATAGAATTGAAAATACCATTTCCGATCCAATGAAATCGATTCAAGCTCCCGATTCAATCCCATTCAATTATGCCCTAAACAAAACCGCAGGGGAAAATTGGTCAAAAAGAAAATTGTTAAAAATCATGGACATGCCCCATATCCCCATGAACAACATATCAAAAGATGAGAATGACCCGACCCTTGGGGAATTAAATAAAAATATTTTACGATCCTCCGATACGTAAAATGCGGGTCGTACAGTATCACACTACTAACGAAAATTTTGCCCTAGTGGCTACAATGGAAACAATAATGCTTCTCATATCTCAACCAATGCAATTCAAGTGGCAAATTTATCAAATGGATGTGAAATCAACATTTTTAAATGTTGTGCTATAAGAGGAAGTATATATGGAGCAACCACCAGGGTACATGAAAGCTGGGAAGGAGAGCAAAGCACTGAAGTTAAGGAAAGCGTTATATGAGCTAAAGTGTAACAACCCGGAAATTCTGAACCAAATTAAAATTTTTATTTAAGCCATTTTTGTAGATTTTGAATATTTAAAATGAGTTATTTTAAATAATAACAACTAAAAGTTTATTTAAATCGAAACTTAAGTTTATAAATTTATATTAATTATATTACGGGCCTGAAATGGCGCGGTAGTTCGAAAATTTGATTTTAAACTTCAATTGAACATACATAATTCAATATAAATCAGAATTGGGTAAAACAAGAAACGTTGGAATATTTTGAACTGTAATTTTCTAACGAATGTAAGAAATTTAGACTTCACTTTATAAATTGTAAGTTATGACTAAATTAAAATTTAGAATAGTCGCTATGGATTTTATTAATAATTTTAATAAACCTATAGCCCTTTAAAATAGAGATTTTGCAAACGACCTCCGAATTCGACGAAACCACTTTTGATGGATCCGGAATGTCAAATTATTGTTAAGTTTCAATTTTCATAATTTTTGGAGTCAGTATGTGGCCTCGGTAAATTAAAACGTAAGTTGAATTGAATATTGACCGTTATATTAATTTATATTTTAATTTTGATAAAAGTTGTTAAAAACGACCGAATTGGCTTAAGAAACATATCCCATTGCGTTCGGAATGGGGGTATTTAGCTAGGGACGACAGTCGTTGGGTTTGAATTGGAGTTCGTATGAAAAAACACATTTTTCCGGAATTAAATAAAATAAAATAATTATTATAAAAGGGGGGAAAACCCTAGGAACCATCCACAATTTCAGCCGCTGCTGTCTCTCCTTGGATGGCCATATCGCACGTTTCTTTTTCCCTTTCTTTCTCAAAATCGACGCAATGAAATCCGAATCTCCAAACTAGTAAATCGAAGTACTCAACATCGTGCTCCAGATCAACGGTGGTGA
Source organism: Allium sativum (assembly GCA_030737875.1). Taxonomy (NCBI): domain Eukaryota; kingdom Viridiplantae; phylum Streptophyta; class Magnoliopsida; order Asparagales; family Amaryllidaceae; genus Allium; species Allium sativum. The sequence continues at coordinate 612,898 of JASFAX010000042.1, read as the reverse complement.
TCATTTGTTTCGAGGTGGGACGGCTGATTTTCGAGCTCAAACGCTCAGCGTTTGAACGGGATTCGAAGGAGAAGGGCACCACCGGATGGGCGGCGGTGGCCAGCAGGAGGAGGCGACATCATAGGCTAGGGCATGGTGGCTGTTGATCGGTGCCAAGGCGCCTCGTGTGGCGTGCGATTTTGGATCTGGGGGAGGAGTTTTGTTCGGCGAAACCTGGAGAGGAAGAAGGATTATAAGGGGCTAATGATGAGATTAATAACTAATGATGGTAATTAGTTTATTTCTATTTTTATTAAATTTAATTTATATAACCAACGTATTAAAAGACGTAACTTTTGCATACGAGGTCTAAATCACGCGAAACTGGATCCGTTGGGATCGTGGCGACGCGCTCTACATTTCAGAAGTGACCGAGGAATTTTTGGAGCTAGTTACAATTTAAGGTAGTTCGAAATCCGAACCGTCCAATTAAAGACAACGGAGTGGAAACGAATGTGAGAACTCCTTCTCACTCAAACTGTTTTTCAATAAAATATATTCTAGGTTGCAGACGGTGTATAGTAGCACCCGACACTATTTATTGTACCAACCATGGATGTTTGTTTGGATTGTATTGTGAAATTGTTTGTATTCTGATTATTGATTGGAAATATTGATTAATGGAATGGATTTGATTTGGGTTATATATGGCGCGGCCATTAGTCCGGGGACAAGGCTAGACCTAGTCCCGGTTCTAGTATAGCGCCGTTATGCCGCCGAAATTTTCTAAAACATGTTAGAAAAATGATCGATAGTTAAAAATCACATTTTTAACTTATGAATGAACGACTTATTAAAAATAGTCGTGAGTTAAATAAAATGTTTGAACTATAAAAATCACATTTTTATAGTATGAGCGACTTATTAAAAATAGTCGTGAGTTAAATAAAATGCTTGAACTATAAAAATCTCATTTTTATAGTATGAATGAACTATTAAAAATAGTCAAGTTCTGAAATAAATATTCATATCCAAATCGGACGATTTGTTTATGTACACCCATTTGAATGATATAGATTGGGACGATAAAATTTTACACGTCGCCCAACTGCACAAATAATTAGTTATTTGTTGGTTGAAACCCCACACGGGTCTGGGGATGATATTCTGATCACACATCTCCCTTGTGATTAGTTGTAGTGTGCATTCTGGTTGCTATTTGGATGTTCAATAATTATTATCATTGTTTATTGAATGGATGCGATGTGTGAAATCCATATAACTAAAATTATATGGTGATTAATTGGGGCTCATTCCAATTTGGAAACAATAAATGTTTTCAAAACGAATAACAATGAAGTTATGATTTTTGATGTCCGATTTTGGATGGACACGAATATATATAAATATATGAAGTCGAGTAAGTAGTTATACGCTATTTTGACTCGAACGGATTTCTAAATTGATTTTATTCATTTTACAATGAATATGAAAAGTAAATGAATTTCAAAATAAAACATTTTGAAAAAATTATCATTGTGATACCACAATGATATGGAAATTTCAATTTTTGATTTAAAATTGAAAAGAAGTTGAAATCGTTTTAAAACGAATATATTAACGTTTTTATAAAATACGTTATAAATGGAAATCGACGATATATATAATATATATTATATATATTAAAATGGTTTGAATAGAACGCGTCGCGCCTCGACCGTTCGCGAATTTCGACCATTAACTTCGATTGGACGTAGCGGAAGATCCGACCGTCGGATTCTTCTGAAACCGGAACCTACGGGTTCGTATCGAAACGAGCTTTCAAACGAGTATATGAGATATAAAATCCAATGGTTAGATTTCGAGAAAAGTCAAATTCAAATTTGAATAAAAACAACGTCAGTGCAGTTAAATGGTCTGAAACGCCATTTAACTGAAGGGGCCTATTTTTAAATAATTAAAAATAGAGGAAAGTTATGTAAAATCACAATGAATGATTAGAAATGGTTTTGGATGGAAAATTCCAAGTTTATGAAGATAAAATATATTTTATCGAAATGATCTAGTTATTAACTAGAATGAAAATCCAACGTTTTTAAATATATAAATTGGATTTGAATGGAATTGAATGGAAATAATATTCGAAATATTCCGATATTGGATTCCGTGATTATACGGATATTGTTATGGAATTTGGAAGATATCGATATCGTTATTCCCGATAGGATATCTGTTGGTTTCAGAATTTAATATTGAATATGAGCCGATATAATTTCTATTCAGAGCCTTATATTTAATATCGAATTGGATTTTGAGTTTGTCGTGAATGGTGTCTTTAATAACACTGTTCTTAAACTCAGTTGTAAAGGAATAAATCTTTTAATTAAGATCAATGACGTTTTCCAATTTATAATTATAACTTGGATTTAAATGGAATGTGAGTTGGGTTTATCATGAACTGTGTTTTAACGACATTCGTTTTTTAACCCAATTTACAGTGAAATGTGATTTGGAATATATAAATCTCTGATAAAGATGAATAGAATTTTCCAAAGTGAAGTTTTCCAATTTAACATATTAAATTGGAATCGAGTGGAATTCGATTTATAAATAATCGAAATGAGCTTCTGTGAAAGAAGGCTGTTACTATTTATGGAATTTAAAAAGGCTTGGCCGTTATTCCATTTATAGTATGAGTTTGACATGGAAATTTATATCGATTACGATTAAATTGTTTCCGTAAAGATTCCAATGAAATGGAATATGATTTGGGTTTATCGTGAACTGTGTTTTAAATAACATTAGTTCTTTAACCTGAAATGAAATGGAATATGATTTTGGATTTATCGTGAATGGTGTTTTAAATGACATTCGTTCTATAATCCAAGTAAAGGCAGGATAAATTTCCAGAAATTTGAATAATCATTAACTAATGGTTTTTGAGATTAAAACTAAGAGTTTTAATGAATCTTTAATTAGATTGAAATGTGAATAAGGTAATTAAACTTACTGAATTCAGGAAATGAATCGAGAATGGAGTATCGCCAATTTTACTCCAAACGATAGTTAAATCTTTAATTAGATTTGAACGTGAACGGTAATAAACTTTACCGATAACACAGTGGTGTTGGATATGGAGTATTATCAGTTTTGCTCCATGGGATGAATAGGTTGGGATTGGGAAATTTAATAACTGATCACTTCGGTAAGATTCGCTAATTCCAACTAGTTTTGAATAAACCATAATTTGGTTTGAATGATTTAAAAGATTAAATAAAATCTTTGAAATGATTAAGAGGAAGATTAAAGAATAAATTTAAAAGAATTTATCTTTGATAAAATTAATGGGAACCATCTCAAGTGATGTGAATATTTGAATAAAAGAATATTCTGGATTGGAATGAGGCGTATGTTGTGTTTTGATAGCACTTGTTTATAAGATACGCGAGTTATTCGAAAAGACCGGGTTTATGCCCATTCTGAATAACTGTTACGACGATAAGTCGACGATGAAGACGGTGGTCGAAGACCGGAGATCTTCACATCGTATGGATGGTTACTGATGCCTTGATTGGGTTGTACACCCAAGACAGGGTTATAGTGGTGATCGCCTAGACGTACTTGGAGATCAATGGATATGCGAGGACCTCTCTTCTGTATTGGACATATGGGACGAGGAATAAGGTGCCTCCGGTTTCGTTCAGACCCAGAACGGATTTATATGTGGATTGTGTGTCTGACATTGTATTCTTTTTCTGTATTTACCGATCTCTGCTAAATATATATCTGCTGGTGATTGAGAATTTATTCTCTACTTATCGCCCTTCTCTTAGAGGTTATATATTGGTAAATGATCAATGATATGGTATGGATTGTCAATGTGGCATGCTGAGTTGCATGGATCAAGGCTTCTGTTGAAAAGCAGAGTCTAGTGGTTGATGATCAAAGCATAGCTTCAATATAGCGTCGCTTTGTGTTGTAGCGTTAATTCGCGAGCCTCACACCCCGGTGTGAACCAGAAACGGGAGGGGACTGCAGAGAGAGCATGCGTTTTCTTCTAGCTAGAAGTGGTGTCAGCGTTGGCAAGCCCTGGCATTTTACTTATGTGGTTGTTGGAAAGCGAGGTACCTCAAATGGGAGTCCATTAGTGGCTCAAATTTACGCCCCATAGGGCGGGGAAACGTATTGTTCAGGAATAACTAATCCACAAACGTAAGTGCGGACCGGCCCTGAAGATCCAGGTGCGGTTGCGGCCGTAGCCTGAGGCTCGGGCTAGAGAGTCTCGAATTCGGTGTGGACGATCCCTTGCCTCGGTTCACAGACAGAAATCCAATTTCCAATATGCGACCTTCGGTTTTAGTTGTGTAGCCTAGTATGGTGGCATGATAGATGATACCCATGCCACCTATGATTGATACATTTATATTTGAAGTTGTTTTCTTCACTTATAATAATAATAAAAGAAGAATTCCACGTACCAAGCATATTTGGCCATTATAAGGTAAAACCCTATCCTCTGATTTGTGTTTGCATTGTGTGATAGGACCTGGGTCTTATGATGGCTTCATTGTTCTTTATTTAGCATTGCGTTGTTTGTTAAATGCACTGGTATTCTTGGGAGGAAACCCGTTCCGCGAAAGTGGCGTGGTCTCTTGATTTACCTTACTTTAAAATAAAAGTTAATAACTGTTTTAGTTCTCACACCAGACACATGACTGACCTGAAGTTTATTGTTTTAACCTAAACTCTGGGTGCCCTTATTTTCCACACGGACAGCTAGTAGTTTTGGTTTTCGCAGATATCTTTATACAGGATCCAGACCTACAGATGGAGCGATATTCGGGAAGCTTTGTACCCGTGTATTATTTCCATTTGTTTTGTTTATTGTTTTCCGCTGCTATGTATTTATACAACTCTGATAAGTTAAATGTATAATATTTATTCAATCATACTCTGTATATTCTGTACTCTGATGTAAATTGTTGTAATAAACAATGAAATGTTCTTATGTTCTGCGTTCGGATGCGTCTTGTTCTCAAAGCAATCCGGGGTTTCGAGCGGTGTGGATCGGTTTAGCGATTGATTCGGATCGAGCGAAATCCGTCTTGTTACATAAAGTAAGCACCTCGTGCATGGAACACCAGAATCGACACATACTTCATGGATAATGGGAAGATACAATGTCCTTACGAGCATGCACTATATGTGAAGAAAGAAAATTGCAACTTGTTATTTGTTGCTCTTTATGTTGATTATCTGATATTTATTGGGAATAAAGAAAAGATGATAAAATATTTTAAAGAAGCTATGACTCGAGAGTTTGAAATGAAAGATTTAGGGTTGATGAAATACTTTCTTGGTCTTGAGGTTAGGCAAGAAAGAACTGCAATATTTGTATCACAAGAGGCTTATGCACAAGACATTTCGAAGAAGAACAAGATGAAAGAGTGCAATCCAGTAACAATACCGATGAAACTCGATGCAAACTCTCTAAGTTTGATGGCGGAGATCGAGTGGATGCAAGCAAATATCGAAGCTTAGTTGGAAGCCTAAGGTATCTCATGTGCACTAGGTCGAATATTGCATATAGTGTTGGCATAGTGAGTCGGCTCATGGAGGAGCCAAAATACTCGCATATGAAGGCTGTTAAGAGAATTCTTCGATATGTCTAAGAAACGGAGTCACTTGGTTTATTCTATTCTAAGACAAATGAATACAAACTGATGGGTTACTCTAATAGTGATTGGTGTGGAGATATGAATGATCGGAAAAGCACATCGAGATATGTTTTCTACATGGGAGATACTGCTTTCACATGGCTCTCTAAGAAACAAGCACTAATAACATTGTCAACATGTGAAGCAGAGTATGTGATAGCATTTTTGTGTGTATGTCATGCAATATGGTTAAGAAATTTGTTGTACGAGCTAAAACTACAACAACATGAGGCAACGAAATATGAATTGATAATCAATCGACAATTGAGCTAGCAAAGAATCTGGTGTACCATGAGTGGAGCAAGCATATGGATGCTTTCATTTCATTCGGGAAAATATAAACGTGCGAATGAGTCATGTTGCTAGTCGTGACCAAGTGGCAGATATATTTACAAAGCTGCTACCAAAAGTGTTGTTCGAGAATTGTAAGATGATGATATGAATGAAGAATAGAAAATGTTTAAGTTTAAGGGACAAAATTGTTAAAGAATAAACTCAAACAAAATGGTAAAGTGAAAAGACATGTCTGTTGAAATGAAGAGTCATGTCAGTTGAAGTGAAGAGTCATATATGTTGAAGTGAAGAGTCGTGCCCGTTGAAGTGAAAAATCGTGTCTACTGAAGTGAAAAGTTGCGTCTATTTAAGTTATGGCCATGTCTGTTGAAATGAAAAAGTCATGTCTATTCAGCGAAGTGTTATATCCAGTGAAATAGAAAGGTGTATATCCAAAGAGTTATATCTATTTGTAAGGGTATGTAGTCGACTATAAATATGTGGTCATTTTGTTGTGTTGTAAGCAAGCAAGAATGAGAAAGTAAGAAAAACAAGAAAGTATGAATGATGGACGAAGATAGAAGTTGAATTATAAGGAAAATTATTTGTCTATCCTCCTTTGAATTTCCTCTTCTCTATCCAATAGTAAGAAGTCATGATTCATGAACTAATAATCTCTATAGCCTAGAATACAATTCTCTATTAGAATCTCTCTTGATGAAATAATAATTCTCAAAAAAAAATATTGGTTACATGAGAAATTGGAATTTTATACATCAACATAAATCTATTTAGGACCAATATATACATAAATATGGAGAAGTTTACAAAATGAAGTTAGATTCACAATAATATGTATATATTTGGAGCCACTGTAAATATACCCATATATGAGAAATTTCTAGTACAAAAAGTAGTTGCATCATAGAATGGACTAATGCATGTGATCCACTAAATTAGCTGATGTTTTGTAGCTCTGCCTGATGAATGTAAAGTCATATGTTGCTTGTGATGCTAGTTGTCGCATTATATCCCTTCGCGTGTGTGAACTTGGAATTTTCTTGCTTTTGTATTACTTATAGCTTGGACTTGGTTGGAAGAACATTTTGATATTGACATATACATGCTTGAAAATCCCACACATCACACTTCCACACCCAGCTCCCCATTTTGTGCTGTTGTCAACCTATTCATCCTCCTATTTTAATTGATAGGGGCTTGTTGTTCATGCCCCTATGCGTTACTCTGCCCTCCTCGGTTATCACATTTTTTTGGGCCTTCAACTTAGTTAGCATGTACTCCTCCTATTGAACATAAGTTAAAATTACTTTCCATTTGCTCTATTTTGTTCACAGTGCGTTAAATTCATCTCCCAATTTCATTTTACCATTTTCAACTACGACATAACTTACTACAAATATGGAATACATGTATTAAAATATTGGAAGTTATGTACTTTAAAAGCCTATAAAACTTAGCCATGGTCGACACTTGAAATCAACATGCACTGGAATCCGTATATCTTGAAACCTCTCCTTCCAACTTCATGTACATCCAAAACCAAAAAACAACTGTACAGTTAAATCATGGCATCCACTTATTAGAGCAAGTTCAAATGTATTTTGAATACTCTTTATTTCAAAGCAGGATATATTTAATTACGTAAACTTGAATTTTGATGCTTTCAGAATTTGATATATTCAGAATCTCATATTTTGAAACTCAAACAATGGTAAATCTCTTTAGATGCAGTGTATTTGGAATCCAAGTAAATACAAATCTTCTACACTTGCACATATGCAGTTCATACGGTTTTGGCTTACGTATATGTAAGAGTCTTTAATTGTTAAAAGTGTATATCTAAAGAGCCAATCTGCATGCAAAACTGGACACTAAAGAAAACAAAGTATACTTATTATACATAGCTTAGGACTATATATTCATCCCAAATATCATAGTTGTTTGTACATTTATTTGGAACTAAATATAAGTTCATGAAACTGATAGGTTTTAATCATGAAACCTAACGTACTTGAATCCATGTGCACATCAAGATACTCATGCAATTCATGTGCATGTAAGGACGTATTTTACGCAAAGATGTATGATGCATGCACATATATATGTAAAAATGAACGATACTTGTTAACAACACATATCTATAGTAAAGTTTCCAAATGAGGACACAGTAAAATACAATGGAAAATATGTTTTCAACTACAAAACCCATAATCATACCAAAGGAAATATGTTTTCAACTACAAAAGGAAATACAATGGAAATTACTTTTTAACTATAGAACCCATAATCATGATAAATGACTGTTTCTTTCGCCAGTCTATTCTTCTACCGGTGGGTCTACCCAGCGTCCATTATCTTTTATCAACTGGATCAATGCATCAGTAGCTTGATCAATTGGGACATTCAGCTTAGCCACGTTCTGTTTGTGAAAGAGCGAGTCTGGATTATTTACTTGTATGTATTTATTTAAGATTGCATTTGAATTTCAATAATAGTTAATATACCAAAAAATAAGCATCTTGTAAAACCAAACCATCTTTTGTTAGAAGTGCAAGAGGGAAAACCAAACCATCATTCAGCGGTATACCACCAATCACAGTGTAGTTTTTTTTATTTACCTTGATTTTCATTCGGCTGTATACCACTACATAAACAAGGTAAAGCAGATTTCACACCACGATGCATTTAGTACCACTCAAAAATTATGTGTCATGTAAATATTACTGATGCATATAAATGCATATATACCACTTGCTAAATTGCAACACTGCTCTAAAAATATGAACATACCTTTTCTACAAAAAGGCTAACAACTTGAACACCAGACCAATCAACACCAGAGCCACTATATTGGAAATCAACATCAACCGTCTCTTGCAACATGCAACCCATGATACCAATCTGTACATGTGATGCATTAATAAATTCCTCAAATTATAAACTTATAAATAACTGCAAATTAACGACTTTTTTTCACTTACCGACACACCCGGTAGATGCGAAGTTTTATCCTTGATCTCAGCACTAATTTTCTGGAGATCAAAAGTTGCATTGCTGCATGATGGGCACAAAACATATTCCTGTGGTACATCATAATTTTTCGAAAATAAGGATTATTGGTTAACTCTAGGCTATATATACGTATACATGATATATATATATAAACCCCAAATAGTGCAGCACCCTTATAGCCCCCTGATTACCACCACACATTATTGTTTCTCTCTCCTTCCACTAATTCTCTCTCCCGCCACTAACTTATTTAATTATAAATACTTGGTTGTCGTTGAGGTGCAAAAGGGGTGCCATATAACCCTCCTTTTATACATATATATATATATATATATATATATATATATATATATATATATAAGATCAAAAGCACCCCAAATAGTGCAGCACCCCTATAACCCCCTGATTTCCACCACACATTTTTGTTTCTCTCTCCTCCCACTAACTTTTTCTCCCCCCACTAACTTATTTAAATAAATGAGAGGCTTACATTAAAGGGCAAATGGGGTGCCATATAATAGGGGTGCCCTGGAACCTCCCTTATATATATATATATATATATATATATATATATATATATATATATATATATATATATATATGAGGGACCTCACCTAAAATACGTCAGCGTTATGGCAGATGTGTGTGTATATATATGTATGTATGTATACACACACACGTGTGCATGTATATGTCAGCGCTACATTGTAATCACCAACACTGTTATATTGCCCCTCTGCTTAACAAAAAAATAAATATGTAACTAATTTCGGTTTTTCAATGATCTATTACTGTTTTTTTTTTCACCTTTTTTCCCTACTAGACCTCACCTGAAATAGTTCTCAACAAACCATCTCGTTTTTTAATGGATTATTGCTGAATTTTGCTTCATAAGATTGGTAGAATAGTAAGCCATCTTATTCCGTTGAAGTCTCAATACTTGTTTGTTTTAGCTAGAAAAACCCTATAATTTTCTCCTGCTTATGCCAAAATAGTCTCTTTAACATTGTCTTTTGTAAATCACTGGAACATTCTATTCTATACAAAGTTTATAGTATTAGTCATGATTTGAGGTATCGGTTGACATCCCAAAATTCGGTCATACCGTACCTGTATCCACGGTAAAAAACTAAAAACCGAAGGAAAAAATTGGCTACGCTTGGGGGTTGCTGGAAAATTTGAAATCAAACAACCATCTAAGTCTGCATACTCCACCTCGGTTTCTTCCTTTCCCTAGTATTGTCGATTCGATTTCATCCTGGACCTAGCATCATAAACTCGATTTTGAGAGTGGAAGCTTTGTTTTTGGCTATCTAGTAGCATCGCGGCTTTCGATTTCGAAAGCGGCAGACGGTTTTTAAGAAAAAAAAATTCCCCTCAAAGTTTCGTCGATTAGTTTTGAGCATTGTTTTTATATCCCGACCACGAGTCGAACCGAGAAGACCCAGAATCCAAAGTTTTGAAGGTCTGACCGGTCAAACCATCAAGAACCGCGCATGCTTGTTAATAGTGAAAATGTGAGTAATCAAATTTTATGTGCACTCAAACAAATGAATAATTAAGTTTGAAAGTCATTTATTTATTCACTAACATTAATAGATTGCATGATATGATTAAACAGTCAGGGCACAAACAAACACACGTGTTTTTTAAAATGAAGTGGTAAAGTTTACGATTTAGGCGTTCGAACAGTTTTAATTTTTTGAAATATTTTAGTTGTTTTCAAAACAATATAAAAGATGAAATGATCAGAGAGAACTACACAATGAGAAGTAGGAAAACAACAAAAACCTGTGGTTTAACTAGGGCTGCACACAACCCATATCCAACCCGACCCAACCCACCAACCCGACCCAACCCACATAAACCCGACCCAACCCATCCTAGTTCGGGTCGGATATGGGTTACAATTTGTAACCCATACTATATGCGGGTCGGGTTTGACATTTTGTTCAACCCAACCTCATTTTAACCCAACCCAAACCTATTTAAAAAAAAAAAACTAATTTAATATCCATCCAATTAAAATTAGAATAGTATAATCCTAGAATAATGTTTATGTATTCTATAATAAATGTACAAAAAAATATTTCATGTCAATCCAAACTAGATAGAATTTGATAAATATATTTTAAAGAGCATTTTAATGTATTTTAAAATGAAATACTTGCTCAACTATGTAGTAAATTAATTTCATATGATGTGTTTTACAATGAAATTTTAATTATATGTCTTGTAATGAATCGGTTATTTTAAATGCATTATGCTAGCTAAAATATGATATATTATGCTGAATATTTTGATATAATTTTTAGAAAAAATCCCTCATATTCTCATTTTTTATTGTATTCAAGTGACCCAACCCAACCTTACTTAACCCGACCCAACCCATACTTCAACCCAACCCATATCCAACCTCATATAGGGTCGGGTACGGGTTGAGCTACCTTAAACCCATACCTATGCGGGTCGAATAAAGTATTTGGTCTAACCCGACCCAACCCATACTTTGTGCAGCCCTAGGTTTAACCCAGTAAAATTGAAGGCTGGACCGTTGGTGTGAAGGTCCGACCAGAGTTCATGCATGAGTGAGGTCTGATTAATTCTGTGTTGTGATGGTCCAAGGTTCAGGTTTATTCGAGATCGAACCGCGACAGGGCCGGGTCATGAAAACACTGGTTTTGAGAATGGCAATCGATTTTGAAAGCAGATAAAATTTCATTAGGATTATTGTTAAGTTAATTGAGCGGTGTTTTTAAGTTGGGTTATTTTGTGTAAAATTATTTTGTGTTGGGCTGAACTTTTTATTATTAAGTTGAAATTTTTGTTTAATTAAGTTTAACTTATCTTTAGATTGAATTTATTGTTAATTTTAAATTGATTATGATTAGTAAAAATTAATTTGTCATTTTACTTTTACAAAGATTTTTTGCTAATTTTGACTGAAAAATAGTTGAAAATCAAAATTGGAATTGAAACCAAAATGAAACTTTGGAAATTTCAGAAATCGAGACTAACAAAATCTCAAATGAGCGAAGTGAGTTCTCAAACCTTGATATTAGTATAATTTTTCCTTTCTTTTCCTATTTCTCCATTTCATTGTACAAGCACAAGTCATGAAGGATGACAAGAAACATAGGTAATAAATAGCTTACTGTTCTTGGGTTGCGCATTCTGCAGCCTTGAAGTAAATTGAAAGAAGCATTTCTCAAAAAGTCAAAATCTTGATCAGGAGCCTCAAGCATTAAACCATCACCAAGTCTATCAACGAGAAGAGCACCAACATTGCTTGCAGCGTCAATAACTAGATCATCTCTGTATTTGTGTGAAAAAGTCATAAAAAATTAGTAGGATAAAAATTCCCCATTACGTTATACAGTCTCAAATTAAAACTTACTTATCGGTCCCTTCAGGATATTGTAAATGATGAATTACTGGGAAATCCAGAGCTTTATCTCCTAAGTACTCAAAAAGCCTGCAAAAAGTAGTAATTCAAGCTAAAGCATTTCAAGATCAAGATCGAGAGATCGAGAGAGAGAGAGAGAGAGAGAGAGAGAGAGAGACCTTCTTGCTGCATGAACCCTGCTTATTTTACCTTCAGTGTATGGCAAGTTGTGCAATATCATGATGATATTATTAACTGCATTAAGTATACCGAGATCTTCGTAGGATTCATCGCCTCTTAGCGTCACAGCCAATCTAGTGCCTACATTTAAAAAAAACTAGGTAGTGTCTGGTTTACTCTGTGGTCTGAGTTTTGAGTTTTCAACGTTAATTTCGAAAGGTGTGAAAATTTGACGGGTACTGAAGATGACGAATCAAAGGCGAAGGGGAAGATGGTGGAGACCAAAGAATGATGGATGGATGAATTTTCCATCATTCTTCCGTTGTTTCTTAAAATACGAAAAATAATATAATGTTATTTTCTATTTTGTGTGTTAATTTTATTTTGTAAAACGATCGTTTTTCACGATATGTGTGCATCGTTTTTACTTTTGTATGTACGAAAACCCAAAATAAAAAAAATAGAAACCAAACTTACCCTCAAAAAGTGTCAAATAAAACAAAATTTAATCCTTTTGTAAAAATGTTCAGAAATTCCACAGTTTTTGTTTGATGGATAAAGGACCAAAATATAATAGTTTCATACTTTGCACGTTATGATTCAATGAATTTTAAATGGTTGTACCTTCAGCCATAAGCCTGTAGGCACTAGTCCAAAGTTGTTGAAGATTTACTAGTGCAATAGCATCAGGAAATTGTTTAGCATACCGTTCAGATAAAGGTACCAAAACTCCAATACCGACATCAGTCAATCTTTTTAAAGCCAATCTCTGAAGTAAAAAAGATAACATTTTTAAGCATTACATGGAAAATCAGTAAACTAAAGAAAATAACATTAGGATTAACAAATTAAATTTACACACAGAATCAACATCTTCTAAAGGAGGAAGCTTTCTGAGCAGAATTGAATCAACCGTTGCCAGATCCTGACATTTAGGTAGTCAGAGTAGTCCAAAATTCTTCTGTTATTACAAAAAAAATCATCAAAACATACCTTAAACGGCATACCAACAACGAGTTTAGCTGCAAGAGACTTGTATAGAAGTTCCGGTGTCTGACAAAGAGGAATAATGCCCAACTTAGCTATCATGAAGAAATATGTTGGGGGGCATGCGATTATAGATGATTTTCTTCGTGTCACCAAAATTTCTGAAGTAAAGAACAAGGATAATTTCAATCTTACCTTCAATTTATGGAGTGATATAGACATAAGAACCGAACCATCCCTATGTAGAACTCCTCTGTAATCAACCACATCTCCCTATAAATCGAGAATTTTTAGTTAGAACTGTGTTATATATAACATCTGTATTGAACATTGATACATACTTCCTTCTGTAAAGGAAGTTGCCCTCTTCTTCCTTTATCGAAACTATAAAAACGTCTGTACTTCTCATCAAAAGGAACCTGTATAAATTACAACTGATTAATTCTTAATTATTCCTTTTTTAACATGTTCACAAATAGTGTAGAACGAACTAGAGCTAGAAACTTACTACTCCTTTTTGATGTTTAGAAGCCTGCATTCCAAGATTAGCTAATTTTCTACAGTGAGCAATTTCTTCTTCAGGTGGTTCGGTGAGCGGAACTCTAATTGTATCACCTAATCCATCCTGTAAAATAAATATACAAATAAACTGCAACATTCCTCTCCATTTTTTACAAATAGCCCATATCCCAAAATTAACAAAAAAAAAAAAGTAAAATTTACCATGGCCAAACATGATTGAACAAGGAACCATATAATATATGTACTCGGATAGTTTAAATGAACTAGCTATACTATAAAAGTTTCTTGATTGGACAGACTAACAACACATGACAAGTTATATTATGCATTGTTAGATTCTAAGAAAATTTTAGAATGTAGAAAAGATGATAAATAAATTCATACATATGTCAAGTTGCAAACATATAGGTGCACAAAACAACTTCGATCGTCACAATTCAAAATATGCTTGTATTATGCTTGATTGAATAATGGCATTCTTCTACTCCAGATATTTTATATAGAAACATACCAAGTATAGGGAAGAAGAGGACTAAATATGGCTTGGCAGACATTGATGGGCTTCAAAAATCAACTTGCACAAAGCTATTGAAAACTATGAAGTATGGTAGTGAATTTGGAAAAGAATATTACCTGAAGAAGAGCTCCAATTCTAATCGCAGACTTCATTCTTCCATCTTCACCTTTTCCAGCGTCAGCAACTTCTAGATGCAACGGGTAATCCCAACCATCCATATACATCTTAGAAGCTAGTAAACGATAAGCTTGAACCATGATGACTGGATTGCTGGCTTTCATTGAAAAAACAAAATTATGGTGATCCAAAACCCGACAAAATAATGCAAATTCAACTGCTGATTCAACCTGTTTGATGATCATTTGTATAGGTTTTACCATCATATTCTATATAAGAAAATATAACAAATATGTAAAACATTATTGATTACCATTCCCTGAGGAGAATTTCCATAGTAACCTGTTATTAGATCGGATAAATTTCCATGAATTGCTCTAATGTCCAGTGCTCTACCGTACTGCTTACATTTTTCCAATAATGGATGGAAAACCTGGATAAATATCGAAAATAGAAAAAAGATCAATGCTACAAAGGCATGCATAACAACTTTTTAGTTGATAATAACAATATGAGAGATTCATCAATAAAACTGATCAAGGTTTTCCAGTAGAAAAACATCAAAAATGGTTAATTTCTTCAACCTTCCATTTTTGCTCCCGCGCTTGATTAAAATAATCGTCGTACAAATAGTAGGATTCTATCGCAATCGGAGGCTGTATATCAGCAAAATTCCCAGTATTGACACAAATTTTATCAAAACATTCAGCTACTCTCAATGCAATTGAAGGGGCAAAGTGAACATCTGCAACCAGAGGAATATTATAATTTTTTTGAACAAGAGTGTTCTTTATATCAAAGCATGCATTTGCTTCTCTCTCTCCTTGAACTGTAATACGAACCAAATCTGCTCCTTTGTCTGCTATTCTCATGATCTCTTCGACTGTTTGGGCGACATTCTTGGTGTCTGAAGTAGTCATTGTCTGGATTTTTATTGGATGATCGCTTCCAAGTGCAACATTTCCAACCATCACGGTTCTGGTTTTTCTTCTGACAGTCTTGTGCGGTGATTCGCAATAATATCGCTTTTCAGCTGTAGATTTTGAGGGGAAAAAAAAACAATTTACAAATTTGCAAACTTTAATTCACAAATAGCAATGCAAAGCTGTCATGAATTAAGAGGGTGTCTTGGCAACAACTTATAAGTAGAAAAAATAGCTTATTGATATGCTAGACAACAGCTCAACTTGTTGATTCAAAAGTAGCCAAGCCAATGAGTCAATCAGTCAGAAGTAAGAAAAACAAACTTACAACATTTTTTACAACCAATTCCTTGTTTATTTCTGAATCACTTTTACTACTTACTAAAACTAAAGATTTTAAAAATCATGCCCATTTAAAAAAATCACCCACAAATATCCTTACTTTAGCTAGTTAGAGCATAGGAGCAGAAGGGAAAATGTTATAAGTCCGACTCAGTCGAGTCCCTTTGATAGGATAGTACCATGTTCACGTGCTTAGTATGAGCTACACACTATATTTGTTTTAAGAAAAGGGAAAAAAAATTACGGTGAATTTCGGGAGAAGTCCATTTTGGAAGGCCATGAGGCCAATCTAGAAAGCATAGCTGTTTGGGAGAATCCGAATCCGTATCTGAATCCCAATCCGAATTAGAACTATACGTCCCAGACAAACCCTTTATTATCAGAGATTTGCTTCTATGAGAATCTAGGACATATGCAACATTGGTAAGATCCACGCTCTTCGAGTAGCTTAATGATCTTGAGTAGCTGCTCTTAAAAGTTGGAAAAGAAACAGCAGGGATGGTTCCAGAAGCCATTTCCAACGCTGCAACAGTGAAATCAAGCGAACAGCTCAAGTATAAATGGTTCAATTTTGAGATTGGTAAGAATGGAGAAGCTCACCGAAAATATAAAGGGATAAAGACTGAAGACCGAACTACTTCTACGAAATCACAGGAGAATTTATTGTTAGAGAGAACTCCAGCGGTTTTTCCGCTTCAAAGCAACCACTTCAGAGTCACAAAAATCACTCCTATTCTCCAACAGTCATCCACGTAGGCCTGGTTAACAAACTGACAAGCGCCTGTTCTTTTATTTTATTTTTTTATTCGTTTGGGCCCAAGCGCCTGGTTTTTCAGAAACTTGTTGTTACCTTATTCTCAGGCAGTTCGGTTTAGTGATACATCAGTGTGTTGTTTATCACAAACTTCCATAAGGAACTAAACAAAGATTCACTCGAAAAGAGACACAGAGAAGATGTTGATGGAAGAAAAAGTCTTGGAAAAGATGCTAGTCGGTACGTGTTTTTATACCAATATTTGGTGATATTTATAAATGCCGAGTAATCAACGTTTAGAAATAAAAATGCATTAATGAATATTTTATTTAATTTGCTTTAAGGAACATTATATTTGGGAATGCAAACAATCTAGCCAGGCACATTTCAAAATATGCTCTCCTAATATGCTGACTCTCGTAATGTAGATTTAATAACCAATATTTGGTGATATTTATAAATGGTAAGTAATCAGTGTGAATAATAAGAAATAAACATGCATCAATGCATAAATTACTTTCAGCGGTCAAAAAAATGCTATGTTTTTAATCTGCCTTTAAAGACCAATATTTGGAAATGCAAACAATATAGCTGGTGGCGTTTCAAAATATTCTCCTAATATACTGATTTGATTCCCGTAATAGATTATATATATATATATATATATATATATATATATATATATATATATATATATATTCTGAAATGGTAACTAGGTGATAATATGTTAAATCTATTAATTATGGTAGTAAATAATCTACATTTGTAATGGTGGTTAGAATTGATGCATAGGCTTAAATGTGCATGTTAAATGGTAATTTGTTACGGTGGTTAGAATTGATGCATAGGCTTAAATGTGCATGTTAAATGGTAATAAATGGTAACTAGGTGATAATATGTTAAATCTATTAATTATGGTAGTAAATAATCTACATTTGCAACAGTGGTTAGAATTGATGCATAGACTTAAATGTGCATGTTAAATGGTAGTAAATGGCCAATTACTTTAACTTAATATTTTGTGCGAAATTATATACAAAATCAAAAGATGATATGGGTTTCAAAAGAAAAGGTTTTGCTATCACATTCTTAGCTACTGAACACAATCACCGGAGAAAATATATATTTGCTAACTACTTAGACACAAATTTACATACAGCTAAAAATTCCAAAAATAATAGCTTGGCTACAGTTTTTATATACTTACACTTGGCATACATTATTCATATAATGATTTTATATTAGAGGAAAAAAGAAACAACAGATTGCATATAAATGGTTTTACATTAGAAGAAAAAAGAAACAAAACTACGTATTTTATACAAATATATATATATATATATATATATATATATATATATATATAGAGAGAGAGAGAGAGAGAGAGAGAGGAGCGATCGGGGGCACCCCTGTTTGTGAGCATCCCTTTAGCACCCCTGCCGATCCGTGAGCTACGGCGATCCAAATCGAACGTGAATTTGCAGATATTTAATCCACATATATTTAAGGACCTACGCAAAAATTGAGCTCGTTCCGACATCCGTACAATAATATATTTGGTGTTTAAATTTAACGGTCTGAATAAATGTCTGAATGGTGAATAATTGAGCTAAGATTTTGAATATGCTACGGAAGTCGGAACGAGCTCAATTTTTGCATAGGTCCTTAAATATATGTGGATTGAACATCTGCAAATTCACGTTCGATTTGGATCGCCGTAACTCACGGATCGGCAGGGGTGCTAAAGGGGTGCTCACAAACAGGGGTGCCCCCGAACGCTCCTCATATATGTATATATATATATATATATATATATATATATATATATATACAAACACATACACACACATATATACATATATACACACACATATATACAAATACATATATATATATATATATATATTCTGAAATGGTAACTAGGTGATAATATGTTAAATCTATTAATTATGGTAGTAAATAACCTACATTTGTAACGGCGGTTAGAGTTGATGCATAGGCTTAAATGTGCATGTTAAATGGTAATAAATGGTAACTAGGTGATAACATGTTAAATCTATTAATTATGGTAGTAAATAATCTACATTTGTAACGGTGGATAGAATTGATGCATAGGCTTAAATGTGCATGTTAAATGGTAATAAATGGCCAATTACTTTAACTTGATATTTTGTGCAAAATTATATACAAAATCGAAAAGATGATATGGGTTTCAAAAGAAAAGGTTTTGCTATCACATTCTTAGCTACTGAACACAATCACCGGAGAAAATATAAATTTGCTAACTACTTAGACACAAATTTACATACAGCTAAAAATTGCAAATATAATAGCTTGGCTACAGTTTTTATATACTTACACTTGGCATACATTATTCATATAAATGATTTTACATTAGAGAAAAAAGAAACAACAGACTGCATATAAATGATTTTACATTAGAAGAAAAAAGAAACAAAACTACGTATATTATACAAATTTTAACCATATAAGAATGTTTAAATTAATTAAGTGATTTTCAATTTAAGAAATAAATTTAATCAATAAATTGTTGTCAATTCATCTTATTAACGCTAGGTGTGATGTTTTAAAATGAACACCATATCCATATCAACAAAAGTGGAAAAATTAGCTTTTCTTCCAAATATAAAGTTAATTAAGTCACACAATTAATGAGTATTAATGAATCAAATAGACTCATTAATAATTAAATCGGGGAGCTCAAATAAGGCAAGGCAAGGCTTCAGAACTACATTAAATTAATGCATAAGTCATAGGAGGACAAAATAGGTATTGTAAAAAAGCTTCAGACGGACGGAAGTTCTTGAGAGCGCAGTAGAATTAAGAAAAACCGACAAAGTCGGTATGATTAACACTCATTTAGTTATTTTAAAAAACTGCACATTATCACTTAACATTGTACATTTAAGTCAATATGTTTAAATTAATTATGTGATGTTGAATTTAACAATGAATTCAATCAATAAATTTTGGTTAATTCATCTAATTAACGGTAAGCGTTAGGTTTTAAAATGTACGCCATGTTCATATCTACAAAAATGACAAAATTAGGTTTTCCTTGAAATTTAAGGTTAAATTAGTTACACAGTTTAAATAATATATGTAAACAATAATAAAATTTAATATATTATACACTTTTCTCAATAAATTTATCATAAATTAAACAAAATAATTTCCGCTTTAGATACCACATTTTAACATTTCTATAATTATTTGCTGAGCTTTCTCAATTCTTTTGTGATATTTTATATTTCAATTCATATGTCACTCATGATGTAACACCCCGCCTCCGCTACGGTCACTCGCAAAGAAATGCACTTAGCTTTAGAGGGGCATTATTGGTAAACATGCACAGAAATATCACAAGACAGAACATATAAAATAGCGGAAGTAAAATCAACCTTTCATAACATTGATAAATAAGGTCAAAAGCCTTTTACATCAGAGTACATCAAAACCTGTCTTGCAATAGTAAAGAAGCATAAAAACTTTTTCATAAATTATTCCCCAAGTAAAAACAGTAAAGTAGCCATAACCAAGAAAAGTCCAAGCCATCCATGATGACCTTCAAGCAGAAGAAGTTTGAACTAAACAACAGTATTTCCTCCCTGTAACCTGGGGGGGAACGGAAGACAAGAAGCGAAAGAAAACGGGGTCAGTCATAAAGACTGGTAAGCCCTATCTACTATCAGCATAAAAACAAGTAAAGTTAACTGGCATGAGGAACTGAGATGAACATAAGTATGATGACAAGATAGATAAGCTAAACCAAAATAACTGGATGAACTACTGAACCCAGATAAACTAAGGTGTCATGATAAACTACGGTGTCAAGGTAAAACAGAGTATTACACCGTACGATTTCTATCAAGTATAATATCCCAAGGTATCTATCAAATCTAATGTCCCATGGTATTTATCATGTATATCTGCTCTGCACCTACTGTACTAGTATCCCAACCATATCAGGTGTTAACCATGAATGTCCCTTACTCAAAAGTCGTAAGATGGTCCATATTTACCTAATATATCGCATATATAGGTTACTCAACTCGTATGTTTCTTTCCATGTGTGTGTTCAGTCCCCTTTGCCATAGACCGTACGGGCTTACCCATGAGATTCTTCTTTAACGTAGTTCCATGATCCTTAAGATCGTTTCGGACTGTCAACCTAGATCTACCTAGGCTCTTCCAACATGAATCAACGCTTGTACAACTAGGACTTATGCCACCTAGGACCACTAGGGTTTATGCTTACCTATTGCACGTTTTCGTATTTCGGTTTGGGTTCAACCACCTAGGGCCACTAGGGATTACGCTAACCGTCAACCGCGCCCTTTTTCCCACGCATTCATCGTGAATCGTTTTTCCATGACTGTATGCACATGTATCACAATGTGCCATCCGAGTCCTGTCACAGGGCAAAACAAGAAATACAGGACTCGGTCGGGAGCTTTCGATTTATCTGCCGATGCAGATGCTAAGGTCTGTTTTTCTGCACGTGGCTATGGTCCCACGAGACCCCTCCCTCAACTAATGAAAGGCACAACAAGAGAAATCTTGTATGAGAACACAACTAACAGCCAGCCCACACTCCTACGACCTACCTCACCCATAATTAGATAGCAATTATGGTCTATCGGGTGTTCCCTGCCTTTCCGTACGTGCACGCTTGACTCAAAATGGTAGATGATCGACGAACTTGCTTCTAGGGCACTACCATGTATTCGTCGACTCACTGCTATCCATCCCAGTCTTTAGGTCGCTCGTATAGCAACCAAGGCATACTCTTGGTTCTTCTAACGCAGACCTTAACCTCTCATGAGCCTAGTATGATCACCTGGCAGCTCACAGAGGGATACCAAGAATATCCTCACGTTCCCCGAAGCCGCTGCTTCGTTACCCAGTTCGCTGGAGCCTTTATCTAAATCAGATAACTTGCTCCTACTCGTGTGCTTAAACGATGACCTACCGTATCGGGTTACTCATCTAATCTATGAACTGGTCCAAATTTCCTTGACTAAGAATTATTACTTAGTTACCCTTAACTAAGGTTTACCACTTAGCCTTATTTCCGTTATCCTTGTTAACTACGGTTATCTACCTAATTCTCCGAATTAGGGTTTATATATATGGATTAAGTGTCCCTTAAGTTCATGACTTAACCCGTCTACAAATCATGTCAAAATTGGCTAAGTATCCAAGTCCAAGACTTAACCCTACAGACCATGTGTCAAGTTGGTTAAGTATATCAAGCAATTCATGACTTAACCTCGTCTAATTATCATTTTAGATTGGTTAAGTATATATCTTAACTTGACCTTATCAAAATTACTAAGTCAAATCGGTCAAGCGTATTCAAGCGATTCGTGACTTAGCCTTATCATGTTTTCACGTTAGGTTGGTTAAGTATTGGTTAACTTAACCACATCAAATTATCGAGCTAGATTGGTTAAGTATAGGCCACTTAACCATATCAAATTATCGAGTTGGATTAGTTAAGTGTAGGTTAACTTAACCCCCGTCCAATTACCATGTTTAGATTAGTTAAGTCTAAGTTGACCTAACCCCACCCATTGACTGTATTATACGGTTAAGTATCATTAAGAAAACTTACTTAACCTTATCAAGTTATCGTGTTGGATTGATTAAGTGTTGGTTAACTTAATCCCGTCCATTAGTCGTATAAAAATGGTCAAGTGTCATTAGGCAAATCAAGTTACTTAACCTACCCAAGCTTGTCATGTTTTGTTAAGTATCATTAGCCTAATCAAATTACTTAACCCATTTGTCCATGTCATATTTGGTTAAGCGTCATTAATCAAATTAACTTAACCCTATTATGTGGCATTAATTATTTAATGCACCCCAACCTCTCACATTAGACTTTGTTGTGGTTACTAGTTAAGCCGGGCGGGTCCGGGTAGCTTTACACCACAACCCAGTCTAACCTCGGGTTCAAGCACAACATGACCAACTTCTCACATTGGGTCTTATTGTTTGCAACTACTAGTTAGGCCGGTCGGGTCCAGGTAGTTTTATGTTGCAAACTCAACCCAACCTCGAGTTGGTCACTTTCATGTTTAGTCTAGTGTCAAATTACATTTACAACCCATACATGTCTAGTTTTCATGTTCCATGTTCATAGCCAAAATTACATGTTGCCATGTTTATACAAATTAACCCAAATCATGTTTCATGTCATTAAAATTTACCCATAACATAACCCCCAACGCTTTTAAACTCGCATATACGTTCGCAACAACGTAATGGACTAAAAGAAGAGACTTGGCCAAGGTAAGACAAAAAGGGGTATTAAGCCCCAAGTTAATCATGGTGGCAAATGAGGCACAAATGTGTTCACAAACTTGCATATTAATTTATTAGGCCTCAAAAACATGCATGACATAAACTTAGCAAGTAAGTGGCAACATGGTAATAGTCATAAGGTGATAAACATATAGTTTAGCATCATAGGTAAGTCAACATGAGTATCATGAAAGGTTCTATGTTGCATTATGCAACATTCCTAAACAAAGGTCACACCTTTATACCCAAGAGTCATATAAGATAGTCCCACAAGCATAGAAAAAGGGTTATGCAAGTCTTTATGTTGCATTCATGCAATATTCCCAACAAAGGTCCTATCTTTCCAACCCAAAAGTCATGGAAAAGATCTCATAATCACAAACCCACAAAGTCATACTAAGATCTATGCATAAACATGCACCTAGATTCAATCTCAACTTGCAACATGAACATTTAACTTTATAGTTAATATCTAAGAGTAGGAGGGGGCTTACTTTGCTATGAAGGCACAAATCAATTCAAAATAAAGATTGAGACGAAGCCTATGCATGCCATAACCCAAAAACCCCCAAATAAGAATGCTCCTTAGAAAACCCATGAGCAAAATCCATAAAAATCCCATCTTGATGAACAAAGATCAAAGCTTTGGCCTTGAAATCAACTTGAGAAGCTCTCATACAACATAGAGACTCTCTAACACTCACATGATCATGAAACCTCTCATAGAAATGAAGATAGAAACTTTGGACAAGAGGGTGGAGGCTAGGGTTTGAGTGGAGGCCATGATCACTTGAAATTTTGGCATAGTTTAGTTGTAGGAATGAATAATGAGGATTTTAGGAGAGGGTTAGGGGTCTTTTTATAGAGGATTAGGCTAGTTAGGACCCTTAGATTAACCCTAGGACCAACCTGAACCATCAGATCTCGAACCAGGCCCAAAACCATGTCTTGGGAGAGAAGCCAGCCGCACCAGGTCTGGATGGCCGAGCCACCACTGTCGACAGGGCTATCGACAGGGCTGTCGACACCATCAAGCCCAAGTCGACTGCCCTGTCGACTTGGGGGGTCTGGCGGGAATTTTTCCCGCCTCCTCCGTTTGGCCCAGATTTGAATTTCTGAGCAGTTTTCAAACTTGAATCTTTCTGAAAACTTCATCGGACCATAACTTGGTCATACGGACTCCGATTCTCGAAAACTCGGACTCTATTTCGCGTATTTTTCCGAGACGAACGCAATGGCACAGCCCGTTTCACTTGATTCAGAATTTATAATTAAATTCTGCCTTGATTCTCGTCTTAACACGTTATCGAAAACCGGGTTATTACACATGAAATCTTAATTGTAATTATTTAAATAATCTTAGAGAGTATTTAGTCCATTTTTCTGATAGCTCTTAAAAATATTCGCCAATTTTAATATGTATATTGATATTAAAAAAAATTCGTGCAACTATAAAGATATATAAATCATATAACATGAACTATGTATATCAAGAAATGACAAAGTTAATTTGTAAATCAATTATGATTCATTTATATCAAGAATTTACCATATATTAACAAAAAAAATTAGGCACTGATAAATCCACAACAAATTTACACTTTGTAATTTGTAAATTTCTTTTCAAATTTTCCTGCTATGCTATATAGTTTAACTAACTTCGTAATTTTACATTTAAGTTATTTAAACAAATTATATTAAATAATGTTTGCTAATTCATTGAACAAATTATCAACATACATCAATTTCAATATGTATATCTATATTAACAAAAATGGTTAAAAAACTTCTCAAATACAAACACATACATATTATTTATGTACACTACAGAACATTAATTACACAAACAATAATAATGATTTTAATTAATAGTTTATGTATTTCACATTAAAATTTGTCATATATTACATAACAAGGTTCTCATTTTAACACAAAAATAATAAATATAATTTTAGATAACATTGTCGTGTGCAACGCACGAGTTACACACTAGTACATTAAATGTCTAAGTTGTGGAATCCATAAAGAAGGGTATCTCCAATGATGAGTCTAACACACGTAATATTAAGAAAATGCATCTCAGTCATCAATTACAGTTGTAATATTCAGTTAAATATTACAGTTTCTGTTCAAAAATATAGTAGGATTTGGACACTCGCTCGTTTATTGAACGTCCATTTTAGATGTGAGCATTTATTGTTTAAAACCAATTAAACCAACCAAACCAGTTAAGTTTGGTCGGTTTGATTTGGTTTTATAAGTTAATTGGTAGGTTTTTATTTTTATTCTTATATTACTTTGGTTTATTAGTTGGATTTGGTTTTTGATATTTGAAACCGATAATTTATTTAAAGGTTTAGAAAAATTAGATCTAACAATGTTATTATCTACGATATTTTCATAACAATATTATTTTTTCTTTTATTTCATATTGACATTTTCAGAAGAAGAGTTCGATTCTAAAATACTTGCATTATATGAACTCAATTATTTGTTTTAACACTATATTATATCAACAACTAAAAGTTCTAATTCATTTTAAGATAAACCAAACAAACCAACCAAAATGAACCAAATATTATCGGTTTGGTTGGTTTTGGTTTCCAAAAATATCGGTTTGCTTCGCTTCGGTTTATGTTTCTTGAATGGTTGTTTTGATTTCAACAATTTTTATCGGTTTCAAACCGGAACAACCATTTGTAAACACGGGACCACGCCGTATAACACGGAACGGGTTTCCTCCCATGAATACCAGTACACAAAAACATTTATAAACAACGCAATGCTTTTCGAAAAATGAAGCTATTATAAGACTCAGGTCCCATCACACAATGCAAACACAAAACAGAGGATAGAGTTTTCCCTTATAATAGCCAAACATGCTTGGTACGTTTTAAAGCAAATCATTTTGTTATTACTATAAGTGCATAGTGTCAAAAACAACTTCAGATATAAATGTATCAATCATAGATGGCATGAGTACCATATATCATGTCGCTATATAGGTTTACAACTAAAACCGTAAAAAGTGTCGTATTGGAAATTTGATTACATCTATGAGTCGAGACAAGGGATCATTCCTCACCGATTTCGAGACACTCTAGCAAATGCCTCATGATCACACCTACGGGCAACCCTAGGGACGCGGTAAGGCTGATCCTCGCTTACTTTTGAGGATTGGTTATTCATGAACACACGTTTCCCGGTCTTATCGGACCTATCACTTGGCCACTAGGGACCAGTATTGTAACAATCCGGAATTTCAGAATTAATTTAAAATTTTAATTTAAGCTATTTTAATATATTTTAAATATTTAAAAATATTTATTTTAAATAACAACGACTAAAAATTTATTTTAAAACGAAGTTTGAACGTATAAATTTATATTAATGATATTACGAGCCTGAAATGGCGTGGTAGTTTGAAAATTTGATTTTGAATTTCAGTTGAATGTATAGAATTCAATATAAGTCAGAATTTGACGAAACAAGAAACGCTAGGATCGAATTAACTATATCTTTCTAATGAATGTAAGAAATTTAGATTTCACTTCATGAATCTATTAAATAATAGTAAAGCAGAAGAATTTCTAGCTTTCTCCTTAATTCTCTCAATTCTCTCAACTCCCCTTAATTCTCTCACTTCCCTCAATTCTCCTTAATTCTCTAACGATACTTTTATTAAATCAAAATCTATATATTAAATAACATATATTAAATAACAATAATGCTTCCTCCTTAATTCTCTCCATCATTTATGTTTAGCTTAAAACTCTCATGATATTTTAATATCGTTTAGAGAAAAAAGGCCACCAGTATGGCTGGCAAAATTTAACTGCGGCTTGAAAGAGATCTGAACAAATTCATTTGAACTTAAAAAATCGTAATTATTGCTGCATAAATCGATAGATTGATTGGAATCATGGCTTGAAACGTTTATGTTTTGCATTTAATGCTATGATGCATTAAGGCATTAAATGATAAATGTAACAGCTGAATGAATTTAAGGCTTAAATATTTCATGTTTAAAGTTAAAGCTTGAATAAATCAAGGCATTAGACAATTATCTTTGAATTTAACGCATGAATTAATTTAAGAATTGATAATCAATGCATATTATACAATTCAAGATCCAGGTAGTAGTGCGTATTTCCTTTCCGCATCTCTTTCCTAATTTTATGTTGTAATTTACGCAGCCATTACGGTGAGAATCAATGAAGAAGACAAGGCAAACTTCATGAGGGAAGCGGGGGTTATCTTTTTTTAGATTTATAATGTTCTACAAATCATCGAAATATGCATATTTATAATTACAATCATGACTTCATTAGTCAATTATTTTCCTAATTTCAATTATAATGGCAGATTCTTAAACCATTTCATGGTTCAGATTTTCAATAGAAATACATGTAATTGTAATTATTCCCTCTGTTAGATTACCCTCTATCCTTGGATACATTTGAGCAAACATGTCTTCTAGATTACTATAAAGCACATTATTCTAATGCTTTAGCAAATCGGCTTAATCAAACTAAATTATTTGTTAAAATTTGAAAGACAACATAATCAACATTGTCATTTAATAGCAGTATTTAAGATTCTCATATTGAATTCAAAAGGTAGATTAGACATGAATGTATTAAATGGTGTTGTATCTGCATTCAGAATAATTATTTTGTTCATGGATGACAGCAACAGACATATTAGAAGAATTGATCCATTATAAAGCTTTTTCAATGTCAGCGCCTATGATATCACAGGAAGAAAACCAATCATTCAGAATAATTTCAGGCAAGAAATATCTATTAGATATGTTACTCATGAATTTTGTAGGCAACAGTTTGATCAATAATGGACTGAAAAGTAAAAACGATGAAGAAAAGATCAAGCAATATTTATTAGTTATCTCATAATGAATAGATTATGTAGCTTTTGATTATTTATACAGGCAGTGAAGTTAGGAAATCTTACTAACCAACTTTTATTACTTAAAAGATATCATATATCAAAGCCCAACAACAAGAATTTCAAAACTATGAACAAGGCAACAAATATTTGATAAATATTTAAAAGAAAAAAAATTGTAAGACATAAATTTATAAACTCAGTCAAAAACTGTATGTCTGAATACCTTCCAAACATAAGTATTATGGGTTGGAGAAACTTTTTGGTGCAAATTATAAGATTTTAATGTCTATTTGATTGTTTATTTGTAACTACATTTTATATTAAGTCCATGTATTTAAATTAATTACAAAATTCAAAATTTAAGTAATTTAAATAAATTTGATTGCCTAATACTTCTTTTAAATATTAAAAATAACAAAACTATGTTTTTTTGGCTCCAAATACCTACACTTTAAATTTTCTATAATCATTTAAGTTTCGCTCGATTATTTTATAATATTTTATATTTTGTACCATATTTATATTTAATAACATATTACTAAAACTATTTAAATAAATTTAGCAAACTATTATTCATTTATTCGCCTGCTAAATCACATCAAGATTAACCATATTTATATTAACAAAAAAGTTAAATATATAAACACGTCAATCACATAACATAAATTATACACATAAATAAATGTCATCAGTTCAAAGTTAAACTCATTTACGTCATTATATTTACTGTGTATTGCATTGTGATATTAATGTCAAATGCCTACATATTAACACTCATTTAGTTATTTTAAAAAACTGCACATTATCACTTAACATTGTACATTTAAGTCAATATGTTTAAATTAATTATGTGATGTTGAATTTAACAATGAATTCAATCAATAAATTTTGGTTAATTCATCTAATTAACGCTAAGCATTAGGTTTTAAAATGTACACCATGTTCATATCTACAGAAATGACAAAATTAGGTTTTCTTTGAAATATAAGGTTAAATTAGTTACACAGTTTAAATAATATATGTAAACAATAATAAAATTTAATATATTATACACTTTTCTCAATAAATTTATCATAAATTGAACAAAATAATTTCCGCTTTAGATACCACATTTTAACATTTCTATAATTATTTGTTGAGCTTTCTCAATTCTTTTGTGATATTTTATATTTCGATTCATATGTCACTCATGAAATCTTAATTGTAATTATTTAAATAATCTTAGAGAGTATTTAGTCCATTTTTCTGATAGCTCTTAAAAATATTCGCCAATTTTAATATGTATATTGATATTAAAAAAAAAATCGTGCAACTATAAAGATATATAAATCATATAACATGAACTATGTATATCAAGAAATGACAAAGTTAATTTGTAAATCAATTATGATTCATTTATATCAAGAATTTACCATATATTAATAAAAAAATTAAGCACTAATAAATCCACAACAAATTTATACTTTTTAATTTGTAAATTTCTTTTCAAATTTTCCTGCTATGCTATATAGTTTAACTAACTTCATAATTTTACATTTAAGTTATTTAAACAAATTATATTAAATAATGTTTGCTAATTCATTGAACAAATTATCAACATACATCAATTTCAACATGTATATCTACATTTAAAAAAATGGTTGAAAAAATTCTCAAATACAAACACATACATATTATTTATGTACACTATAGAACATTAATTACACAAACAATAATAATGATTTTAATTAATAGTTTATGTGTTTCACATTAAAATTTGTCGTATATTACATAACAAGGTTCTCATTTTAACACTAAAATAATAAATATAATTTTTGATAGCATTGTCGTGTGCAACGCTCGAGTTACACACTAGTACATTAAATGTCTAAGTTGTGGAATCCATAAACAAGGGTATCTCCAATGATGAGTCTAACACACGCAATATTAAGAAAATGCATCTCAGTCATCAATTACAGTTGTAATATTCAGTTAAATATTACAGTTTCTGTTCAAAAAATATAGTAGGATTTGGACACTCACTCGTTTGTTGAACGTCTATTTTAGAGGTGAGCATTTATTGTTTAAAACCAATTAAACCAGTTAAGTTTGGTCGGTTTGATTTGTTTTTATAAGTTAATTGGTAGGTTTTGATTTTTATTTTTATATTACTTTGGTTTATTAGTTGGATTTGGTTTTTAATATTTGAAACCGATAATTTATTTAAAGGTTTAAAAAAATTAGATCTAACAATGTTATTATCTACGATATTTTCATAACAATATTATTTTTTCTTTTATTTCATATTGACATTTTCAGAAGAAGAGTTCGATTCTAAAATACTTGCATTATATGAACTCAATTATTTGTTTTAACACTATATTATATCAACAACTAAAAGTTCTAATTCATTTTAAGATAAACCAAACAAACCAACCAAAATGAACCAAATATTATCGGTTTGGCTGGTTTTGGTTTCCAAAAATATTGGTTTGCTTTGCTTCGGTTTATGTTTCTTGAATGGTTATTTTGGTTTCAACAATTTTTATCGGTTTCAAACCGGACCAACCATTTGTAAACACGGGACCACGCCGTATAACACGGAACGGGTTTCCTTCCATAAATACCAGTGCACAAAAACATTTATAAACAACGCAATGATTTTCAAAAAATGAAGCTATTATAAGACTCAAATCCCATCACACAATGCAAACACAAACCAGGGGATAGAGTTTTCCCTTATAATAGCCAAACATGCTTGGTACGTTTTAAAGCAAATCATTTTGTTATTACTATAAGTGCATAGTGTCAAAAACAACTTCAGATATAAATGTATCAATCATAGACGGCATGAGTACCATATATCATGTCGCCATATAGGTTTACAACTAAAACCGTAAAAAGTGTCGTATTGGAAATTTGATTACATCTATGAGTCGAGACAAGGGATCATTCCTCACCGTTTTCGAGACACTCTAGCAAATGCCTCATGATCACACCTACGGGCAACCCTAAGGACGCGGTAAGGCTGATCCTCGCTTACTTTTGAGGATTGGTTATTCATGAACACACGTTTTTCGGTCCTATCGGACCTATCACTTGGCCACTAGGGACTAGTACTGTAACAATCCGGAATTTCAGAACCAATTTAAAATTTCAATTTAAGCTATTTTAATAAATTTTGAATATTTAAAATGATTTACTTTAAATAATAACGACTAAAAATTTATTTTAAAACGAAGTTTGAACGTATAAATTTATATTAATTATATTACGAGCCTGAAATGGCGTGGTAGTTTGAAAATTCGATTTTGAATTTCAATTGAATGTATAGAATTCAATATAAGTCAGAAATTGACGAAACAAGAAATGCTAGAATCAAATTAACTATATCTTTCTAATGAATGTAAGAAATTTAGATTTCACTTCATGAATTGTAAGTAATGACTAAAACAAAATTTCAAATAGTCGCTATGGAATTTATATATATATATATTATATGTAGCTCAAAAAGTCACATTTTGCATACGGAGGAATTTGGACTCGAAACCACTTTCATTGAGTTCAAAATGTCCTTTGCAACTTCAAAAAGTATAAATTTCGATATATTCCGAGATTTGAAATTGTGGCATTTTGGTTTGGTTTTAAGTTAGACAAACATAACTCTTAAAAAGTGAAATTTTGCATATAAGCTCAGAATTCGACGAGACCATTTTTTCTGGATTCGCAATGATAAATCATTGCTAGATTCTAAATAGCGCGTTGAATGGACTCAGTATGTGGCCGTGCGAGGCAAAACTGTTTGTTTAAAAACTGACAGTCGATTTACAAAGGAACATGGCTGAGATGACCTCGAAATTCGATTCTACTTTTTTTCCAAATTCGTATCGTCAAATAATGATCAAATCCTAAAGCCTATAATTTTTGGAGCTAGTGTGTGAGTGTACGAGATGAAAATATACGCTAAAACCGCATTTTTGAACAATATTGAGCTAGTTTGAGAATTTATTCGGAAGGTCCAACGAACTCGGAATTCGATGAAACTTGATTTGTTGGAATCGTCGTCACGTGTATTATCTCGTGTTCGAAAGGTGCGGCAAACCGAGATCGCTTCCGTTCGGACAATAGGCGGAAAACTAGCATATAATCACTTTTCCTCCTTTTCTATTTCATTATTTCCTCGTTTCCCTTTTCTTTCAAAAAACATTTTAATGGCCTCCTCCATGTCTCTGCCGTTGCCGCAACTCCCCTTCAGCCCCGCCGCCGCCACCGGCCACCGCCAACACCACCCTCCTCCTCCTCTCTCCTCTCTCCTACTTTCAAGAGCCCTAGGACCTAAATCCACCAACCACCGTCACTACGGGCCCCACGCCGCACCACCAGCACCCCCACCGCCTGCACCGCCCCCTGCGCCACCTGCACCAGCACTAGCGCCGCCCCCGGGCCCCTCCTCGACTAAAACTCCATTTTACACAAGAATCCGATTTTGCATAAAACCCCTGTTCTTCTTTCGTCAATATCTTCCAATCCGTGCATCCTCAAGATCAAACTTGTAGAGTGTGATTTTCTCTTTGATTTAGATATATGGCAATAGAATTTTGGAGTTCGGAGCTGTCCGGAAAACGCATTTCAAAATCGCTGACCTGGAGCGAAGGTTTGCAATTTCCGGCGAAGTGCAGCATTTTCGGAAGAAAGTCCACTAGGTGAAAGTTGCTCAGAATGACGCGTTTGTACTATGAGGAGGGTTTGGTGAAGTTTGGAGGCCGTATGCAAATTCAAGCAAATTCGAGCGACGAAAATCAAAGACTAACGGAGTGGAAACCAATGTGAGAACTCCTTCTCACTCAACCATTTAATTTATGTTATTATATAATAGGTTGTAAATGGCGCTTAGTAGCTCCTATCACTATTATTTGAAACCTTGGATGTTTGATTGATTTATTTTATTGGTTGATTGTGTAAAACATGGGTTTGGCAACCTTATTTAGTCATTGTTGGATAGAAATTGTTTGTGTATGGCACGAGCCAATATAAGGAGAGAGATAATGATAGACATTATTTCGGTTCTACAAATCGCGCCGTTATAATATCGAATTTTTCTGAAATGTGTTAGAAATATAATTACATATATTTACGGTAATTGAAATCAAATTACACATCCATTTCAAGTTGGACGACTTGTTTATGTTCGCATATTTATGCGATATCGATTGGGACGATAATTTTTACACATTGCCCAAGTGCACAAATAATAATCAGTATTTGATGGTTGAAACCCCACACGGGTCCTGGGATGATATTCTAATCACACGTCCCCCTTGTGATTAGTTGTATGTCCATCAATTGATTGACAGACTGTGGTACGCATTATTTATTTATTTATCGCATATACAGTTGTAGAATGCACTTTGGTTGTTATTTGGATATTTAATGATTATTTATCATTGTTGTTGAATACATACGATGTATGAAATCCATATAACTAAAATTATATGGTAATTGATTGGGTCTCATTCCAATCTGGAAATAACGACTATTTTAATCTAATGTTCATTGAAGAAGTAAAATATGGTTTTGATGTCCGATTTTGGATGGACATGAAAATATTGAAATATATGAAGCCGAGTTAAGTAGATTTGCGTCATTTAAACTCGAACAGATTTTTTTATCGATTTTATTCATTTTATAATGAATATGGAAAAGAAATGGATTTCAAAAGAAGACATTTTGAAAAAGATTATTATTATGATATTATAATAATATGGAAGAATTCAGTTTTTATTTAAATTAAAATGCAAGTTGGAATCATTTTCAAACGAATTTATAAACGTTTTATAAAATACATTTTAAATGGAAATCAACGAAATATATTATGTATATATTATAATGGTTTGATTATAACGTGTCGCGCATCGCCCGTTCGTGAATTTCGACCATTAACATCGATTTGACGTAACGGAAGATCCGACCGTCGGATCCTTCTGAAAACAGAACCTATGGGTTGTATCGAAAAGAGCTTTCAAATGAGTATATGAGATTTGAAATCTAACGGTTGGATTTTGAGAAATGTCAAATTTAAATTTGAATAAAAACAATGCCAGTGCAGTTAAATGACCTGAAACGTCATTTAACTGAAAGGGCCAATTTTTAAATGATTGAAAATAGGGAAAAATTATGTAAATTCAAAATAAATGATTGGAAATGGTTTTGAATGAAATATTCCAAGTTTATGAAGATAAAAGATATTTTTATCAGAATAAGTTGTTTACCAACTTAAGTAAAGAAGAAAATGGATTAGTTAATGGTTTTAAAATAACCAGGATTTCCAACGTATAAATTGGATTGGATTTGAATGAAAATTACCTTCGGATATTTCTATATTGGATTCCATGATTATACGGATATTGTGGAGGAATTTGGAAGATATCGTTATTCCTCATACGATATCCGTTATTTTCAGAATTTGATATTGAATATAAGTCGATATAATTTCTATTCAGAGCCTTGTATTTAATATCAAATTAGATTTTGGGTTTGTCATGAATGGTGTCTTAAGTAACACTGTTCCTGAACCCATTTGAGAAAGGAATAAATTTTTTAATTAAGATTTAATGAGATTTTCTAATTAGCAAGCATAATTGGAATGAAATGATAGTTGATTTTGGGTTCATTGTGAACGATGTTTTAAATGACATTGATTATTAAAACCCGATTAACAGTGAAATTAAGATTTGGAATTTATAAATATTTTAACTAAGATTTAATGAAATTTTCCAAAGAGAAGTTTTCCAGTTTAATATACTAAATTGGAATTAAATAAAATATGATTTTGTGTTTATTATGAACTATGTTTTTAAGTGACATTGGCTCTTTAACCCCGTTAAAGGCGGGATTAATTTCCTGAGATTGAATAATCATTAAATAATGATTTTAGAAGATTAAAACTAAGATAGAGTTTTAATGAATCTTTAATTAGATTGAAAAGAGAATAAGGTAAATAAACTTACCGAATTCATGAAATGATCGAGAATGGAGTACCACTAGTTTTGCTTCCTGCGATAGATAAATTTTTAATTAGATTTGGAACGTCAAATGGTAATTAAGTTTACCGGTAACACATTGGGTGTTAGATATGGAGTACTACCAGTTTTGCTCCATGAGTTGAATAGGTTGGGACTGGGATAATAAATT
The DNA here is from genome assembly GCA_030737875.1 of Allium sativum. Lineage (NCBI taxonomy): Eukaryota > Viridiplantae > Streptophyta > Magnoliopsida > Asparagales > Amaryllidaceae > Allium > Allium sativum. Next base: position 577,761 of record JASFAX010000042.1, on the reverse strand, counting down.
ATTGATTACTTCGGTAAAACTCGATAATCTCGACTAGTCAGATAAAACTTAATTTGGTTTAAATTGTGAAAAGATATTACAAAATCTTTTGAAATTATTTTCGAGGAAGATTAAAGAATAAGTTTAGATTAACTTATCTTTGATAAAATTAATGAGAACCTTTTCCCTAAGATGTGAATATTTGAATAAAAGAATATTATGGATTGGAATGAGGCATATGTTGTGTTTTTATAGCACTTGATTATAAGATACGTGAGTTATTCGAAAAGATCGGGTTTAACCCATTCCGAAAAACTGATATGATGATTGAAAGTCGACGTTGAAGACAGTGGTCGAAGATCGGAGATCTTCACATCCTATGGATGATTACTGATGTCTTGATTCGGATGTACACCTAAGACGAGGTAATAAGTGTTGATTATCCAGACGTACTTGGAGATTGACCGGATATGCAAGGGCCTCTCTCCTGTATTGGACATTTGGGATGAGGAATAAGGTACCTCCGGTTTCGCTCAGACCCAGAACGGACTTATAATGGATTGTGTGTTCGACATTGTACTTCGCGCTGTATTCAGTGATTTTTGCTAAATGTATATCTGTTGGTGTCGGGGAATTTATTCTCTTACATAACACCCTTCTCTGAGACGTACGAGCTTAGAGGTTATATATTGGCAGAAATCAATGGTATGGTATGGATTGACAATGTGGCATGCAAAAATACAATGATCAAGACTTTTGTTGAAAACAGGACCTTGTGGATGATGATCAAAGCACGGCTTTAATTAGCATAGCTTTGTGTTGTAGCGTTAATTCACTAGCCTCACACCTCAGTATGAGTCAAAAACAGGATAGTGACCGTAGGGAGTGCACGGCGTTTCTTTCTAGCTAGAAGTGGTGTCATGGTATGGAGCCCAGACATTTTTACTTATGTGGATGATGGAATGAGACGCCTCGGATATTGAGTCTTATGGCTCAGAGATAGATCTGTTAGGACCGGGAAACGTGTGTTCAGGAATAACCAATCCACTAAGATAAGTGTGGACCGGCCCTAGCGATTCCAAGGTTTCACCGTGGAGGATCCTGAGGCATTTGCTAGAGTGTCTTGAAACCGGTGAGGAACGTCCCTCGCCTCGACTCATAGATGGAATCCAATTTCCTCCAATACGCGACTTATCGGTTTTAGTTGTAAACCTATATGGCGACATGATATATGGTACCCATGCCGTCTATGATTGATACATTTATATTTAAAGTTGATTTCTTCACTTATAGTAATAATAAAAGATGAATTTCGCGTACCAAGCATATTTGGCCATTATAAGGTAAAACTCTATCCTCTGGTTTGTGTTTGCATTGTGTGATGGGACCTGAGTCTTATAATGGCTTCATTTTTCCTTTTAGCATTGCGCTGTTTGTTTTACGCACTGGTATTCTTAGGAGGAAACCCGTTTCGTGTTATACGGCGTGGTCCCTTGATTTACCTAACTTTAAAATAAAAAGTTAATAATTGCTTAGTTCTCACACCAGTCCCATGACTGACTCGGAGTTTATTGTTTTAACCTAAACTTCGGATGCCCATATTTTCCACACGGGCAGCTAGTAGTTTTGGTTTTCGCATATACTTATTTTCACAGGATCCTGGATTACAGCTGGAGCTATATTCGGAAAGATTTGTATCCATGTATCTCTTTTAGTTGTGGTTGCAGATAATTTTCGCTGTACATTATACTCATGTAATAATTTCCGCTGCTATGTATTTTAAATCTTTGATATTTTCCGTTGTGTAATATTATTTATTCGTACTCTGATATATTCTTGTACTCTGATGTAAATTGTTGTAATATCAATGAGATGTTCTAGTGTTTGTGTTCTGACGCGTCGTGTTCTCAAAGCAATCCGGGTTCCAATTCGGTCTAGGCCGGACGGGGATTTCAGGTCGTTTTATTTTGGTATCAGAGCTTTGGTTTTACAAAGCTCGAGAACAAGACACATTAGAACTGAACAAAAGAATTCATCGTAGATAGGATAAGAAACATCCTATAAGAATGACTCGTTAGAGATAGGGTTAGTAATACCCTGGAATGAGTTTAAAGAGTGCTATTTATTAAAGACAAATTTAGTTTTGAAATTTATAACTTATTATACGTATTTGAGTATTTTATTTTATAATTGAATTTGGATTATCGAGTATAATAAAATTTTGCATATACGTCTGATCCTCGTGTATACGAAGTCTTAAATATACTGGGTAGATATAGAATCACACTCTAGTCGCCCGGAGATGACTCTGATGATAGCTCGAGCATGATTAGTGTTTATGTTCAAGTTTTGAAAGTGGGATATCTATATATTTCCAATTGACTGGTGTGAGGACCAAAACTTAGTTAGAGTCTAATGTTTGTGATTTGACACTGAATATTTTTTTTTGAGTATATATATATATATATATATAGAAGTTATGCATTTGAAAATTTAATCCATAAATTGATTGCTTATTGTGTTGTGTGATTATTAGTTGAACTAATAAAAATATTGGAACGATAAAACCAATAAAAGAATGAATGATAAGTAAAGCCATATCAAATATAATATAGAGATGAATTGAAAATTTAATTCAAAATGGATTTTTGTACATACATATATATATATATATATATATATATATTAGACAGGTTGCTGAGTAAAAATTATGTTGAGTAAAGAATTAATTTGTGTGCCTGACAAATAGGTACACCTTAATGAGTTGGTTGTGCAATCTTGTTTATTAAACAACTCCTGTGAGTGATTTGGATGCGATGTGATGGTTGTTCTGTGTGAGATTGTAAACCACGCCATTGGATAACAACAAATAAATTATGAACTACACCGCATGACATACTACATGAAGGCAGCGTCGCATATTATATTCCATATAAGCATTTGACGCTTATATGACGAGGTTGGGATTACCATACGAGCGAGGTGCTTGTGTGGCGAGGATTGAATTACATGTTGAACAGAAGACTGATTATGGACATAATTAAGTAATACATGTAACGGTGCTCGGGGCTGGATTTAATAAAAACCCTACACGGGTCTGGAGATGAAAATAATTCACGTCTCTCTTAATTTTAGATACAACACATGAATTATTTATTTTTCAACACTGGACAAGGTAGTGAGATTATGATTTTTACACGTCTCCCTTGGGCATAGAAAGGTCACAAAACATGTGTGTGCTTTTTATTGATTTATTAGGTACCTAATACAACCAATAAAATTTTCAGACCCTCCCCGTACAAAGGAGGTTATGGCGAAAATTTTCGAAAATTTAGGGCGTTAGCCAAATTGTAATGACCCGCATTTTGAACGGTCGAATAATGAAGTTATTTAATTATTTAAATAACGAATATATTAAATAAACGATAGTTGAACGTATAAATTATAATAATAATTATAATCGAGCCCGTAACGACGCGGCAGTTCGTTATTTGGCGAGTTGAACTTCAACTGAATGTACATAACTCGTTATAAGTCGGATTTCTGTGAAACAAGAAACGTACGAATCTGTTAAGCTATATTTTTCCAATGGAAGAGAAAAATGAATATTTCATCGTGTAGATTGTAAGTTATGTCCAAATCAAAATTTGAAATAGTCGCTATGGAATTCGTATATAATTCGTAACGCTTTATATACGTTATAAAGGGCGATTTCAATATAAATTGAATATCGATTCAATCTAGACTTAGAATATCTAGTATATAATTATCCTGGAGCCATATGATATTCTATTGTGAATATATGCGAGAATATTAATTTATTAATATTTAATTAAATTGTTTTAAATATATTTATATTTAAAACGGTCTATTTAGAGCCTTAGAAAATAGCAACTTTTGCAAATGACCTCCGAATTTGACGAAACCAATTTTAATAGATCCGGAATATTAGATTATTGTTAGATATCAATTTTCGTAATTTTTGGAATCAGTATGTAGCCGTACGGATTTTTAATGTGAAAAACAATCGATAAATCGACCTTTGAAAATACGCTGTGTGAGCAAACGAAGTCGGAATTTGACGAAACAAGATTCATTGGGTCCGTAATGTCAAACTCTAGTAGTATGCCGATTTCCATAATTTTTGGATGTTGTATGTGACCGTTGGAATTTTTAGAAGATGAAAATGGATATAATTTAATTAAATTATCGTGCACCCTTAACCTGTAATTTTGGAGATTTCACAGAATGAGTCAAACTACTGATATTAATATATTTTTGGAATCGTGGGACATTGCTGGTCTCATTGGTATTTTTGTTTCTGTGGATGGTGGTCCCTAAATGATAAAATCTGGTGTAGCATCGCGGTACCCTAATTTTCAAGCTGCCTATATAATATCTTTATATCATAACCTAAAATCAGATTTCATTCTCCTCAACTCTTTCCGCCGCTCTCTTTGAAGTCTGGAAAACAAAATCTCGGTTGCTCAAATAATTCAAAACAAATCCTCATAAATCAATTAATTCTCCAACCATACATGTTTGAATTCGCTAGGGGATTTCCTTCAAATCCCATATCTGTTTTCCACAGTTCGAACGCAGTTAGTTCGCTGTCGAAAATCAGCCGTGACCTAGGGCTCAGCTGTTCTTGTTCGTAAATCATGATATCCAACTCAAAGGTGGGATTTGAGATGGCGAGTCGAATGGACGTAGCTGTATACGGATACTTGGAGTTTGAATACGAGGAAGAAGAAGCAAAGACTGGATGCTTCGTATATTGAGGGTCTTGGTTTACTGAAGTATTTATTGGAGCGGTTTGCTGAGGGATAAAAACACTGAGGATGGAGATGGAAAAGCATGCGGGTTTTTGATGAAATTTTGGGGTACTGATGTTGGGGGCGATACTTGTTGGAGGTTAGGTGGAGGAAGGAAGTATCACGGTGAGTGGGTTTTGATGGTGCCATGAACGAAAAGCTGAAACAGGTTGAAGAGAGAGTTGGGGCATTGAATGGTGCAGGTGGGTTCAGCGTGAGATCTGGTAGTGGTAACTGTGTAATGGGAGAAGGAGTGCGGTTGATCAGGATGAAGGGATAAGCTTTAGTGCGGCCATGGGTGTGTGTACGTTAATGGCGATTAGGGGAGAGCAGGTACGGCTGTTTCCTTCATTTGGGGAGGATGAATAACGTAGCAGCTTCCATTTTTTTCTATGTTTTATAGTTATCATGTTAAGAACTGATAGTCAAATTGAAAACAGGGTCAGGGGTCCTCTATATCTGTAACACCCCGCCTCCGCAAGGGTCATTCGCAAAGGAATGCACTAGCTTTAGAGGGGCATTATTGGTAAACATGCACAGAAATATCACAAGACAGAACATATAAAAATAGCGGAAGTAAAATCAAACCTTCATAACATAAATAAATAAGGTCTAAAGCCTTTTACATCAGAGTACATCAAAAACCTGTCATGTAATAGTAAGGAAGCATAAAAACTTTTTCATAAATTATTCCCCAAGTAAAACAGCAAAGTAGCCATAGCCAAGAAAAGTCCAAGCCATACATGATGACCTTGAAGCAGAAGAGGTCCGAACTAACAACAGTGTTTCCTCCCTGTAACCTGGGGGGGGGGAACGGAAGACAAGAAGCGAAAGAAAACGGGGTCAGTCATAAAGACTGGTAAGTCCTATCTACTTCCAGCATAAAAACAGATAAAGGTAACATGACATGCATAACCTGAAAGTAAACATAAGGATGATGACAAGATAGATAAACTAAGCCAAGATAACAGGATGAACAACTGTACCCAGATAAACTAGGGTGTCATGATAAACTACGGTGTCAAGATAAAACAAGGTGTCACACTGTCAGGCTTCTATCGAGTATAATATCCCAAGGTATCTATCAAGTCTAACGTCCCACGGTATCTATCATGTATATCTGCTCTGCACCTACCGTACTAGTATACCCACCGTATCATGTGTTAACCATGAATGACCCTTACTCAAAAGTCGTGTAATGGTCCATGTCAACCTAACATATAGCATATGTAGGTTTCTAAACTCGTATGTTTCTTTCCATGTATAAGTTCAGTCCCTTGCCGTACGTCGTACGGGTTTTCCCATGAGGTTTTATACTACTCCAACGTAGTTCCATGATCCTTAAGATCGTTTTGGACTGTTAACCTAGACCTAGCTAGGCTCTCTCAACATGAATCATCGTTCGTACAACTAGGACTTATGCCGCCTTGGACCACTGGGGATTACGCTTACCTATTGCACGTTTTCGTATTTGGGTTTTGGTTCAAACACCTAGGGCCACTAGGGATTACGCTAACCGTCAACCGCGCCCTTTTTCCCACGCATTCATCGTGAATCGTTTTTCCATGACTGTATGCACATGTATCACATCGTGCCATCCGAGTCCTGTCACAGGGCAAATCAAGAAATACAGGACTCGGTCGGGAGCTTTCGATTTATCTGCCGATGCAGATGCTAAGGTCTGTTTTTCCTATACGTGGCTATGGTCCCATGAGACCCCTCCCTCAACTAGTGAAAGACAAGACAGGATAAATCCTGTATGAGAACTACACTACTGGCCAGCCCACACTCCTACGGCCTTACCGCACCCATAATTAGATAGCAATTATGGTCTCTTGGGTGTTCTCTGCCTTTCCGTACGCACACGATTGACTCAAGATGGTAGATGATCGACGAAAATGCTATCTAGGGCACTACCATGTATCCGTCGACTCACTGCTATCCATCCCAGTCTTTAGGTTGCTCGTACAGCAACCAAGGCATACTCTTGGTTCTTCTAACGCAGACCTTAACCTCTCATGAGCCCAGTATGATCACATGCGACCTCACAGAGGGATACCAAGAATATCCTCACGTTCCCCGAAGCCGCTGCTTCGTTACCCAGTTCGCTGGAGCCTTTATCTAAATCAGATACTTGCTCCTACTCGTATACTTAAACGATGACCTACCATATCAGGTTACTCATCTATCTATGAACTGGTCTAAATTTCCTTGACTATGAATTATTACTTAGTTACCCTTAACTAAGGTTTTCCACTTAGCCTTAATTCCGTTATCCTTGTTAACTATGGTTATCCACCTAATTCTCAGAACTAGGGTTTACATAATGGATTAAGTGTCACTTAAGTTCATGACTTAACCCGTCTACAAATCATGTCAAAATTGGCTAAGTATCCAACTTCAAGACTTAACCCTACAAACCATGTTCAAGTTGGTTAAGTATATATTAACTTGACCCTATCAAATTACCGAGTCAAATCGGTCAAGCGTATTCAAACGATTCGTGACTTAGCCTTATCATGTTTTCACGTTAGGTTGGTTAAGTATTGGTTAACTTATCCTCATCAAATTATCGAGTTAGATTAGTTAAGTGTTTAACTTAACCCCATTAAATTTCCAAGTTGGATTAATTAAGTCTAGGCTAACTTAACCCCGTCCACTAGACGTATAAAAATGGTTAAGTGTCATTAGGCAAATCAAGTTACTTAACCTACCCAACCTTGTCATGTTTTGTTAAGTATCATTAGCCTAATCAAATTACTTAAGCCATTTGTCCATGTCATATTTGGTTAAGCGTCATTAATCAAATTAACTTAACCCTATTATGTGGCATTAATTATTTAATGCACCCCAACCTCTCACATTAGACTTTGTTGTGGATACTAGTTAAGCCGGGCAGGTCCGGGTAGCTTTACACCACAACCTAGTCTAACCTCGGGTTCAAGCACAACATGACCAACTTCTCACATTAGGTCTTATTGTTTGCAACTACTAGTTAGGCCGGTCGGGTCCGGGTAGTTTTATGTTGCAAACTCAACCCAACCTCGAGTTGGTCACTTTCATGTTTAGTCTAGTGTCAAATTACACTTACAACCCACACATGTCTAGTCAAGTCCCATGTTTTCCTACGTGTCATGACCACACTAGAGTGTATCATGAATGTCATGTTCCCATGTAAACCCCATGTCAAGTTTATCTTACATATCATGTTTTCATGTAACTTCAAGTTAAGTTTTCATGCCATATTTACGCTTGTCTAACCTACCCCAAATCGTGTTCCAATGCAAGAATAAACGAGTCAACATAGTAGAAATACTATGATACACATTGGCCTCAAACATGCATAGTGTCATAAAGGGGTTTTGGACTCAAAGCATGCAAAATGTCATAAGGGAATTTGGCCACAAACATGCATAACATCAAAAAGGGATTGGCCATAAATATGCATAGTATCATAAGGGGATTTGGCCACCAATACACATGATAACCTAAGGGGTTTGAGTTCATTTACATGCATAAGCCCCAAAGTCAAGTTTTTGCCAATGTTTCACAAGTTAAATGGTTCCCAAAGGTTCATGCTAGCATTCCATGGATAAAGATTCAAACTTTCAAGTTAAACTAGGTTAAGCATAACATGAGTGGCATGATTAAGTCACTAACATGGCCTAAGATCATAAATTTGAGCACAAGAGGCATGGCAAGGTTCATATAGGCTCGCATACTCATGTTTAACCTCATTTTATCCCATGTCATTATTAAAACTACCGTTTCCATCTACAAGTAGGTAGATTTTACATAGCAAGGCCTAGGGAAAGAAGCATGAATCGTCTTGACTAAGAAAGGTGGCTCCTTTGTTGAAGAATCGTCATGGAACTCGCATAGCAACGTTGATCTCCCTTCTATTTGGTGTAGCAAGCTTGCACCTCTTGATTTGAATCCAATTTGAGTGCTTAGGCTCTAGGAATTGGAGATGGAGGCCATGATCTCTTGGCATTTGGGCAGCACTTCTTGGCATGAGTGATTTGTGAGGGTTTAGGGTAGGCTTAGGGGTGTTTTTATAGAGATTAGGAGTAGTTTAGGCCCTTAGATTAACCCTAGGATAGATCAGAATTCGTCACAGGCCATAAGACCCAACCCAAACAGCAAGCAGGTGCACCCAGACCATCACACACAAAAGTGTGTTTTTGAGCCAATTCGACTCCCAAGTCGACAGCCCTCTCGACTTGGGTCCTGGGGGGTCGACAGCCCTGTCGACTCCCCAGTTGACTTGGGCTTTGGCGGGAAAATTCCCGCCTACCCCGCCTGAACTTTAATTTCGAATTTCTGAACTGTTTTCAAACTTGAATTTTCTGAAAACTTCGTCGGACCATAACGTGGTCATACGGACTCCGATTTATGAAAACTCGGACTCTATTTCGCGTATTTTTCCGAGACGAACGCAATGGCATAGCCCGATCCACTTGATTCAGAATTTATAATTAAATTCAACCTTGATTCTTGTCTTAACACGTTATCGAAAATACGGGTTGTTACATTCTCCCCACCTTTAAGGATTTCGTCCCCGAAATCTCCAAGTTTGGAAGAACATATCCTACCATCCATCATCCATCTACTCAAGACATCATCCACCAGCAACCATTGTCCTTAGATGATTTCTAATGCTTTATGAATGTATGCAAAACGTGTGTGTACATATTCCTTAGCTAATGCTAATGATCAGACCTGAATAATCTTATAAATGCAAAATATGTTTAGTGCCATGAATCCAACATGTATGCAAATAGTCCTAGTCATATATACACTATATGCGTGCACAAACATTCATTCATATGCAACATCCGCATGATAACACATTCAATTTCATCCATAAACAAGTATAAGTACTCGTGCATATGCAATATGAAATGTGACCGAGTCGTTCTAATGTCTAATGTGTATTCGCGCATCCACGAGCAACCACTTGCAACCATTTGCAACCATATCAATCATAACATGTTTTCAAATACATGTTTACATCCATAGGACTCTACCTAAGGTTCCCAAAATAGGATCTAGAAGATAAGCGAGATAAACTCCTTACGGGGTTTGCAACAGAAACAGGATCGAGAGGATATCCATAATAGATAACATACAAGCAAGCTCTACAAGTGAACCAAGGATCAAAGATATACTCTTAAAAAGAGATATGATGCGCGCGTCTAAGCCGCATTTCCTTGAGCTTAATTCCAGTGTGCCTTGATCGCCTTTGACTTCATGAATTCGTAGCCTCTTAATTCCTGTTTCCAGAACATGAGTTGGAACTCATTTCCTCGTCGCCTCTCGTTTCACTTGCACTTATTCTCCTTCTAGAACAGTTGCCGCAAACATGACAACGTACTCATGATTCCATGTGAGCCCTCCAAATTTCACTAGTGAATCTTGGATCTCGTACCATAAGGTATTCCACGTAGAAGAACTTTCTCTTGAAAGTAAACAGTTATCAAACAAGTTACCAAGCGCACTTACTAGGGTAATTCCCATAACCCATGCATAAGTGAAGTAAACCATCCGTCTTATTAGCGAACACCACTCGATCGGGTTTCAAATTTCCAATAAAGGCATCTAGGGATTCTAAGTAACTAACCATGACAGAACCTAAAAGGTTACACGTTACTTCGAGGGTATTACCAAGGCTTAGTCAAAAGTCTAACCACCCTCCTATCAAAACCGAGAATCCATCCCTTACTGGATAACCACTTCATCCCTAGAATCCATCCATAGCTTATAAACATAAGCATTATTTCCAAGCTCAACACTTGACATAGACATTCTCAAATCCAAACAAGCCATGAATAAATGGACCGATTCTCCAACAGGACTTGAGACAAAAATGGGATTCTCTATTACACTAGTACTAAGGTGCAGAGACTCAACTATCTAAGTGGGCTAAAATGATGCGACGATCAAAACAAAGTCCTAACGGGATGATAGAGAAGAAAAGCTAAACCTTTAACAAGATCGTTACCCTCCTTCCGAGGTACGCTAGGAATGAGAGCACACCATTGCCCTCTCGATGATCTTGTCCTTGTCCCATGATACTTAACTATCCGCCCCGTTTTACCATGCCTAAGATACTCTTTTGTCATGGGTTTCATTGTTCATCTTTCTCCCTCCTTTGAGGATTAAGCCATACCAACAAGTTGTTTATCCTTAAACTCGTATCCTTTATCCTTGTTCTTACTATCCTTTCTTGTAGCACGGTAACAAGTTTCTCGAGAACCACCTCCATCGTACGGAAAACACTTTTGTAGCTAGAAAAGACTAGTCGCAGTTAAAACCACTGTGACTACAGATGGAGGAAAGAAAGGAAAAGAGATTCACTCAAGGAAACAAGGATAGTGCTAATGGCCTTTGGGGAATAGCCTTTTTCTTTTAAAGGAAAATTTTTCTTGAAAAATGCTTCTTTGTAAACGGCTTTTCAAATAGTTTTCAGACGGTTTTAAAAACTTTTGCCTAGTCTGGTAACCTTCTGCTCTGATACCAAATGTAACACCCTGCCTCCGCTAGGGTCATTCGCAAAGGAATGCACTAGCTTTAGAGGGGCATTACTGGTAAACATGCACAGAAATATCACAAGACAGAACATATAAAAATAGCGGAAGTAAAATCAAACCTTCATAACATAAATAAATAAGGTCTAAAGCCTTTTACATCAGAGTACATCAAAAACCTGTCTTGTAATAGTAAGGAAGCATAAAAACTTTTTCATATATTATTCCCCAAGTAAAAAGTAAAGTTGCCATAGCCAAGAAAAGTCCAAGCCATACATGATGACCTTGAAGCAGAAGAGGTCCGAACTAACAACAGTGTTTCCTCCCTGTAACCTGGGGGGGAGGGGGGAAACAGAAGACAAGAAGCGAAAGAAAATGGGGTCAGTCATAAAGACTGGTAAGTCCTATCTACTTCCAGCATAAAAACAGATAAAGGTAACATGACATGCATAAACTGAAAGTAAACATAAGGATGATGACAAGATAGATAAACTAAGCCAAGATAACAGGATGAACTACTATACCCAGATAAACTAGGGTGTCATGATAAACTACGGTGTCAAGATAAAACATGGTGTCACACTGTCAGGCTTCTATCAAGTATAATATCCCAAGGTATCTATCAAGTCTAACGTCCCACGGTATCTATCATGTATATCTGCTCTGCACCTACCGTACTAGTATACCCACCGTATCATGTGTTAACCATGAATGACCCTTACTCAAAAGTCGTGTAATGGTCCATGTCAACCTAACATATAGCATATGTAGGTTTCTAAACTCGTATGTTTCTTTCCATGTATAAGTTCAGTCCCTTGCCGTACGTCGTACGGGTTTTCCCATGAGGTTTTATACTACTCCAACGTAGTTCCATGATCCTTAAGATCGTTTTGGACTGTTAACCTAGACCTAGCTAGGCTCTCTCAACATGAATCATCATTCGTACAACTAGGACTTATGCCGCCTAGGACCACTAGGGATTACGCTTACCTATTGCACGTTTTCGTATTTCGGTTTTGGTTCAACCACCTAGGGCCACTAGGGATTACGCTAACCGTCAACCACGCCCTTTTTCCCACGCATTCATCGTGAATCGTTTTTCCATGACTGTATGCACATGTATCACATCGTGCCATCCGAGTCCCGTCACAGGGCAAATCAAGAAATACAGGACTCGGTCTGGAGCTTTCGGTTTATCTGCCGATGCAGATGCTAAGGTCTGTTTTTCCTATACGTGGCTATGGTCCCACGAGACCCCTCCCTCAACTAGTGAAAGACAAGACAGGATAAATCCTGTATGAGAACTACACTACTGGCCAGCCCACACTCCTACGGCCTTACCGCACCCATAATTAGATAGCAATTATGGTCTCTTGGGTGTTCTCTGCCTTTCCGTACGTACACGATTGACTCAAGATGGTAGATGATCGACGAAAATGCTATCTAGGGCACTACCATGTATCCGTCGACTCACTGCTATCCATGCCAGTCTTTAGGTCGCTCGTACAACAACCAAGGCATACTCTTGGTTCTTCTAACGCAGACCTTAACCTCTCGTGAGCCCACTATGATCACCTGCGACCTCACAAAGGGATACCAAGAATATCCTCACGTTCCCCGAAGCCGCTGCTTCGTTACCCAGTTCGCTGGAGCCTTTATCTAAATCGGATACTTGCTCCTACTCGTATACTTAAACGATGACCTACCGTATCAGGTTACTCATCTATCTATGAACTGGTCTAAATTTCCTTGACTAAGAATTATTACTTAGTTACCCTTAACTAAGGTTTTCCACTTAGCCTTAATTCCGTTATCCTTGTTAACTACGGTTATCCACCTAATTCTCAGAACTAGGGTTTACATAATGGATTAAGTGTCACTTAAGTTCATGACTTAACCCGTCTACAAATCATGTCAAAATTGGCTAAGTATCCAAGTTCAAGACTTAACCCTACAAACCATGTTCAAGTTGGTTAAGTATATATTAACTTGACCCTATCAAATTACTGAGTCAAATCGGTCAAGCGTATTCAAACGATTCGTGACTTAGCCTTATCATGTTTTCACGTTAGATTGGTTAAGTATTGGTTAACTTAACCTCATCAAATTATCGAGTTAGATTAGTTAAGTGTTTAACTTAACCCCATTAAATTTCCAAGTTGGATTAATTAAGTCTAGGCTAACTTAACCCCGTCCACTAGACGTATACAAATGGTTAAGTGTCATTAGGCAAATCAAGTTACTTAACCTACCCAACCTTGTCATGTTTTGTTAAGTATCAATAGCCTAATCAAATTACTTAACCCATTTGTCCATGTCATATTTGGTTAAGCGTCATTAATCAAATTAACTTAACCCTATTATGTGGCATTAATTATTTAATGCACCTCAACCTCTCACATTAGACTTTGTTGTGGATACTAGTTAAGCCGGGCGGGTCCGGGTAGCTTTACACCACAACCTAGTCTAACCTCGGGTTCAAGCACAACATGACCAACTTCTCACATTAGGTCTTATTGTTTGCAACTACTAGTTAGGACGGTCGGGTCCGGGTAGTTTTATGTTGCAAACTCAACCCAACCTCGAGTTGGTCACTTTCATGTTTAGTCTAGTGTCAAATTACACTTACAACCCACACATGTCTAGTCAAGTCCCATGTTTTCCTACGTGTCATGACCACACTAGAGTGTATCATGAATGTCATGTTCCCATGTAAACCCCATGTCAAGTTTATCTTACATATCATGTTTTCATGTAACTTCAAGTTAAGTTTTCATGCCATATTTACGCTTGTCTAACCTACCCCAAATCGTGTTCCAACGCAAGAATAAACGAGTCAACATAGTAGAAATACTATGATACATATTGGCCTCAAACATGCATAGTGTCATAAAGGGGTTTTGGCCTCAAAGCATGCAAAATGTCATAAGGGAATTTGGCCACAAACATGCATAACATCAAAAAGGGATCGGCCATAAATATGCATAGTATCATAAGGGGATTTGGCCACCAATACACATGATAACCTAAGGGGTTTGAGTTCATTTACATGCATAAGCTCCAAAGTCAAGTTTTTTCCAATGTTTCACAAGTTAAATGGTTCCCAAAGGTTCATGCTAGCATTCCATGGATAAAGATTCAAACTTTCAAGTTAAACTAGGTTAAGCATAACATGAGTGGCATGATTAAGTCACTAACATGGCCTAAGATCATAAATTTGAGCACAAGAGGCATGGCAAGGTTCATATAGGCTCGCATACTCATGTTTAACCTCATTTTATCCCATGTCATTATTAAAACTACCGTTTCCATCTGCAAGTAGGTAGAACTTACATAGCAAGGCCTAGGGAAAGAAGCATGAATCGTCTTGACTAAGAAAGGTGGCTCCTTTGTTGAAGAATCGTCATGGAACTCGCATAGCAACGTTGATCTCCCCTCTATTTGGTGTAGAAAGCTTGCACCTCTTGATTTGAATCCAATTTGAGTGCTTAGGCTCTAGGAATTGGAGATGGAGGCCATGATCTCTTGGCATTTGGGCAGCACTTCGTGGCATGAGTGATTTGTGAGGGTTTAGGGTAGGCTTAGGGGTGTTTTTATAGAGATTAGGAGTAGTTTAGGCCCTTAGATTAATCCTAGGATAATCAAAACCGTCAGAATTCGTCACAGGCCATAAGACCCAACCCAAACAGCAAGCAGGTGCACCCAGGCCGTCACACACAAAAGTGTGTTTTTGAGCCAAGTCGACTCCCAAGTCGACAGCCCTGTCGACTTGGGTCCTGGGGGGTCGACAGCCCTGTCGACTCCCCAGTCGACTTGGGCTTTGGCGGGAAATTCCCGCCTACCCCGCCTGAACTTTAATTTCGAATTTCTGAACTGTTTTCAAACTTGAATTTTCTGAAAACTTCGTCGGACCATAACGTGGTCATACGGACTCCGATATACGAAAACTCGGACTCTATTTCGCGTATTTTTCCGAGACGAACGCAATGGCATAGCCCGTTCCACTTGATTCAGAATTTATAATTAAATTCTGCCTTTAATCTTGTCTTAACACGTTATCGAAAATACGGGTTGTTACAATATCGATTGCTTCGACTTACATGTTTGAATGAAGGACAACACCGTTTGATTCGATATTTTGGGGATCAAAGAAGACACTGATGGTCACGTTTCAGAATTTCTTTGTAGTTTTGGGGTTACTGCTAGTTGCTTTCACTGAAAATATACATATGATATGCTTTGGCCATATTTAGTGCTGAATAATAAGCTGGTGCATTTAAAGTAGTATTATTTACATCTAATCAAGCAATGGCCATTAAGAACGAAAAGCAGAAGGAAAAACCGCCAAAACAAGAAGGGGATAATCTTTTAGAATGAAAGAATAAGTTTCAAAAGGATAATACAAAATTAATGCACAAATCATGGCTACTAGGGATCTTAAACACTGAACAATGCACTCACGTAAATCTGTAATCTGGGAAGTGAAAGTGATGAAGAGGACGATGAAGGATTGGAAAGGGACAAGGACAACAACACTGGAATTGATTCAGAATGGATTGGAGCTCGTCTAGAATTTATTACGAAATAAATTGTACGATCCGAATCAACGACGCAAATCGTTATTTAACGGTTAACGCGAAATGTGAGTAAAACTCACTAACTTTGTACAATGTAACACCCCGGATTTTACCGTTAACAGTAAATTAATAAATTAAAGTATAATTAATTTTAAATCAAAGTATTAAGGGAAACGGGATACGCAATAGCGTTCGTCTCGGAATTCTGCTTGAGATAGAGTCCGAGTTTGCGTAAAACGGACTCCGTATGAGGGAGATATGACCTCCGGAAGTTTCAGAATTCAGTTTAAAATTCAAACGAACAGAAACAGGCAGAAAACGAGGTTCAAATTTCAAAAATCGGACCCAACTGGGCAGGGCGGGAATTTTCCCGCCCAAGGCCCAAGTCGACTGGGCAGTCGACTTGGGGGGACCCATGTCGACTGGGCTGTCGACAGGGCTGTCGACAGGGCAGTCGACTTGGTCCCGAACCAGGTCGAGCCCAATCCACTCCTGGCTGGCCTGGTCTGTGTTTGGCCGAATTTCTGAGCCTTGTCTTGTCACTGGGGCTTATGTGTCAGCTTCTGATTGGATTCTCTTTAAAATGAACGGCTTATATTTATCTTGGCTCCATCGACGGCTCTCATCAATGCTCTAACTCTATAAAAAGGATCCTAGACTCCACCTAATCTACACAAATAAAATAGAGATGAGACCGTCATGCTGCTGAGGAGAGTCTAAGGATAGCCATCAGAAATTGAGAGACAATTAGAAGATAAATCAAAAGCTTAAAGCAACGTTAATCAAATCAAAACAACGCCTACAACAAAGGATAGCATCTCCAAATTCAGAAATCAGATTCCTGAATTGAAGAATCGTCATACGTTGTAAGTAGAGTGCTATTCCGATGTGAATAAATAAATTGTGTTTTGATTATGTAAAATGGAATTGTGGCGATGATAATAATAGTTGTATGTTGCTTTGATTCTAAACGATTTGGAATTGTTATGGTATACGATTGGATATTTGCAAGTATGTGGTTTATGTTGTGGTTCATACAAGTATATGATTCATGTTAACAACCATACGTTGTGGTATTTTATTTGAGATTCATGCAAGTATATGATTTACTGTTATGCCAACATGATGTATAATTTTATAGTCATCTTTAGTGTAATTGGATCTATTTGAGTATTTTGGTTTATATGAATCTATGTGGAATTGGCAAATCATACTTTTGTATTAGAAAAAAAAGTAAGCATTTTTATGAACATGACTAAGCTATGTTTGGTGTTATGCCTAGTTGAAACCATGCTTAGGCCTATGTTGATCATATGGTGATATATGTAACACATAAATCAAGTTAGATTTACATTCCAATTACAAGTTTATATGAATAGATCAAAAACCATGATTTCATGTTTAGGTATATTTATGCCATGATTATATGAATAGATCAAAAACCATGATCTCATGTTTAGGTATATTTATGCCATGATTATATGAATAGATCAAAAACTATGATTTAAGTTTAGGTATGTTTATGCTATAATTCTATGAATAGAATAAAAACCATGATTCATGTTTATGTATGTTTTTGCTATGATTCTATGGATAGAATGATACTTGCTTAAGTAAGTTTATACCATGATTTTATGCTGTTATCATGCAAGTTCACATATGCCTAATTCATGTTAATTAAATTGCTATGTTGCAAGTTCACAATTGACTAATTCATGTTGATTAAATCACTATGTTGCAAATTCACAAGTATCTAATTTATGTTAATTAGATTGCTATGTTGCAAGTTCACAATTGCCTAAATTATGTTCGCTATGTTGCAAGTTCATGCGTTCACACTCCCCTTTTTAATATTACTTAGAATATAAACACCATGTTATAAGCCTCCCCTTTTTCATGTGGCTAAGTTGGGCTTAAATGTTAGGCCCAACATATGTTGTAATGTAGCGAACGTTTAAAGCGGGGTAATAACGTTGGGTTAAAAATATAAAACATATATGTTGGCATGTTTGACACATGCCAACGACTTGACATTTTAAGTGGTATATATTATTATACCCAATAAGAATGAATTTGAATAATGGGCCGCAAATATTTACATATAAAATGAAAAGAGACAAAATATGTAAACATAGAAAATACGATGTGTTTAACCCGAGGTTGGATTGAGTTGTGACGTAAGACTGCCCGGACCCAACCGGCAACAGGCAGTCACAACAATACCTATCCAATGTGGGTGGTTAAACATTGAGCCCAATAAAGACCCGAGGTTAGACTGAGTTGTGACGTAAGACTGCCCGGACCCAACCGGCAACAGGCAGTCACAACAATACCTGTCTAATGTGAGTGGTCTGGGCCTTAATAAGACAATTAAGGCTGAGTCAGGATTGATAGGATTAAGTAAATTGAATTAATACTTAATCAAAATTGAACATGCTAAACTATGCAGACTGATTTGGGGGTTAGGTACATACAGAACACTTAACCAACTTAGCATGTTGGCTAGAAATAGAAAACCTAGTAGCGGGGGACCCTTTTCAGCAGTAACCCTACATGGTGTATCAGGATACCCTGAACTAGGCAGGGTGGGGCACGATTACTGGGCTGACTGTAAGAGGTCAAATCAACGGCGGTGGTGTAGCAGTGTAGGTTCTAACGGGGTGCGGGCGTGCACACACTCCGGCGCAGAAAAATAAGGCACTGGGCACCAGTAGTATACCTGTGCATTCTAGGACTGTGTCGGGCCACCACCGTGGGACTTGATACACCCCATGGTGGGACCAGCATAGGTAGCTACAACATCGGGGGCCGTAGGACACATGTAACTATGCGAGTAGGAGCCGATCATTAAAAAGGATCACTTTACCCTGATTATGGGGTGCCTGTTGGGAACTAGTTTATAGGGGTGCAGAGATTAATATGGGGTACGTTAGTATATTCAATTCCAGACAACTTAACTTAGTGTGGTGCTTTCCCCATTTCCAGTTTATACTTATCATGCTCATTTCTTTATTCATAGACTGAATAGTCCTAGACTTACTCAGGCTTTATGTCTGACTCTACTTTCCTTTCGTCTTCTTTTCTTTCGTCCCCCCCCCCCCCAGGTCCATAGGGAGGGAATACCACAGCTTGATCAGTTTTACATCCAGCTTGAAGAAGGAGAATGTATTGCTTGGATCTCTTTCATTTTGGACTATGGCTTTGGATAGCAATTATGGGGATTTATGCAGTTTACTTATGTTTTTATGCTTCTTTATGTTATGAAATCAAGACAGTATTATGATTGTAATAATTAAAAGGGTGTTTTGAGACAATTGTGGAATGTTTATGTAAACACGTATTTTGATGAAATAAAAAGTCTGTTGTTTTCCACTGCTTATACATATGTGTTTATTATCTGTCTTGTATTTATCTGTGACTTTTACCTATAAACCTCCAACAAAATTAAGGCATTCCCTTTGTGAGTGACCTTAACGGAGGTGGGGTGTTTCACTTGGTATCAGAGCATAGGTTAACCAGATCAGATAAAAAGTTTTGAAAATTTATTTTCAAAAAAAAATTAAAGAAGAATTTTTAAAGATAAAATGTTATTTTATTTTAAAAAGGCATAGTCCCCCAAAGCCATAGGTACTAACTTTTATCCTTCGTTTTGAATCTGTCCTTTTTGTTTCAGCATGTCCGCAGAACTTAACTTGCCAGAGGGTGTACCAATACCTGGTTGGTTCAGACGATTCTTAGAAGCAAGGGCCAATCAGCTAGTTCCCGCTATTCCTCCTCCTCCTCCCCCGGCTGTAGGAAACCCTCCTCCTCCCCCAGATGCAGCAGCACCTCCTCCTCCACCCCCTCCGCATGATAATGCTTTTGCTAAGATATGTAAAGATTTCAAGGCTATGGGAGGGAAGGACTTTCATGGAACCGAGTCCTTTGTGGCAGCCAGGAACTGGCTAAAAGAGACCGAGGACTTATTCGTCATCTTTGCTATGGAAGATAGGCAGAAGGTACGACTGACGGTATGGCTACTTAAAGGCGAAGCTTCCTACTGGTGGGAAGTTACCAATGCTGAAAGACCAATGGAAACATGGGAGGACTTTAGGGCGAGATTTGAGGCTAAATTTCTCTCAGAAGCTGAAAGAAGTCTTCAATTGGAAAAATTCTTATTTCTTAAGCAAGGAAATATGACAGTCAAAGAGTATGTTAACCAGTTCGATCAGCTGGCTAGGTTCGGACTGGACCTTGTCAACACTCAGCACAAGAAGGCTCTCCGCTTCGTCAAAGGATTGAATGAGCCATTACACAGCTTGGCCATGACCCATATACCTATGGGAGCTACGTATGAAAGGTTGGTGCAGATGGCATTGCTGAATGAAGAGGATAAGGGCAAGAAGGAGACAAAGGCAGAAGGGTCTCAAGGGAAGAAAGAAGGTTTACAGCCTAAGAAGACAGACTTTAAGAAGGGCGGGAAAGACAACAAGTCCAAAGAGAAGAGGAAGTGTAATTTCTGTGGCAAAGTGGGGCACTTAGTGAAAGACTGCCGGAAGAAGAAAGCCAAGATGAATGGTGGGTGCTTTTCTTGTGGAGAGACAGGCCACGTGGCTAAGGACTGCCCAAAGAAGCGAGGGCAGGGGCAGAAGGCTGGATCCACCTCAGGGGCACAGGTTCATGCGCTAGAGGCACCTCCTCTGCAACAACGAGGTATAAATACTTCTGTAGAAAGTGTAGTTTATCTTTCTGATCACCCAGTTCGCACTTTGTTTGATTCTGGCGCATCACATTCCTTTATTTCATCTGCTTTAGTAGAATCTCTGCACCTAGAAACTAGTATGGTAGAGGATCCCTTGATTGTTTCAAATCCAATTGGGGGCCCAGCTTATTTGTCTATGATCTGTATGAATTTGAAAATCTCTATTCTAAGTGTAGAATTTAGATGTAGTGCCTTTGTTTTGGGCTTCTCGGGATATGGATTGATTTTGGGCATGGACTGGTTATCCAGTAATAGTGCCATCCTTGATTGTGAGAAAAGAGTGGTTAGGCTTTTGACCCAACTCGGTAACACTCTAGAAATTGCTTGTAATCCCTCGAATGCGGTTATGCTTAGTTATCTTGAATCGCTAGATGCTTCTGTTGAAAGTTTGCAATCGGTTAGAGTGGTCCGTGAATATCCGGATGTCTTCGAAGAGGTGAAGGGCTTACCTCCGAAGCGGGAGATAGACTTCCGCATATATCTTGTAGATAATGCAAAGCCCGTTGCGTTGCCCGTTAGACACATGGCTCCACGGGAAAGGAAAGAGCTCAGTAAACAGATTAAAGAGCTTCTAGAAAAGGGGTTCATTAGAAGGAGCATTTCAGAATGGGGCGCTCCAGTAGTATTCGCTACAAAGGCAGATGGTTCACTCCGTCTGTGTGTTGACTATAGGGAGCTTAACAAGTTGACCAAAAAGAATAGGCACCCTCTCCCCAGAATTGACGATCTGTTCGATCAGCTTGTAGGAGCGTCAGTTTTCTCTCAACTTGATCTGGCCACTGGGTTTCATCAATTAAGGGTGGCTTAAGATAACATCGATAAAACAGCTTTCAGAACCCCAGACGGTTTCTTTGAATGGTTGGTCATGCCTTTCGGCTTGACAAACGCACCCGCTTACTTCGTGGATTTGATGAGTAGGGTGTTCAGAGAGTTCCTCAACAAGTTCGTAGTGGTCTTCGTAGACGATATCTTGATCTTCTCAAAAAGTGAGGAAGAACATGCTCAGCACCTAAAGGCAATTATGGAGACTCTTCGAGTCCATCAGCTAAAAGCAAAATTCTCCTAGTGTCACTTTTGGAGAGAGGAAGTAAGGTTTCTTGGGCATGTAGTATCCAGAGAAGGGTTAGCTGTGGACCCTGCTAAAGTAGTGGCGGTGCAGGATTGGAAGACACCTAGGAATGCAACAGAAGTCCGAAGTTTTCTCGGGCTAGCAGGCTTCTATCGAAAATTCATCAGAGACTTTGCAAAAATATCAGCTCCGCTCACTAGATTAACAAAGAAGAACCTAGCATTTGCATGGGATTTGGATTGCGAGTTTGCTTTCCAACGACTAAAAAGGGCTCTTACAACAGCCCCAGTTCTGACGTTGCCAGATGGGAGCAAAATGTTTACAGTATACACGGATTCTTGCGGCACAGGACTAGGCGCTGTCTTAATGCAAGAAGGAAGGGTAGTAGCTTATGGCGGGAGACAGTTGAAAGTGCACGAAAAGAACTACCCGGTCCATGATCTCGAGTTGGCCGCCATCGTCTTTGCGCTTAAGTCTTGGCGCCACTATCTCCTAGGTGAGAAATTTGAACTGTATACTGACCATAAATCTTTGAAGTATCTCTTCTCGCAAAAGGACCTTAACTTGAGGCAACAAAGGTGGATGGAGTTCCTCGCCTCATACGATTTCGAGATCTCCTACACTCCGGGCAAAGGCAACGTAGTCGCAGATGCTTTGAGCAGAAAGAAGCTAACTTTAAGCCCGCTGTTTGTTGAAAGGCAAAGCCTAGAGTTTATAGCCAGTTTTGATTTTAGGCCCTCCTTTGATTTTGTACCCGGTCTGTTAGCATCGTTAGAAGTACGGCCTACCCTTCTGGACTCAATAGGGGCCGCACAACGCGAAGACCCTCAGCTTGTGGAGACGATTGACAGGCTAATTAGGGGTGAGACTTCAAGTCACCTCAACAGATACTCCATCGACGATAAGGGTTGGCTAAGGCGAGACGGAAGACTATGCGTCCCGCGAACAAGAGATTTAGTAAAGACGGTTCTCGAGGAAGCACATCACTCCAAGATGACGATACATCCAGGCGGAGATAAAATGTATAAGGACATAAAGAGAACTTTCTTTTGGAGCGGCATGAAGAAGGATGTGGCAGATTTCGTTTCCAAGTATATGATTTGCCAACAGGTTAAGGCGGAACAGAAGAAGCCTGGCGGTCTGCTCCATCCTCTAGAAGTTCCACAGTGGAAGTGGGATAGCATCTCAATGGACTTCATTGATGGGCTGCCTAGGTCTAGAAGAGGCAACACTAGTATTTGGGTAATTGTGGATAGGCTTACTAAAAGCGCTCACTTTTTACCTGTCAAGAATAGAAGGACTGCCTCATCTCTAGCATCTCTTTACCTCAAGGAAATTGTTCGACTCCATGGGATACCCTCCAGCATTGTTAGCGACCGAGACCCTATCTTCACAAGTGAGTTTTGGCAAAGTCTGCAAGAAGCGGTAGGCACACAGTTGTGCTTGAGTACAGCCTATCACCCCCAAACTGACGGCCAGACAGAGAGAGTGAACAGAGTATTGGAGGATCTTTTAAGACTGTGCGTCCTTGACTTTGGAGGAACTTGGGAAGACCACCTTCCTTTGGTGGAATTTGCCTACAACAACAGTTACCAAGCCACCATCGGAATGGCACCCTTCAAAGCCTTATACGGAAGACCGTGTCGATCGCCCACTTGTTGGTGGGAGACTACCGATAAGCTCATACTTGGACCAGATATGATCAGAGAGACTTCAGAAAAAGTAGATTTAATACGAAGGAGGATGAAGACAGCCCAGGATAGACAAAAATCCTATGCAGACAAGAGAAGGACCGACCTTGAGTTTGAGGTTGGGGACAGAGTTTTTCTTAAGGTATCTCCTTTAAGGAATGTTGTTCGTTTTGGAACCACAGGGAAGCTAGCACCAAGGTTCGTAGGGTCGTTTCCTATCATCGAGAAGGTTGGGAAGATGGCCTATAGATTAGAGCTACCTGAGAGACTAGCTGGAGTTCACAACTTCTTTCATGTTTCACACCTTCGGAAATGTCTACATGAATCTGCTGAAGTGGTGGAACCAAACATCCTTGAAGAAGCTGAAGTGGAACGTGAAGCAACCGTAAGGAAAGTTCCAACCCGCATCTTAGGATTGGAAGTGAAAAAGCTACGCAACCGCGAAGTCAAGCTCGTCAAAGTTCAGTGGAGCGACGCCGAGGAAGACGCGACTTGGGAAACTGAGGACAGAATACGCGCAGCCTACCCTTTTCTTTTTTAGGGTACATCCTTGATCTTTCTTTTTCCTTAAGTCGTGCTTTTATCTATCTTTTTAGGCATATCTCCTCGACCTTATCTTTTAGATAGAAACCCTTTGGATGAAAACATGTAATTGAAACATGTTATGGATGATGGTTGCAAGTGGTTGCAAGTGATTGCTAGTGGTTGCTCGTGGTTGCATATACGCACACAATCTAGGTTTTAGATCGGCTCAGTCACTTCATATTGCATATGCATATGTGTATTTATTATTTGTGTATGGTTGAAGTCTAATTTGTTGTCATATGGATGTTGCATTTATATGAATGATTGTGCACTCATGTAGAATCATGAGTAGGAAAGTTTGCATACATGATGGATTCATGACACTTACATAATTTGCATTAAGGAGGTCAACTGAATAAGTAGACCGCTTGATTTTGCATTTAGATAAGTACATATACACACACTTTGCATATGATCATAAAGCATTAGAAGTCTTTTAAGGACAATGGATGCTCATGTTTGATGGATGAGTAGATGGACGTTTGGATGTTAGGATTTATGTTCTCCTAAACTTGAAGATTTCGGGGACGAAATCCTTTAAGGAGGGGAGAATGTAACACCCCGGATTTTACCGTTAACAGTAAATTAATAAATTAAAGTATAATTAATTTTAAATCAAAGTATTAAGGGAAACGGGATACGCCATTGCGTTCGTCTCGGAATTCTGCTTGAGATAGAGTCCGAGTTTGCGTAAAACAGACTCCGTATGAGGGAGATATGACCTCCGGAAGTTTCAGAATTCAGTTTAAAATTCAAACGAACAGAAACAGGTAGAAAATGAGGTTCAAATTTCAAAAATCGGACCCAACTGGGCAGGGCGGGAATTTTCCCGCCCAAGGCCCAAGTCGACTGGGCAGTCGACTTGGGGGAACCCATGTCGACTGGGCTGTCGACAGGGCAGTCGACTTGGTCCCGAACCAGGTCGAGCCCAGTCCACTCCTGGCTGGCCTGGTCTGTGTTTGGCCGAATTTCTGAGCCTTGTCTTGTCACTGGGGCTTATGTGTCAGCTTCTGATTGGATTCTCTTTAAAATGAACGGCTTATATTTATCTTGGCTCCATCGACGGCTCTCATCAATGCTCTAACTCTATAAAAAGGATCCTAGACTCCACCTAATCTACACAAATAAAATAGAGATGAGACCGTCATGCTGCTGAGGAGAGTCTAAGGATAGCCGTCAGAAATTGAGAGACAATTAGAAGATAAATCAAAAGCTTAAAGCAACGTTAATCAAATCAAAACAACGCCTACAACAAAGGATAGCATCTCCAAATTCAGAAATCAGATTCCTGAATTGAAGAATCGTCATACGTTGTAAGTAGAGTGCTATTCCGATGTGAATAAATAAATTGTGTTTTGATTATGTAAAATGGAATTGTGGCGATGATAATAATAGTTGTATGTTGCTTTGATTCTAAACGATTTGGAATTGTTATGGTATACGATTGGATATTTGCAAGTATGTGGTTTATGTTGTGGTTCATACAAGTATATGATTCATGTTAACAACCATACGTTGTGGTATTTTATTTGAGATTCATGCAAGTATATGATTTACTGTTATGCCAACATGATGTATAATTTTATAGTCATCTTTAGTGTAATTGGATCTATTTGAGTATTTTGGTTTATATGAATCTATGTGGAATTGGCAAATCATACTTTTGTATTAGAAAAAAAAGTAAGCATTTTTATGAACATGACTAAGCTATGTTTGGTGTTATGCCTAGTTGAAACCATGCTTAGGCCTATGTTGATCATATGGTGATATATGTAACACATAAATCAAGTTAGATTTACATTCCAATTACAAGTTTATATGAATAGATCAAAAACCATGATTTCATGTTTAGGTATATTTATGCCATGATTATATGAATAGATCAAAAACCATGATCTCATGTTTAGGTATATTTATGCCATGATTATATGAATAGATCAAAAACTATGATTTAAGTTTAGGTATGTTTATGCTATAATTCTATGAATAGAATAAAAACCATGATTCATGTTTATGTATGTTTTTGCTATGATTCTATGGATAGAATGATACTTGCTTAAGTAAGTTTATACCATGATTTTATGCTGTTATCATGCAAGTTCACATATGCCTAATTCATGTTAATTAAATTGCTATGTTGCAAGTTCACAATTGACTAATTCATGTTGATTAAATCACTATGTTGCAAATTCACAAGTATCTAATTTATGTTAATTAGATTGCTATGTTGCAAGTTCACAATTGCCTAAATTATGTTCGCTATGTTGCAAGTTCATGCGTTCACACTCCCCTTTTTAATATTACTTAGAATATAAACACCATGTTATAAGCCTCCCCTTTTTCATGTGGCTAAGTTGGGCTTAAATGTTAGGCCCAACATATGTTGTAATGTAGCGAACGTTTAAAGCGGGGTAATAACGTTGGGTTAAAAATATAAAACATATATGTTGGCATGTTTGACACATGCCAACGACTTGACATTTTAAGTGGTATATATTATTATACCCAATAAGAATGAATTTGAATAATGGGCCGCAAATATTTACATATAAAATGAAAAGAGACAAAATATGTAAACATAGAAAATACGATGTGTTTAACCCGAGGTTGGATTGAGTTGTGACGTAAGACTGCCCGGACCCAACCGGCAACAGGCAGTCACAACAATACCTATCCAATGTGGGTGGTTAAACATTGAGCCCAATAAAGACCCGAGGTTAGACTGAGTTGTGACGTAAGACTGCCCGGACCCAACCGGCAACAGGCAGTCACAACAATACCTGTCTAATGTGAGTGGTCTGGGCCTTAATAAGACAATTAAGGCTGAGTCAGGATTGATAGGATTAAGTAAATTGAATTAATACTTAATCAAAATTGAACATGCTAAACTATGCAGACTGATTTGGGGGTTAGGTACATACAGAACACTTAACCAACTTAGCATGTTGGCTAGAAATAGAAAACCTAGTAGCGGGGGACCCTTTTCAGCAGTAACCCTACATGGTGTATCAGGATACCCTGAACTAGGCAGGGTGGGGCACGATTACTGGGCTGACTGTAAGAGGTCAAATCAACGGCGGTGGTGTAGCAGTGTAGGTTCTAACGGGGTGCGGGCGTGCACACACTCCGGCGCAGAAAAATAAGGCACTGGGCACCAGTAGTATACCTGTGCATTCTAGGACTGTGTCGGGCCACCACCGTGGGACTTGATACACCCCATGGTGGGACCAGCATAGGTAGCTACAACATCGGGGGCCGTAGGACACATGTAACTATGCGAGTAGGAGCCGATCATTAAAAAGGATCACTTTACCCTGATTATGGGGTGCCTGTTGGGAACTAGTTTATAGGGGTGCAGAGATTAATATGGGGTACGTTAGTATATTCAATTCCAGACAACTTAACTTAGTGTGGTGCTTTCCCCATTTCCAGTTTATACTTATCATGCTCATTTCTTTATTCATAGACTGAATAGTCCTAGACTTACTCAGGCTTTATGTCTGACTCTACTTTCCTTTCGTCTTCTTTTCTTTCGTTTCCCCCCCAGGTCCACAGGGAAGGAACACCACAACTTGATCAGTTTTACATCCAGCTTGAAGAAGGAGAATGTATTGCTTGGATCTCTTTCATTTTGGACTATGGCTTTAGATAGCAATTATGGGGATTTATGCAGTTTACTTATGTTTTTATGCTTCTTTATGTTATGAAATCAAGACAGTATTATGATTGTAATAATTAAAAGGGTGTTTTGAGACAATTGTGGAATGTTTATGTAAACATGTATTTTGATGAAATAAAAAGTCTGTTGTTTTCCACTGCTTATACATATGTGTTTATTATCTGTCTTGTATTTATCTGTGACTTTTACCTATAAACCTCCACCAAAATTAAGGCATTCCCTTTGTGAGTGACCTTAACGGAGGTGGGGTGTTTCATACAATTTATATTTTTATAAATTGTTCTTTATTTTGACTGCTTTATATCGATTGATAAACTGGACTGTTAAATAGATTTGATTGAAAACGTAGATATAGTCATATATTATATCATTAGTCAAATATTGATTCTGTCCAGTAAAATATTTCATATTGAAATGAAATTGATGTATATTATACTATGTAACATCTGTCGATGCAGGGAAACAGGTTGGAAGAATCCGACTGGATTCCTCAACAATTATTTTACTGTTTTCATATATTGTGTTATATGATGTGTTATATAATCTGTTCTGGATTATGTGTGTTAGAACAATATTGATCATCGTTGTTTGATATTTTTAACATCATAAGAAACCCTGAGTTGTAAAAAGGAATATTTCAATGTATATTGAAATAAAGGAATTTTATAAAATCACAGGATTTTATAAAAGGAAAATATTTATAAAACGAACACGGTTTTATAAAAGGAAATTATTTATAAAATGAACACGGTTTTATAAAAGGAAATTATTAATAAAACGAATACGGTTTTATAAAAGGAAATTATTTATAAAACGAACACGGTTTTATAAAAGGAAATTATTTATAAAACGAACACGGTTTTATAAAAGGAAATTATTTATAAAAAACGAACACGGTTTTATAAAAGGAAATTATTTATAAAACGAATAGAGTTTTATAAAAAGGAATATTTATTTAGAAAATAAATAGAAATAAAAAAGGAATATTTATTTAGAAAATAAATAAAATAAAGGAAATATTTATTTAGAAAATAAATAGAATAGGAAACAGTTATAACGGAAGATAAAACGTTATAGAAAGGAATTTAATTATAAAACGATTAGAGTTTTATAAAAGAAAAATATTTAGTTAGAAAATAAATAGAGTTATAAACAGGGATATTTACTTAGAAATGTAAACAAGGATAATTAGAAAACAAATATCATTTAGAGTTATCGAATAGGAGTTAATCGAATATTAAATGTCGCAAGTGATCGGCATAGAAAAATCACGTGATCGGACGTGTTTGTCACGCGATTTTGAGTTGATCGGACACTTGGCAAATCACCAGATTTGGCAAGTGATCGACACAGGAAAATCAAGTGATCGAACGTGTTTGACACGCGGTTTTGAAGTGATCCGACTCTTGGCAAATCACCAGATTTGGTAAGTGATCTGGCAATGATTGCCAGGCAAAATAAAGTGATCTGGCAATGATTGCCAAGTCAGAAAATAGAAGTGATCTGCCCAGCAAAACCAAAGTGATCTGGTAATGATTGCCAGGCAAAATAAAGTGATCTGGCAATGATTGCCAAGTCACATAATAGAAGTGATCTGCCCGGCAAAATAGAAGTGATCTGCTCGGCAAAACCAAGTGATCTGCCCGGCAAAATAGAAGTGATCTGCCAGATAAAATAGAAGTGATCTGGCAGTGATCTGCCAAGTAAAACCAAGTGATCTGGCAGTCATCTGCCAAATCAAATCAAGTGATCTGTTAATCGATTAGAGTTAATCAAATAGGGTTAATCGACTATTAGTTAGTCGAAGATTAGTTAATCAAATATGAGTTAAACGAATAGGGTTAATCGAATTAGAGTTAATCAGATAGAGTTAAAACAGACATAGTTATTTAGGGGAAGTTGCCATTTAGCATGACTGCTAGCGTAATTCACAGGGCTGTAGATAGCCTAAGGCGGTCGGATGTTTCCTGAGGGAATCAGGCGTAACCATTGTGATCACTGCGATCTAGAGTCAAGCGAATGGAGTTAAATCGAATTAATTTAATCAAAATAGAGTAATTGAATATTAGTTATTCAATTAGAGATAATCCGATTAGAGTTAATCTAATATTAGTTAATCGAATAAGAATAGTCTAATATTAGTTAATCGAATTTAGTAAGCCGAATATTAGCTAATCGAAATAGAATTAGTCAAATAAGAGTTATTCGAACGTAAGTTAGTCGAATAGGAGTTAATCAAAAGGAGTTATTCGAATTTAGTTATTCGAATAGAAGTTAATCGAATATAAGTTATTCGAAGAGAGTTAATCGAATATTAGATTCGGAGGAGAGTTAATCGAATAGAGATTACTCGAAAGGGAGTTATACCTCGAATTCGATTATATCGAATTCGGGAAAGTATTATTTACTTTCCGGTTTTTAAATCAAGATTTATTTAATTATAAATAAATTAGTTGTTAGATTAATTATACAAAGTAAGAAATAAAGGTTAGACTTATAAGTTAGATATTTCAGAAGTAGGGCTTATAACGTTAACGTTATAATAAATGTTTTCATAAAGAAGTGGATTCGTAATCTGAATCCGAGAATTTGCGTAAGCAAATGATTTTAGAAATTGAAGCAGTGAGCTTTATCTATTGCGAGGTTAAGGACGTTGTTCAGTTAAGGTCTGAGAGGTAATTATACCCCAACTTGATTGACTTCGAAATTGACTAAGGAATAGTTGAAGTTCGATAACAAAGGATGATTAGTAATATAGTTAAGAAATAAATGACTTATGGATTTCGTGATCGTAACGATGTTTTATACAGCGTTAGTTGAAATCCATATAAACGAGTTTTGGAAACATTTTCCAAATATAAATCAAAGATGTTTTCTAAATATAGAAATAAGGATAATGAATATATATTTATATATATATATATATGTTCGATGATTGGATCGATAATTCCATTTGGAATTAAGATCGTTGTTTGTACACCGACATGTTTTCTTTGATAGTTAAATCACAGACTATCAAGTTTTGATGATTTTACGTTGTTATTATGGAGAGACCGGTTGGACTATTATCCAAATAACCACTCCGTATTGGCATAAGCGTTGCAAACCAAGTATGCTGAATATATTGAAGATGGAGTAAGTGCAAGGGCTATTGTATAAGTCTTAGATAACATTGTCTAAGATGGTTGTACGGAATAGTGCCTTCGGTTTCGTTCAATCCCAGAACGAACGTATATGGACGAATGTCTGACAGAGTATTTCCAATGATCGAATGGGTTGGATTGTACAAACATATATGGTGGCCAACGGATTTATTCCCTTCGCATAATATCCAGAATCTATTTGTGCAAATTCAACTAATGGTTAACGGATCTGATAATGTGGCATTCAAAGAAATTGAGCTATCAATGAAAAATAGATAAGCGTAGCTTCTAGCCTCAACAACCGGGAAATGACAAAAATCGGGCAGGTAGCATGGCTATGTAGGTCGCACCTATTAGGGTGTATAATCACCTATCTAGAGAAATTCTTATTGTTCTTAAACTATCGATTCTGTCCTTCATCGGGAAACGATTGCTGATCCCAATCGTTGGTGATATACATTTGATACACTCAAGCGAAATGAGTGGTCGGTCATGTGTGGCTGAGTTACAAGATCTTCTTGCTGAACTCGGTGTATTCTCATCTAGAGGTACACCAGCGACAGGTGGTTCCATATCTTGTCATAGTTGGAAATCCATTACCCAATACGCACCGGCGGTTTATGATTTTATATCATGTATGTGGAACGTGAGATGCAAGCGTTCTGCTAGATGGTTATTTACTTGTATGTAGACATTATTATAATATCAGATGATACTGCTTTGAAAAGATGTTTGGATTTTCATAAGGGAAAAACCCGTTCCGTATTCACGGTGTGGTCTTATGAGATATCCTAAGTTAAACCAAGTGTTTGGAGTTTTATTCACACCAGTCACATGACTGACCCGGAGTTTATTTTGTTTTCCCTAAACTCTTGGGTGCTCAAATTTGTACGGGCAGTCAAGTAGTCGGGATTTTACAGATACACTTAGAGAGCTTGGAGCAGGAGGCTTCAGGATTATAGCTATTATTATTTCCGCTGTGTTGTAAGTGTTATTGTACATAACTGTTTTTATTTCAAAAGTTATGTTATATTTTATTCGTTCCGCTATGAGATTCGTGTTACTCTGATGATGTATGTTCTTCTTCTTCTTCTATTCTAAGTTTCTATCTTATCTATCCTCACCCTCTGCCTTCTTTCTATCAGTTTCTTGAATTTCCAGTGCAATTTGGGGTTGGACTTGTGTTATTTAGTCAGCTCAAATTCCCCCGTATTTTCGGGTCACTACACAAATTTTTGAGAAATTAGAAAGTTCTTAGATACCGAAAGGTTGAAGAACTCAAGCCAAATGAAAGTGGAGTTGGTTAATTAAACAACTTTCAGCTCCATTCCTTTTCGAGGACGAAAAGTTTTAAGTGGGGGAGATTGTAACAACCCGAAATTTCAAAACCAATTTAAAATTTTAATTTAAGTAATTTTAATGGATTTTGAATATTTAAAATGATTTATTTTTAATAATAATGACTAAAAGTTTATTTTAAAACGAAGTTTGAACGTTTAAATTTATATTAATAATATTACGAGCCTAAAATGGCGTGGTAGTTTGAAAACTCGATTTTGAATTTCAATTGAATGTATAGAATTCAATATAAGTCAGAATTTGACGAAACAAGAAACGCTAGGATTGAATTAACTATATCTTTCTAATGAATGTAAGAAATTTAGATTCCACTTCATGAATTGTAAGTAATGACTAAAATAAAATTTTAAAGAGTCGCTATGGAATTTATATATATTATAGCCCCAAAAGTCACATTTTGTATATGGAAGAATTTGGACACGAAACCGCTTCCATTGAGTTCAAAATGCCGTTTGCAACTTCAAAAAGTATAAACTTTGATATAATCCGAGATTCGAAATTGTGGCATTTTGGTTGGGTTTTGGGTTAGACAAACATAGTCCTAAAAAAGTGAAATTTTGCATATAAGCTCAGAACTCGACGAGATCAATTTTTCTGGATTTGCAATGATAAATCATTGCTAGATTTCAAATGGCACGTTGAATGGACTCAGTATATGGCCGTGCGAGGCAAAACTGTTTGTTCAAAAACTAACAGACGATTTACAAAGGAACATGGCTGAGACGACCCCGAAATTCGATTCTACTTTTTTTTTGGATTCGTATTGCCAAATAATGGTTAAATCCAAAAGTCCATAATTTTTGGAGTTAGCGTCTGAGCGTACGAGATGAAAATGTACGCTAAAAACGCATTTTTGAAAAATATCTGAGCTAGTTTGAGAATTTATTCGGAAGGTCAACCGAACTCGGAATTCGACGAAACTTGGTTTGTTGGAATCGTCGTCACGTGTATTATCTCGTGTCCGAAAGGTGTGGCAAACCGAGATCGTTGGCATTCGGACGATAGGCGGAAAACTAGCATATAATCACTTTTCTTTCTTTTCTATTTCGTTATTTCCTCCTTCCCCTTTTGTTTCAAAATTACATTTTAATGGTCTCACCCACGTCTCCACCGCAGCCGCAGTCCCCCTCAGCCCCGCTGTCGGCCACCACCACCACCACCCTCCTACTCCTCTCTCCTCTCTCTTGCTTTCAAGAGCCCTAGGCCCTAAATCCACCAACCACCGTCACTACGGGCCCCGCCGCCGCACCACCAGCACCCCCACCGCCTCACCGCCCCCTGTACCGCCTGCACCACCACCAGCGCCGCACCCGGGCCACACCTCGACCAAAACTCCATTTTTCACAAAAATCCCATTTTGCATGAAACCCCATGTCCTTCTTTCCTCAATATCTCCCAAGCCGTGCATTTCTTGCCAAAACTCATGATGACTAAAGTAGTAGAGCACGATTTTCTCTTCGATTTAGATATATGGCAATCGATTTTTGGAGTTCAGAAAACGCGTTTCAAAATCACTGACCTGGATCGAAGATTCGCAATTTCCGGCGAATTGGAGCATTTTCGAAAGAAAGTCCACTAGGCAAAAGTGGCTCAAAATGGCGCGTTTGTGTTAGAAATAGGGTTTGGTGAAGTTTGGGGGCCGTATGCAAATTCTAGCAAATTCGAGCGACGAAAATCAGACTGACGGAGTGAAAACCAATGTGAGAACTCCTCACTCAACCATTTAAATTATGTTATTATATAATAGGTTGTAAATGGTGCGTAGTAGCTCCTATCACTATTATTTTAAACCATTGATGTTTGATTGATTTATGATATTGGTTGGTTGTGTGAAATATGGGTTTGGCAACCCTATTTAGTAATTGTTGGATAGAAATTATTTGTGTATGGCGCGAGCCAGTATGAAGAGAGGGATAATGCTAGACATTATTCCGGTTCTACAAATTGCGCCGTTATAATATCGAATTTTTCTGAAATGTGTTAGAAATAAAATTAAAAATATTTATGGTAGTTGAAATCAAATTACACATCCATTTACAAGTTGGACGACTTGTTTATGTTCGCTTATTTATGCGATATCGATTGGGACGATAATTTATACACATCGCCCAAGTGCACAAATAATAATTAGTATTTGATGGTTGAAACCCCACACGGGTCCTGAGATGATATTCTGATCACACGTCTCCCTTGTGATTAGTTGTATGTCGATCGATTGATTGACTGCCTGTAGTAAGCATTATCTATTTATTTAATGCTTATACAGTTGTAGAACGCACTTTGGTTGTTGTTTGGATGTTTAATGATTATTTATCATTGTTGTTGAATATATGCGATGTATGAAATCCATATAACTAAAATTATATGGTAATTGATTGGGTCTCATTCCAATTTGGAAATAACGAATATTTTAATCTAATGTTCATTGAAGAAGTAAAATATGGTTTTAGTGTCCGATTTTGGATGGACATGAAAATATTGAAATATATGAAGCCGAGTTAAGTAGATTTGCGTCATTTTAACTCAAATGGATTTTTATATCGATTTTATTCATTTTATAATGAATATGGAAAATAAATGGATTTCAAAATAAAACATTGTGAAAAAGATTATTATTATGATATTATAATAATATGGAAGAATTCAATTTTTATTTAAATCGAAACGCAAGTTGGAATCGTTTTCAAACGAATTTATAAACGTTTTATAAAATACGTTTTAAATGGAAATCGACGAAATATATTATATTATATTATATATATATTATAATGGTTTGAATAGAACGTATCGCGCATCGACCATTCGCGAATTTCGACCATTAACTTAGATTTGACGTAACAGAAGATCCGACCATCGGATCCTTCTGAAACCGGAACCTACGAGTTTGTATCGAAAAGTGGTTTCAAATGAGTATATGAGATTTGACATCTAACGGTTAGATTTTGAGAAATGTCAATTTTAAATTTGAATAAAAACAACGCCAGTGCAGTTAAATGACCTGAAACGTCATCTAACTGAAAGGGCCAATTTTTAAATGATTGAAAATAGGGAAAAATTATGTAAATTCAAAATAAATGATTGGAAATGGTTTTGAATGAAATATTCCAAGTTTATGAAGATAAAAGATATTTTTATCAGAATAAGTTGTTTACCAACTTAAGTAAAGAACATAATGGATTAGTAAATGGTTTTAAAATAACCAGAATTTTCAATGTATAAATTGGATTGGATTTGAATGAAAATTACCTTCGGATATTTCTATATTGAACTCTGTGATTATACAGATATTTTATAGGAATTTGGTAGATACAGATATCGTTATTCCTCATACGATATCCGTTAGTTTTAGAATTAGATATTGAATATAAGTCGATATAATTTCTATTCAGATCCTTGTATTTAATATCAAATTGGATTTTGGGTTTGTCGTGAATGGTGTCTTAAATAACACTGTTCTTGAACCCATTTGAGAAAGGAATAAATCTTTTAATTAAGATTTAATGAGATTTTCCAATTAGCCAGCATAATTGGAATGAAATGATAGTTGATTTTGGGTTCATTGTGAATGATGTTTTAAACGACATTGATTCTTAAAACCGGATTAACAATGAAATTAAGATTTGGAATTTATAAATCTTTTAACTAAGATTTAATGAAATTTTCCAAAAAGAAGTTTTCCAATTCAATATAATAAATTGGAATTAAATAGAATATGATTTTGGGTTTATCGTGAGTTATGTTTTTAAGTGAAATTGGTTATTTAACCCCGTTAAAGGCGGGATTAATTTCCTGAGATTGAATAATCATTAAACAATGATTTTAGAAGATTAAAACTAAGACAGAGTTTTAATGAATCTTTAATTAGATTGAAAAATGAATAAGGTAAATAAACTTACCGAATTCATGAAATGATCGAGAATGGAGTACCACTAGTTTTGCTCCCTGCGATTGATATATCTTTAGTTAGATTTGGAACGTCAAATGGTAATTAAGTTTACCGGTAACACATTGGGTGTTAGGTATGGAGTACTACCAGTTTTGCTCCATGGGATGAGTAGGTTGGGATAATAAATAAATGATTACTTTGGTAAGACTTGATAATCTCGACTAGTTAGATAAACCTTAATTTGGTTTAAATTGTGAAAAGATACAAAATCTTTTGAAATGATTTCCGAGGAAGATTAAAGAATAAGTTTAGATTAACTTATATTTGATAAAATTAATGGGAACCTTTTCCCTAAGATGTGAATATTTGAAAAAAAAAAGAATATTCTGGAATTGAATGAGGTGTATGTTGTGTTTTTATAGCACTTGATTTTAAGATACGTGAATTATTCGGAAAGACCTGGTTTAACTCATTCTGAACAACTGATACGACGATTGAAAGTCGACGATGAAGACGGTGGTCGAAGATCGGAGATCTTCACTTCGTATGGATGATTATCGATGTCTTGATTGGCCTATACACCCAAGACGAGGTAGTAAGTGGTGATTATCCAGACGTACTTGGAGATCGGCCAGATATGCGAGGGCCTCTTTCCTGTATTGGACATATGGGACGAGGAATAAGGTGCCTCAAGTTTCGTTTAGACCCATAACAGACTTATAAATGGATTGTGTGTTTGACATTGTACTTTGCGCTATATTCAGTGATTTTTGCTAAATGTATATCTGTTTGTGTCGGAGAATTTATTCTATTATTTGACACCCTTCTCCGAGACGTACGAGCTTAGAGGTTATATATTGGCAGAAATCAATGGTATGGTATGGATTGATAATGTGGCATGCTAACATACAATGATCAAGGCTTTTGTTGAAAAGCAGGGCCTTGTGGATGATGATCAAAGAACGGCTTTAATTAGAATAGCTTTGTGTTGTAGCGTTAATTCGCGAGCCTCACACCTCGATATGAGTCAAAAACAAGATAGTGACCGTATGGAGTGCACGACATTTCTTTCTAGCTAGAAGTGGTGTTATGGTATGGTGCCCAGACATTTTTACTTATGTGGATGATGGAAAGAGGCGTCTTGGATATTGAGTCTTATGGCTAAGAGATAGGTCCGTTAGGACCAGGAAACGTGTGTTCAGGAATAACAAATCCACTAAAATAAGTTTGGATCGGCCCTACCGATTCTAAGGGTTCACTGCGGGGGATCCTGAGGCATTTGCTAGAGTGTCTCAAAACTGGTGAGGAACATCCCTTGCCTCGACTCATAGATGGAATCCAATTTCCAATATGCAACTTTTCAGTTTT
Organism: Allium sativum; assembly: GCA_030737875.1. Lineage (NCBI taxonomy): Eukaryota > Viridiplantae > Streptophyta > Magnoliopsida > Asparagales > Amaryllidaceae > Allium > Allium sativum. The sequence goes on along the minus strand of JASFAX010000042.1, from coordinate 540,340 downwards.
AGTTGTAAACCTATATGGCGACATGATATATGGTACCCATGCCATCTATGATTGATACATTTATATTTGAAGTTGATTTCTTCACTTAGAGTAACAATAAAAGATGAATTTCGCGTACCAAGCATATTTGACCATTATAAGGTAAAACTCTATCCTCTGGTTTGTGTTTGCATTGTGTGATGGGACCTGAGTCTTATAATGGCTTCATTTTTTCTTTTAGCATTGCGCTGTTTGTTTTATGCACTGGTTTTCTTGGGAGGAAACCCGTTCCGTGTTATACGGCTTGGTCCCTTGATTTACCTAACTTTAAAATAAAAAGTTAATAACTGTTTTAGTTCTCACACCAGTCCCATGACTGACACGGAGTTTATTGTTTTAACCTAAACTCTGGGTGCCATATTTTCCACACGGGCAGCTAGTAGTTTTGGTTTTCGCAGATACTTCTTGTCACAGGATCCTGGATTATAGCTAGAGCTATATTCGTAAAGCTTTGTATCCGTGTATCTCTTTCAGTTGTGGTTGTAGATGATTTCCGCTGTACATTATACTCATGTAATAATTTCCGCTGCTATGTATTTTAAATCTCTGATATTTTCTGTTGTGTAATATTATTTATTCATACTCTGATATATTCTTGTACTCTGATGTAAATTATTGTAATAGCAATGAAATGCTCTAGTGTTTGTGTTTTGACGCGTCGTGTTCTCAAAGCAATCCAAGTTCCAATTCGGTCTAGGCCGGGCAGCGATTTGGGTCGTTTCAAGTATATCTGAGGCGCCTCGCATCTATCATCCACATAAGTAAAAATGTCAGGGCTCTATACCATGACACCACTTCTAGCTAGAAAGAAACGTCATGTCATCCCTACTGTCCCTCATCCCGTTTTTGACTCATACCGAGGTGTGAGGCTCGCGAATTAATGCTACAACACAAAGCCATGCTAATTAAAGCTGTGCTTTGATCATCATCCACAAGGTCCTGCTTTTCAACAAAAGCCTTGATCATTGCATCTTAGCATGCCACATTGTCAATCCATACCATACCATTTATCATCTACCAATATATAACCTCTAAGCTCGTACGTCTCAGAGAAGGGTGTCAAGCAAAAGAATAAATTCTCAGCCACCAACAGATATACATTTAGAAGAGATCAACAAATACAACAAAAAGAATACAATGTCAGACACACAATCCATTTACAAGTCCGTTATGCGTCTGAATGAAATCGGAGGCACCTTATTCCTTATCCCATATATCCAATACAGGAGAGAGGCCGTCGCATATCCGGTCGATCTCCAAGTACGTCTGGATAATCACCACTTATTACCTCGTCTTGGGTGTACAGCCCAATCAAGACATAAGTAATCATCCATTCGATGTGAAGATCTCCGGTCTTCAAGCACCATCTTCATCGTCGACATTTAGTCATCGTATCAAGTATTTAGAATGGGTTAAACCCGGTCTTTCTGAATAACTCGCATATTTTATAATCTAGTGCTATAAAAACACATCATATGCCTCATTTCAATTTAGAATATTCTTGGGAAAGTTTCCCGTTAATTTTATCAAAGATAAGTTCATTTAAACTTATTCTTGAATCTTCCTTTGGATATCAATTTCAAAAGATTTTGTAATATCTTTTCACAACTTAAACAAATTTAAGGTTTATCAAACTAGTCGGGATTATCGCCTTACCCAAGTAATCATTTATTTTATCCCAATCCCAACCTATTCATCCCATGGAGCAAAACTGGTGGTACTCCATGTCTAACACCCAATGTGTAACTGGTAAATTTAATTACCATTTGACATTTCAAATCTAATTAAAGATTTATCTATCGCATGGAGCAAAACTGGTGGTACTCCATTCTCGATCATTTCATGAATTCGGTAAGTTTAATTATCTTATTCCCATTTCAATCTAATTAAAGATTCATTAAAAATCCATTTAGTTTTAATCTTCTTAAATCATTATTCAATGATTATTAAACTTTAGGAAATTAATCCTGTCTTTAACAGGGTTAAAGAACAAATGACATTTAAAACACAGTTTACAATAAACCCAAAATCATATTCCATTCCATTTCCAATTTAGTATATTAAATTGTAAAACTTCTCTTTGGAAAATTTCATTAAATCTTAGTTAAAAGATTAATTAATTCCAAATCATAATTTCACTGTTAATCGGGTTTTAAGAACTAATGTCATTTAAAACATTGTTCACAATCAACCCAAAATCAACTTCCACTTAATTCCAATTATATTTATGAACTGGAAAACTTCTTTAAACCTTAGTTAAAAGATTTATTCTTTTCTCAAATGGGTTCAAGAATGGTATTATTTAAGACACCATTCATGACAAACCCAAAATCCATTTTGATATTAAATATAAGGCTTTGAATAGAATTTATGTCGAATTATATTCTATATCAAATTCTGAAACCAACAAATATCGTATTGGGAATAACGATATCTAAATCTTTCAAATTCCCATAACAATATCCATATAATCACGGAATCCAATACTGAAATATCCGAAGATAATTTCCATTCAAATCCATTCCAATTTATACATTGGAAATTTCTGGTTATATTAAAACCATTACTTTTTCTTTCATTTCTTTATAAAAGTTGATAAACAACTTATTCAGATAAAAATATCTTTTATCTTTATAAATTTGGAATATTTCATCCAAAAACCATTTCAAATCATTTATTATGATTTTACATAATTTTTCTTTATTTTTAATTATTAAAAATAGGCCCATTCGGTTAAACGACGTTTCAGGTCATTTAACTGCACTAGCGCTGTTTTTATTGAAATTTGAATTTGACATTTCTAAAAATCAAACCGTTAGATTTCAAATCTCATATACTCATTTTAAAGCTCTTTTCGATACGAACCCGTAGGTTCCAGTTTCAGATGAATCCGACGGTCGGATCTTCCATTACGTCCAATCGAAGTTAATGGTCGAAATTCGCGAACGGTCGCTGCGCGACACGTTCTATTCAAACCATTATAATATATATATATATATATATATATAACATATTTCGTCGATTTCCATCCAAAACTTATTTTATAAAACGTTTATAATTTCGTTTGAAAACGATTCCAGCTTGCATTTCAATTTTAAAACCAAAATTGAATTTTCCATATTGTTAAAATATCATACTAATAATCCTTTCAAAATATCAGATTTTGAAATCAAATCTTTTCAATATTCATTGTGAAATTAATAAAATCGATATAACAATCCGTTCGAGTTAAAATGGCGTTTAACTACTTAACTCGGCTTCATTCACTTTAATATTTTTGTGTCCATCCAAAATCAGACATCAAAACCATATTTTACTGGACATTATTTGAAAATGTTCATTATTTCCAAATTGGAATGAGACCCAATTAATTACCATATAATTTTAGTTATATGGATTTCATTCATCACATGTATTCAACGATAATGATAAATAATCATTAAACATTCAAATGACAACCAGAGTGCATTCTACAACTATATAAGCATTAAATAAATAAACAATGCTTATAACAGTCTGTCAATCAATCGATCGACATACAACTAATCACGACGGAGACGTGTGATCAGAATATCATCCCAAGACCCGTGTGGGGTTTTCAACCAACAAATACTGATTATTATTCATGCACTTGTGCGATATGTAAAAATTATTGTCCCAATCGATGTCACTTAAATAAGCGAACATAAATAAGCCGTCCGACTTGTAAATGGATGTGTAATCCTATTTCAACTATCCAATAATTTTTCTAACATGTTTCGGAAAATTTCGCCATTATAACGGCGCTATTTGTAGAACCGGAATAATGTCTAGCATTATCCCTCTCTTGATACTGGCTTGCGTCCAAAACCAATCCACATCCAAACAAATCAATCGACTAATCACCAATGCCATATAAGGCGTCACAAGTGTCCATCCACGTAGTATGAAATGCGAGAGTCACTAATATCCATACTACGCTTCTAATGTAAATGATTTGTGAAAAGTTCATGTGTTGAACTCAAAGGACATGCATTCTAAATGTTATCATGATTCTTAAAACATATACAAATTTACACTGGCAATTTATGTATTTTTAAATATGGATACAATAACATGAAAAATATTTGAGTGAGAAGGAGTTCTTACTTTGGTTTCCACTCCATCAGTCTTTATTTGATGGTTCGGGTTCTAGTTTGCCTCAAATTCTAACTTTCTCCAAATTTGATGAAATTGGTGTCCACGCGAAAGTATCGACTCCATGATCGCAGCGTATCCAATTTTGCACGATTCTGAGTTCGTAGCAAAAAGTTATGAGCTCGCAAAGTTTGAAAACATAAATTAAAATAATAATTAAATTATTTAAATTTTAAATCACCTCTAATTTTCATTCACCGTCGTTCATCACCTCTGGATGCTCATCGCCACCGCCTCAGGCCGCCTGGGGCTGGCCTGACACTCGCCGCACCTCCGCCTGTCCATGCCGCACCACTTCTGGCCGGCATCGACCCCACCTCGCCGCCGATTGGCAAAATTTCGGATTTTCCCATTTTCGATGTCAAACTCATTTCCATCCTCCTCCGACCATGGCATGGTTGCGGACCACCGCCAAAGGATCCCCCTCGCTTCCAGCTACCAACGCCCTTTAGACACCCTCGCCTGGAACCTCCTCGTTTGGTCGGAAAATGGTGAAGTTCACCTGCTGCTCGCCCTATAACGTCGACGACGTTCATCTAGGTTTTCCGGCCACCATGGCCATTTTCAGGCGAAACCATACAAAGAAAAGTTGTCGAGTATTGTGTCCTCTACAACTTCCCTTTTGGTGCCATCGTCTAACTCCGCCATGTTTGATCAGAATCCGCCAAAATCCAAAACTGGATTTTCGACTTTGAACTGAGATTCCAGTGAATCCGTGCGATGATAGGCCATGAAATTTTTGGGCTAGGTAGATGTCATGATGCTCTACAACTTTCATGTATTGGGCTTTGGCTAATTGTTTACGGATTAAAAGATATAAATTGTTTTAAGTATAGGGACTTATTTGTAAAACGTTTTTAGAGAGAGAGGGTGGATGCTGCCATAATGAAATAATAATGAATTTGGGGTGAGGGGAAAAGGCATTATATAGTGTAGAGTTGGAAAAATTAGATTTTATCAGTTCATGATGTCTTTGTTCGACATTTATCGATGCTTCGAGCACATACGAACTCCAATGGCGATGAAAATTGACATGCAGCTACGTCTTGATGATACAGTCCCATAAAAACTGGTTTCGTCGAATTCCGAGTCCGTTTGCTCAAAAAACTCTAGTTTGGGCTTAAATGACTGATCGATTCACCATTTATTTCGCATGGCCACATAGTAGCTTCGAAAATTACGAATTTTGGAATCTAGCAATAATTTAATATTCCAGATCCATAGAAAGTGGTTTCGTCGAATTCAGAGGTCGTTTGCAAAGTTTCACTTTTTAAGGGCTATACTTGGCTAATCCAAAGCCCAACTAGAATGCCACAATTCCGAATCTCGGAATATATCAAAGCTTATACTTTTCGAAGTCACAAACAACATTTTGAACTCAATGGAAGTGGTTTCGAGTCCAAATTCATCTGTATGCAAAATGTGACTTTTTGGGCTATATATAATATATATAAATTCCATAGCGACTATTTAAAATTAAAATTTGTCATAACTTACAATTTATGATTCGAAATCTCAGTTTCTTACATTCATTAGAAAGATATAGTTAATTCGATCCTAGCGTTTCTTGTTTCGTCAAATTCTGACTTATAATGAATTATGTACATTCAATTGAAATTTAAAATCGAGTTTTCAAACTACCGTGCCATTTCAGGCTCGTAATATAATTAATATAAATTTATAAGTTATAACTTTGAATTAAATAAATTTATAGACGTTATTATTTAAAATAAATCATTTTAAATATTCAAAACCCATTAAAATAGCTTAAATTAAAATTGTAAATTGGTTCTGAAATCCCGGGTCGTTACAACATATATCTCTATTCATATGATACATCGTTTGTCGGATTTGTCCCTATATTGTACAAGTTACAAACGCTATAAAGTAATTGTATTTCGTATATCATATCAATTTAAATGGTTCACAAAATTTCGATGGCATTTCCTTTACGTTCCTTGTGTACATGCATGTGTGTACGATACAAGGAACACGGGAGAAATGCTGCCAAAATTTTGTGAAATCTTTTAAAATGGTATGATTTACGAAATATAATTACTATTGTGTTTGTAATAGGAAGTAGAATGACCGGCCATCAAAGAAAACACATCAGCGTTAATGAACCAATGGTTGTTTATTTAAAATAAATTTTGCAAAAATAATAATAAAATTAATTAGTACATGTTTACTAAATCAGTAAATAAAATTTAAACAACATATAAAATTAACGATTAATTTTTTTACTTCGTCATAGGTTTTAAAGTAGGAAAAATGGTCAACTACTTTATTGATCAGAGCTGGATGTATCAAAGAAGGGAAGTTAGTGGTGCAATAAGTGAACGTTTTCAAAATGGGGTACAAGTGTTCATCGAATTTGCTTTAAGTAAAATTGGAAATGGTACAGAAATTCGTTGTCCATGTAATGGGTGCAAATTATTGAACTATTTAATACCAAATATGGTTAAGATTCATTTGCGTCGATACGGTTTCCTACCCAATTATTTGTTGTGGGATCTTCATGGAGAAATTGTAGCCCATAATAATCAAGAACAGTCTGTGGATGTTAATAGTGATGAAGTTAGTACGAATCTCATAGAAAATGTGGTCGAAGATGCTGCACAATCAATGTTCCTTGCCGTTGAAATTGGTAACGACGATGTTAACGTCGAAGAGGAACCAAATGTTGAAGCTAAAAATATGTATGATTTATTGAATCATGCTAAAAAACCCTTTGGAATGGATGTGAAAGCGGCACTCAATTATTAGTAACCGCAGAATACATTGCAATGAAATCAAAATAAAACCTTACAAAAGCTGGATTTACGGCTGTTGTTCAGGCTACCAAACGTCATATGCCATCTGATAATTTAATGTGCTAAAATTATTATGAAGTGAAAAAACTTATGTCTTCTTTTGGTTTGCCGTACCAGAAAGTAGATACATATTTGAAGGGTTGCATGCTGTATTGGAAAGAAGACATCGATCTTAGAAATTGTAAAAAATGTAATAAAGAAAGATATAAACCAAGGAAGAAGAAGGGAAAAGAAGTTCCATACAAACTTATGCATTATTTACCCATCCCCTAGACTTCAAAGATTATATGCATCATCTGTAATAGTGCATCATAGTAACAACGCATCATATGAGATGACACAGTGTAAGAACACCCCAAGATGGTACGTTGACACACCCATCGGATGGTGAAGCATGGAAATATTTTGACAAGAAATATCTTGATTTGGCAGCGGAGGGCCGCAACGTTGGACTATGTGGCGACCCGAACTCCCCGCCCGGCCTAGACCAAACTGGAAGGCGGATTGCTTTGAGAACATAATGCATCGGAACACTAACAATAGAACATTACATTGTTATTATAACAATTTACATCAGAGTATAAGAATATTATAGAGTATGAATGAATATTATACATCAGAAAATACCAGAGTTTTAAAATACATTGCAGCGGAAAATAATACATGAGTATAATGTACAGCAGAAAATCATCTACAACCACAACTGAAAGAAATAGACGGATACAAAGTTTTTCCGAATATAGCTCCAGCGGTAATCCAGGATCCTGTGAAAAGAAGTATCTACGAAAATCAAAACTACTAGCTGCCCGTGTGGAAAATAAGGGCACCCAGAGTTTAGGTTAAAACAATAAACTCTGAGTCAATCATGGGACTGGTGTGGGAACTAAAACAGTTATTAACTTTTATTTTAAAGTCGAGTAATTCAAGGGACCACGTCGTATAACACGGAACGGGTTTTCTCCAAGGAATATCAGTCCATAAAACAAACGGAGCAACGCTCAAGGAAAAATGAAGCCACTATAAGACTCAGATCCCATCACACAATGCAAACACAAACCAGAGGATAGAGTTTTACCTTATAATGGCCAAATATGCTTGGTACACAAAATTTATCTTTTATAATTAGTATAAGTGAAGAAATCAACTTTAAATATAAATGTATCAATCATAGATGGCATGGGTATAATATATCGTGTCACCATATAGGTTTACAACTAAAACCGAAAAATTGCGTATTGGAAATTGAATTCCATCTATGAGTCGAGGCAAAGGATATTTCTCACCGATTCGAGTCACCTATAGTAAGATGACTCAGGATCCCCCGTAGTGAACCCTTGGATCTTGCAAAGACGGTCCACATTTACTTTAGTGGATTGGTTATTCCGGAACACCCGTTTCCCGGTCCTATCGGACCTATCTCTGAGCCATAAGACTCAATATTCAGGGGCCTCACATCTATCATCCACATAAGTAAAAATGTCTGGGCTCTATACCATGACACCACTCCTATCTAGAAAGAAATGGCATGCACTCCTTGATGTCCCTTATCCCATTTTTGACTCATACCGAGGTGTGAGGCTCGCGAATTAACACTACAACACAAAGCAATGCTAATTAAAGCGGTGCTCTGATCATCAACCACAAGGCCCTGCTTTTCAACAAAAGCCTCGATCATTTGCATCTTAGCATGCCACATTGTCAATCCATACCATACCATTGACCATCTACAAATATATAACCTCTAAGCTCGTACGTCTCAGAGAAGGGTGTTAAGTAAGAGAATAAATTCTCCAACACCAACAGATATACATTTAGCAGAGATCAACGAATATAGAAAAAGAATACAATGTCAGACACACAATCCATTTGCAAGTCCATTCTGGGTCTGAATGAAACCGGAGACACCTTATTCCTCGTCTCATATGTCCAATACAGGAGAGAGGTCCTCGCATATCCGGTTGATCTCCAAGTACGTTATTCTCATTTCAATCTAATTAAAGATTCACTAAAACTCTATTTAGTTTTATTCTTCTAAAATCATTATTTAATGATTATTCAATCTTAGGAAATTAATCCCGTCTTTAACTGGGTTAAAGAACCAATGTCACTTAAAAACATAGTTCACGATAAACCCAACATCATATTCTATTCTATTCCAATTTAGTATATTAAATTGGAAAACTTCTCTTTGGAAAATCCCATTAATTCTTAGTCAAAATATTAATAAATTCCAAATCATAATTTCACTTGTTAATTGGGTTTTAAGAATCAATGTCATTTAAAACATCGTTCACAATGAACCCAAAATCCATTACCATTTCATTCCAATTATGTTTATTAATTGGAAAATCTCATTAAATCTTAATTAAAAGATTTATCCTTTTCTCAATTGGTTCATGAACAGCGTTATTTAAGACACCATTCACGACAAACTCAAAATCCAATTTAATATTAAACATAAGGCTATGAATTGAATTCATGTCGAATCATATTCAATATCAAATTCTAAAAACCAACAGATATCGTATTGGGAATAACGATATCGATATCTTCCAAATTCGCATAACAGTATCTGTGTATTCATGGAATCCAATATGAAACTACCCGAGGATAATTTCCATTCAAATCTAATCCAATTTATATATTGGAAAACTCTGGTTATATTAAAATCATTTCAATTCCTTTTAATTCCTTATAAAAGTTGATAAACAACTTATTCTAATAAAAATATCTTTTACCTTCATAAACTTGGAATATTTCATCCAAAAACCATTTCAAATCATTTATTATGATTTCACATAATTTTTCTCTATTTTTAATCGTTTAAAAATAGATCCTTTCAGTTAAATGACGTTTCAGGTCATTTAACTGCACTAGCGCTGTTTTTATTCAAATTTGAATTTGACATTTTCAAAATCCAACAGTTAGATTTCAAATCTCATTTTATCATTTGAAAGCTCTTTTCAATACGAACCCGTAGGTTCCGGTTTTATAAGAATCCGACAGTCGAATCTCCCGTTACATCAAATCGAAGTTAATGGTCGAAATTCGTGAACGGTCGCTGTGCGACACGTTCTATTCAAACCATTATTATATATATACTATATTTCGCCAAGTTCCATTCAAAACGTATATCATAAAACGTTTATAATTTCGTTTGAAAACAATTCCATCTTGCCTTTCAATTTTAAATAAAAATTGAATAATCCTTATCATTATAATATTAAAATGAAAATATTTTCAAAATGTTTTATTTTGAAATCCATTTCTTTTCCATATTCATTATAAAATGAATAAAATCAATATAAAAATCCGTTTGAGTTAAAATGGCGCAAATCTACTTAGCTCGGCTTCATATATTTAAATATTTTCGTGTCTATCCAAAATCGGACATCAAGACCATATTTAAATTCTTTAACTGAATATTTTATTAAAACATTCGTTTGTTTCCAAATTGGAATAAGGCCCAATCAATTACCATATAATTTTAGTTAAATGGATTTCATACATCGCATGTATTCAATAATAACGATAAATAATCATTAACCATACAAATAACAACCAGAGTGCATTCTACAACTGTATAAGCATTAAACGAATAAATAATGCTTACAACAGTCTGTCAATCAATCGATCGATATACTACTAATCTCAAGGGAGATGTGTGATCATAATATCATCCCAAGAATCGTGCGGGGTTTCAACCAACAAATATTGATTATTATTGGTGCACTTGGGCGATGTGTAAAAATTATCATCCCAATCGATATCACTCAAATAAGCGAAACATAAACAAGTCGGTAAACTTGTAAATGGATGTGTAATCCTATTTTGACTAACATGAATATATTAACATTTATTTCCAACTTATTTCAGAAAATTTCGCCATTATAACGTCGCTATATGTAAAACCGGAATAATGTCTAGCATTATCTCTCTCCTGATACTGGCTTGCGCCATACATAACAATTTCACATCCAACAATTTCCTTAATAGGTTGCCAAACCCATATGCAACTATAATCAATCAATCACAAATGCCATATAAGGCATCATGTGTGTCCATCCACGTAGTATAAAATGCGAGTGTTGGTAATATCCATACTACGCTTCTAATGCAAATGACTTGCGAAAAGTTCATATGTGCAAATCCAAAAATGAATAAATAACTAAATGATTCAATTTCTAACTTGCAACTTACAATGTATATTAAAACATAGAAAAATCTACACTGTCAATTGATATATTTTTATACATGAATATAATGACATGCCAAAATATTTTGAGTGAGAAGGGGTTCTCACTTTGGTTTTCACTCCGTCATTCTTTATTTTAGACGATTTGGCTTTTGCCTTAAATTCTGACTTGCTCCAAATTTGACGCAATTGGTGCTCGCTCGAAGCCCTCGACTCAACGATCGCAGCGGATACTGTTTCGCGCGATTTTGAGTTCGGAGCATAAAGTTGTAAACTTGCGAAGTTTAAACAAACAATTTAAATAATTAATTAAATTGTTATTTTCACCTTAATTTCTAACTTTCTCCAAATTTGACGCAATTGGTGCTCGCTCGAAGGTCTCGTCGCCGCGATCGCAGCGGACCTGAGTTTGCAATTTTTCGACCTCGTATGAAAAAGAGATAGCGTTACGAACTTTAAACAAATTATACGTTTTAAAAATAAAATAAAATTAACAAAACCTTTGTAATGCTCTATAGCCGTTGCCGTTGCTTTCCCCTTTCTTCCATCTGTTCTTCGTTGCCGAATAAAAACCTGTAACAACCCGCAAAAATCAGGACCAATTTAAAAAATTTATTTTAGAAAATTTTAATGAATTTTGACAATATAAAATAATTTATTTAAATAATAATGATCACAAATTTGATTCAAATCGAAGTTAGAATGAATGATTTAATTTTTATTATAAAAAGAGTTAGAAATAACGCGGTAGTTTGAAAAGTCAAACTTGAACTTTGACTGACCGTACAGGATGCAAATTTAACGGATTTTAGTGAAACCAAAAATATTAGAATCTATTTAAATTTATCTTTCCAACGAACCCGAAAAATCGAAATTTCATAACGGGAATCAAAAGTTATGTCAAAATTAAAATCTAGAATGGTCGCTATGAAATTTATAAGGGCCAAAATGCTACATTTTGCAGAATAAGGAATTAGGACCCGAAACCATCTCCATTGGTTTCAGAATGTTGTTTACATATAAAAATGACTATAAGAACTTATATTTTTGAGTTTCGAAAAAATCCCACTATTTTTGGTATTTTTAAATATTAAAAATGTACGCCTGAAAAATTGAATTTTTGCAAACGAACTCCGAATTCGACGAGACCAGTTTCTATGGATTCGGAATATTAAAATAAGGTTAAATTCTAAAATTTATAATTTTTGGGATTATTTTGTGGCCTGTATAATTTTTACAGTGGAAATACAGCCTATTTTCAGACTTCAGAAATTTATAATAAATTCATACGGAATCCGAAAATTACGAAATCAGGTTCGTTGGGTTCGTAATGACCTGAAATAATTATGTTTAAAATTTTATTAATTTTGAAATCAGCATGTATTTATAAGAATTTTTGAACTGAAGAAAACAGTTGAAAATTGAGTAATTGGGCACATAATGATATTTGGGCCCAAACCAAAATTAAACCCATGGTATATATTATCTTTTTTCTGAGTTTTAGGGCTGAAATTCGAAATGCACAGCAGCCACTCTCTTTTCCATCATTTTTTCTCAATTTCCATGGCGGCTCCCTCTTCCTCTAAAATTCATAAAAAAATAAAATCTCTTCAAACCATAGCAAATTATATGTTTTCTCGAAGGTCTCGACGATACGAAGCTAATGGTGTGGTCGGTTTTGTCAAACAGCGCTCGGATTCGCCGGAATCTCGTCTTAAAGCTCGCTGTTTTCGAAATTCAGAAGCTCAAAACGTAAATCAACAAATTCCCGTGAATCGAGGAAGAATTGGACGAAGTCACGAACACGGAAGTTCTTCGTCTACGCAAGATGAAGATGCTCAGAAAATTTCAGGCAGTTTGGAGGTGTGAGGCGGCCTGTGGGACCCGCGAGGCGAAATCATTTCTAGGCGATTTCCCGATGATCGGAGAAGCTTTAGGGGCGGCTCTTTCTGGTGCTGGTGCGTCTCGCCAAGACGAAGACATTGGCGGTGGTCCCGTGGCGTCAGGTGGCCCGAGGCAGCGGCAAAGTGCGGTCAAAGTTCGGCGGTGAACAGTGTTTTTCGGTCAACGGGCTGAGGGTATTTTCTATTTTATTTTTAAATTATTTAATTAATTTCCAGAACTTTAAAATTGCATAACTCACTCATACGAAGTCGAAAATCGACGATTGCAGATGCGTTGGGATCGTGGCGACGAGATGGACGCGTGGACACTAATTTTGTCCAATTCTGAGACAGTGAAATTTTTAGGTATTTTTCATGAATATTAATTAATTATTTAATTATGTCCAACTTTAATAAATCATAACTCTCTCGTACGAGGTCCGATTGATGAACCGTAAATTGCGTTGGACTCGTCTTTCCGAGCTCTTCGCGATGGCGCAGACCAGAGCTGAATCCGAGACAGTCAAATTTTCAGCAAAAATCAATGTGAGATTCTATTTTATAATTTATTAAATTTAAATTATTTTTCTTGTGGTTTTGATGTTTGTATGTACATGATTGTGGATTGATGATGTATGATGTCTGTTTGAGAATTGGCGATAGTTGTTTGGGTTATTATGGACAAATTGTTGTTGCATACACTGTTGATGAAATTTGTTGAATCAATAGAAACGATGTACATGATGTAAATGATAAATTCATTTTTATTTATTTATTTAAAATGTATGGAAATTTATATTTAAATAAAAGTTACAATTTTCATTGTTGTTCAGAAAAAATGAAACTTTGTTTATGTTTACAAAGATTATAACTTTGAATGGGATTAAGAAGATTACAACTTTGTTTTTGTTCTAAAAAAAAAAAATTACAACTTTGTTTTCGTTTTTTTTATATATAAAATTGAAACTTTATTTTGTTTTTGAAAAGAACAAACTTTATTTTGTTTATGAAAAAGAACAAAACTTTGTTTTGTTTATTGAATAAAAGTTCAAACCTTATTTTGTTTTGTTTAAAAAGAACAAAACTTTGTTTTGTTGGTAAAGATTTAAAACCTTGTTTGTGCTTATAAAAGACTGAAATTTTGTTTTGTTTATAAAGATTAAAACTTTATTTTGGTTATAAAAATTTCATCTTTATTTTGAGACGATTATAATAAATAAAGTTTTGATATTTATTTTAGAATAATTAAAATTTTGACTTTTAATAAAAGATTTTATTTTTATTTTAAGTTAGATAAAGGAATATATTTTATGGTGAATTTGTGTCATTAAATCAAATGAAATAAAAAGGGCAATACCCAATATGTGAACATTGTTAAATTGTGCAAATTGTCTATGTTCCATTTATGCACCTATATACACTGCCATTTACAAGCGACCCTGGCTTGTTTATGTGAGTGAACGATCAATTTTTACACATCGTCCAGAAGCACAGTTTATTTTAAATATGTGAATTGTGTTGGCTGAAACCCCACACGGGTCAAGGGTTGACTTTTGAATACACGTCACCCTTGGAATAATTAGAAATGCACTTTGGATGGATGTTCTGAAATTGTTATGTAATTAATGTTTGATTTTACGTATAATTAAATTATATGGAAATGGTGGGTCTCATTCCAATTTTGAGTAAAGTAATAAATATGCAAATTAATGAAATAAATTGGAAGTTGAAGTATTTAGATGATTTAATTTTCCATTTAAAAAGGAAATAATAAAGAAGCTTTTGAATTGACAATATTTCCTTCGAATGAAGGAAATAAATGCCCATTTATTATTCAATTAATGATATTAATTGACGCTTGAATTAAGTAGATAAAAACCTTTAACATTTGGAAGGTTATAAACAAATTATTGGAATTAGTAAATCACATTCCAATTATATTAAGAAGATTATAAATTGAAAAGATTACTTTTTATGTTAACATTAAAAATGGAAGATGGATTTCAAAATTTGAAATGTTTTTAAATTGATTTCATTTTAATATTGAAATGGTAGGTTTTAATATCACAAATTAAAACTGTTTTTTTATAATTATTATTATTATAATATCATAATAATATGGAAAGTTAATATGTATTGAAATGGAATAATAAAGCTTTATATGAAAGAATATTTCAAGTAAGGAATGATATTAAGTAGTAGGATATTTTAAAATATAAAATATTTTAAAATAATATTCTTGGATAATATTTATAAATAAATTTTTTTAATTGTACCTGGACACGAGGTTAGGTCACATTTGTGGCGGAAGTCTGCCCGGAACCAACCGGCATATCCAGCAGCCATAAATGTTGGGCTTAATGTGAGAGGTCCAAGTGTGCAAATACGAATTGGGTCAAGACACGAGGTTAAGCCCAACCTGTGGTAGAAGTCTGCCCGGAACCAACCGGCATATCCAGCATCCACAAGTTGTAGGCCTAATGTGAGAGGTCTGGCCCGCTATTAAATAATAAAATGTAAAGATAAACATAATAAATGGATAAGGAAAATGAATTGGGCTATTCAGTCCATTTTAAAATAGTAACTCCATTTTTAACCTGTGTAAATTATGTTATACATTTTATAAAGGAAATCGAAGATGATTAATGTTTTATTTAAGATTAAATGAAATACTATGAAATAAATGATGTCTAATTATATATATTAAATGGGAAATTTATGAAATTTAAATTTGGGTTTATCGTGAATTATGTTTTAAATAACATTTATTCTTTAACCCGAATTTATGATAGAATTAATTCCCTAAAAATTGAATAATCATTTAATAATGACTTTGGAAGATTAAAACTAAATAAGATTTTAATTAAATCTTTAATTTGATTGAAAAGGAATTAAGTAGTTAAAATCACTGAATTAAGAAAGTGATCGAAAATGGAAAATGAACCATAAAGCAATGAATATTTTCATGTTATAAATGAATAAATGAATGAAAACATGAAATGGTTATATTATTTATATATTTTATATAAATAAAAGTAATGAAACTTTTATTTACATTTCATATGTAAATAAAAAGAATGAAAATAAGAATGAAATTTTTATTTACATTTCACATGCGAATAAAAAGATATAAATATGAAATGAAACATGATTTAGAAGCATGAACCGCATATGAAAATTTAACACGTTTTAAAAAGCATGAAGTCGCATATGAAATGCATAATCAAGAAACCGCATATGAAATAAAAATTCATATTTAGAGTAGTATTACTGCATATGAAATGAATGGACGATATATTTATATGCATGAAATGAATGGACGATATTTAGGAAATGAATGGACGATATTTATGAAATGAATGGACGATATATATACATGAAATGAATGGACGATATTTATAAAAGAATAAATAACGATATAGAATGGTTTGCAAATTTATATATGCGAGAATTATTTGGAAAGTCCGAGTTTACTCTCATTCCAAATAATGATACGACGTTCGAAGAGTTGAAGACGGTGATTGAAGACCGGCGATCTTCACATCGAATGGATGTGTTGCTACTGAGACCCATGAAAGGAGTAGCTACCTTGAAAGGGTTTCAGTGGTGGCCGTTCAGACGTAGTGTTGATTTGTACGGATTTGACTTTCGCTCAGACCCAGAGCATAAGTTTATAAATGGAATGTATGTCGGACGTTGTAGTCCTTTATACTACATTCGTTGATCTCTATTAATATATATCTGTTTGGTGGTTAACACCCTTCTCTGAGACATACGAGCTTAGAGGTTATATATTGGTAGAAATCAATGATATGGTTGGACTGACAATGTGGCATGCCAAGATGCATGGATCAAGGCTTTTGTTGAAAAGCAGGCCTTGTGGTCGATGATCAAAGCACGGTCTGTTTAGGCGTAGCTTTGTGTATAGCGTAACTTCGCGAGCCTCACACCCCGGTATGAGTCAAAAACGGGATACGGACCGTAGGGAGTGCACACGTTTCTTTCTAGCTAGAGTGTTGTCAGGGACCTACCAGCGCTGACATTTTACTCATTGTGGATGATGGATTTTGAGGTACCTCGTTATTTTTATAGGCCGTTGGTGGTCATACTATAGGTCCAAAGGGACCGGGAAACGTGTGTTCAGGCATAACCAATCCACTGCCCATAGGCGGGGACCGGCCCTACCGCTTCCAAGGGTTCACTGCGGGGAATCCTGAGGCATTTGCTAGAGTGTCTCGAATCGGAGAGGATCTTGCCCCTAGCCTCGACTCATGATGGAATCCAAATTTCCAATACGCCCTTGCGGTTTTGATTGTAGAACTAGTATTGGCGACATGCTATATGGTAACCATGCCGTCTAGGATTGATACTTATGATTCAAATCTTTTTATTAAAACATATATACACTAATAATAATATCAAATCCGTTTTATACGTATCAAGCATCTTTTGACCATTATAAGGTAAAACCCTATCCTCTGGTGTGCGTTGCATTGTGTGATGGGACCTGGGTCTTATAATGGTTTCATTTTTCCAAAAAGACATTGCGTTATTTCTCGATTTACTTTAGTTTATGCACCGACAATTCATTGGAATAAAACCCGTTCCGCATTAGCGGCGTGGTCCTTGGATTTGTCTTATTAGTTAAATTAGTTTAGAATTCTCACACCAGTCCCATGACTGACTCGTAGTTTGTTTCACTTTGCAAACTCGGGTGCCCTCTTTTCCACACGGGCAGTCGAGTAGCTTTTTGCAGATATCTATTCTTTAGCAGGATCCTGGATCGAAGCCTAAAGCTGTGTCCAGAGCTTAGAAGTCTTCCGCTGTTTAATGTATTAAATCTGTTGTAATTTATCTTCCGCTGTAGTTTACTTTATTTGTACTCTGATATTCTGTACTCTGATGTTATATTATTGTAATGTAATAAAAGTCTGCTGTTATTTGTTCTGATGTATTGTATTCCCAAAGTTAACGTATGCGAGTTTTGAACGGTCTTGGTCGATTTTGTGATCGATTAAGGTCGGGCAAAATCCGTGTCGTTACAAAACCCATTGTCTCAAACTGAAAATCCGCTTGCGTAGGCCACCAACGACGACCAGAGGTAGATCGGCCGAGCCCACCTGAACCGCCATGTCGCCATCCTCGAGCGCCGGCCGCGCCTCGGCGTCCGCACCCCCCATCGTCCTCAAATCAACTCAAAAGTCGGGCCCTTTGAGCGTGAAAATCGAGCTGCCCGCTCCACCATTTTAGATCCGGTTGGTATGGATTGGAAGATCGCTCCAAACTCATCAATTTCCGTTTTATAAGTTTCTGAAATTGTTGAGCGATTGATGGAGAAATGGATTCAAAGTTTGGAGCGAATATGGCCTTCGATTTTAATAAACGATGGCGGCCAGATTAATGAACGAGAAAGTTAGAGTTTTATTAATATATATATATATATATTATTAATATTTTAATTCGAAAATATCTTGCTTAATTCTCGAACTCCAAATCAAACCCAACAACTTTCACCCCTAGCTAAATACTAGGGCTGTTATGGTAATGGTAACCGCTACCGATACATGAGAATCATTACCGTACCAGTACTATTGGTAAGTCAAAAATAGCTACTGGTAATTTACTGTTACCAATGGTAAAATATTCATTGGTATACCGATAAACTGGTATACCGTTGGCTGGTAACGAGAAATTTACCAGTACAACAAACATTCAAAATTTGTTACACTAAAATTTGAAAAAAAGCAATTATCTTGTTTTTTATTATTACTCTATGATATCTATATTAGTATTACAACATGTTTTAGTTGACATCTAAGAATTTCTTAATTCATCACAACTTATTTACAATAATATGAGATAATAACATTTATAATCTCAAATTTGAGCCTAACAAAACATAAAAAGAATCAACCTCATAAATAATACTACAAAATCTTCTTAAAAACCACGACATATCGTTAAAAGTGTCTATGGTTAAGGATTGATCTAATAGTGAAAAATAAATTTAATATGATTGGTAAATTTACCATCACCACTGGTTTTGACCTTTCTTTACCGCTATATTTACCGTTAACAATGGTAAATTTACTGTTACCATACCGATAACATTGGTAAACCAAAGTTGTAACGACCCGGATTTTTGCGACCTTGATTATCCGATATACAACACATATCGAACATCAAGAGTCGAAAATAACCAGATGGTTAATGAAAGAAAATCGAGGGTGAGGATAGATAAGATAGAAACTTAGAATAGAAGAAGAAGAAGAACTTACATCATCACAGTAAACACGAATCTTACAGCGGAACAAATAAAATACAACATAACTTTTGAAATAAAACAGTTATGTATACAATAGCACTTATCAGAGTACAACATATACAACACAGCGGAAAAACAATAGCTATAAAATCTTGAAGCCTCCTGCTCCAAGCTCTCCAAGTATATCTGTAAATCCCGACTACTTGACTGCCCGTACAAATTTAGGCACCCAAGAGTTCAGGGAAAACAAAACCAAACAAACTCCGGGTCAGTCATGGGACTGGTGTGAGTAAACATCTAAATAGTTTGAACATGTATATGATCTCATAAGACCACGCCGTAAATACGGAACGGGTTTTCCCCTTATGAGAATCCAAACATCTTTGAAAAGCAATATCATTCTGATATTATAATAATGTCTAGATACAAATAGATATCAATCTAGCAGAACGCTTTCATCTCACGTTCCACATACATAGTACACAATCAAAACCGCGGGTGCGTACTGGATAATGGGTTTCCAACTATGACAAGGTATGGAACCACCTGCCGCTGGTGTATCTCTAGAGGAGAATACACCGAGTTCACAAGAACATCTTGTAACTCAGCCACACATGACCGACCACTCATTTCGCTTGAGTTTATCGAATGTATATCACCAACGGTTGGGATCAGTAATCGTTTCCCGATAAGGGACAGCATTGATAGATTAAAGAAACAAATGAATATTCTCTAGATAGGTGATTATACACCCTAATAGCTGCGACCTACATAGCCATGCTGCCTGCCCGATTTTTGTCATTTCCCGAATGTGAGGCTAGAAGCTATGCTTATCTTTTTACATATCACATCTTCATTCACTTAGAATGTCACATCGTCAAACCCTTTAAATCACAAATTGACTTATCCAAAAATAACACGGGTATACAGCTAAGGGAAACGAATTCCTCCACCACCAAATGTGAATACGTTTGAAGAGATCAACTTACGCGATCTATCAGATATACTCTGTCAGACCTTCTTCCATACAAGTTGTCCTAGGACTGGACGAACCGAAGGCACTATTCAATACATCCATCTTAGGCAATCGTTATCTAAGATTTATACAACAGCCCTTGCACTTTACTCCGTCTTCAATTATCTTCGGCATATATGATTCGCAACGCTTATGCCAATACGAAGTGGTTCTTCAGATAATAATCCAACCGGTCTCTCCATATTAACAACGTAAAATGGTCAAAAACTTTGATAGTCGGTGATTTAACTATCAAATGAAAACATGTCCATGTACACACAACGATCTTATTTCCAAATGGAATTATCGATCCAATCATCAAACATATATATATACATATTTCCTCATTTTCTATGTTTAGAAAATATATGTTATTAACATTTGAAAACATTTCCATTTGTTTATTTGCATATCAACAGAACATTTCATTTTCTATGCTTAGAAAATATCTCTGATTATATTTGGAAAACGTTTCCAAAACTCATTTATATGGATTTCAAACTAACGTTGTATAAAACATCGTTACTACCCCTTAATCCATTTATCGCTTATTAACTTATCGTATCTTTAACTAATCTTCGTCACCGAACCTCAACTATTTCTTAGTCAATTTCGAAGTCAATCAAGTTGAGGTATACTTACCTCTCAGACCTTAACTGAACAACGTTCTTAACCTAGCAATAAATAAAGCTCATCGCTCCAATTTCTACAATCATTTGCTTATGCAAATTCTCGGATTCAGATTACGAATCCACTTCTTTATGAAAACATTTATTATAACGTTAACTTTATAAACCCTACTTCTGAAATATCTAACTTAAAACCTAACCTTTATTTCTTACTTTGAATAATTAACCTAACAACTAATTTATTTATAAATAAATTAATTTGGATTAAAAACCGGAAAGTAAAGAGTACTTTCCTGAATTCGATATAATCGGATTCGACGCATAACTCCCTTTCGAGAAATCTCTATTCGATTAACTCTCTCTCGAATAAACTATATTCGATAATATCTCCTTCGAATAAACTATATTCGATTAAATCTTCCTCTAGAATAACTAATATTCGACTAACTCTTTCTCAAATAAACTATATTCGATAACTCTTTTCGAATAACTATATTTGATTTAACTTCATCTTGAATAACTATGTTCGATTTAACTTCAGTTGATTAACTCTAATCGATTAACTCCTATCGAATAACTAATATCCAATTAACTCTTTTCGATTAACTCCTATCGAATAACTAATATCGATTAATTAAAATCGACTAACTCCTTTCGATTTATTAAAATCGACTAAGTCGACTAGACTAACTATGTTCATTCAACTCGACTCGACTAACTTGGTTCAACCAACTCAGTTCGACTAACTTGGTTTGACTAACTCGATTCGACTAACTCCTTTCGAATACTGTATTCGATTAACTGACTTTCGAATACCCTATTCGATTAACTAACTTTCGAATACCATATTCGATTAACAAACTTTCGAATACCATATTCGATTAACTAACTTTCGAATACCATATTCAATTAACTAACTTTCAATAAACTATCTTTGATTAACTCCTTTATATCTCGTCAATTTCGTTTTAGAATCCTACTTAGTTTCTAAATAAATATTCCTTTTACTTCTATTTATTTTCTAAACAAATATTCCTTTTTATAAAACTCTGTTCGTTTTATAAATAATTCCCTTTTATAAAATCCTATGATTTTATAAATATATTGTTTTCAATATACACTTTGAAAATTCCCTTTTTACATTCCAGTATTTCCTATGGCATTTAACATGCCATATAACAATGATCAATATCATTCTAACACACATAATCAATAACAGAATATTCATCACATCATGTATCACAATATATGAAAAACAATACAATAAATGTTGAGGAATCCAGTCGGATCCCTCCAACCTGTTTCCCTGCATCCACAGATGTTACACAATATGATATACATCAATTTCGTTTCAACATGAAATATACTGATTAACAGAGTCAATATTTGATTGTTGATTTTTATATATCTATATCTATGTTTTCAATCAAATCTATTTAACAGTCCAAACAATCAATACACAACAATTAATCATTATTTATCAAAAATAAAGTACAGTTTATAGAAATATAAATTGAGCAGAGTCAGTGAGTTTTACTCACATTGGACATTTATCATTATATAACGATTTATGTCAGTTGATTCGGATCAGTCGTTTAGTTCAGTCATAATTGTGAAAACCCCCAAATCGCTCCAACTGGTTCCAGACTGTTCTGCTTGTTGCCACAATGTCACTGCAACTCGTTTTTGTCGGATCCAAATTAGTCAGCCCATCATGTAAAGGAAATATCCCTGCCCGTATGCCCTTCCTTCCCAATTCACTACTTCTTCTTGTTTCACGCTTCAGGTACCATACAAAGAGAATAATACTGTATATTGTTTCTTCCCCAACGATTACAATCCCAGAACCCAACAGTGATCATCCACTTTCGAATCCTCAGTCCACGCATGCCTCATAGCCAAACCGTCTTCATCCAATAAACACCACCCTCCAATAAAACGTGTGCACAAAAAAAGGCCACAACCCAACAATCCTACTTCTCCACTCACATCTACCATGAACTCGCCACCCTTCCCTTCCATCAAGAACAGCTCGCACTCCAAGCTCCAGAACTCTACCCAAAACATGACGTCCACACCTCGCACCTTCCCTCTTAGAAATCCCAAAAAAAAAGAAAACCATTGTTTTTCTGTACAAAATCTCTTCCGCATCACCATCATACAACACAGCTCGTTTGTCCCTCTTCTACACTTTCGAAAGCTCTACCTTCTCCCAACACCCTCAACTCGCTGTAACCCGCTCTCTAGGATTCATGCCTCATGACCGAACTGCTCAGTTCCTACCTGCCACCTCCGGCCAACGGAGGTCAAGCTACCCTCTCTCTCCCTTTGCTTGAAAATAGCTTGCCTTAACTGTCCACCAGTTCGCCAGAAATGGCCTTAAACCACCGTGATTCGAAGCTGGAAACCTCCCTCCGATGTTCACAATCAGGACCCCTTCCACCGTATCGCAACTGGCAAAGTCCATTACCCGAAACGAGAGGCGCATGCCCTAATCCCCTATCAAATTCGAAGATCCCGCAAGCCTTATTCGGAGGATCCATCGTTTTGAATTTTAGAACTTTTGATTTTTAGGGGAAAAAGAAAAATAGATGGCTGCGCTAATTTTGTCCAGCGAAGGAGAATGGTGAAAAGAGTTAAGTCGTTAAAGATATTATATAGACAAAGGAAATGGAGATATTTTTATTTAGGGTATCGATTTCATAAAATTTCATATATTTAGGGACTACTAATGACAAAAATAAAAATACCAGTGAGACGAGCAATGTCCCACGATCCCAAAAATATAAAAATATAGACTAGTTGACTTATTCTGTGAAATCTCAAAGATACTGATTTAGGGTGCACAGTAATTTAAATAACTTATATTCATTTTTGTCTTCTAAAAATTCCTATGGTCACATACAATTTCCAAAAATCACGAAAATTGACATGCAGCTACAGTTTGACATTACGGACCCAATGAAACTGGTTTCGCTAAATTCCGACTCTGTTTGCTCACACAGCGTATTTTTAAAGGTCAAATTATCGATAGTTTTTCACATTAAAATTCCGTACGGCCACATACTGATTTCAAAAATTATGAAAATTGATATCTACCAATAATTTGATATTACGGATCCAATAAAATGGTTTCGTCAAATTCGGAGGTCGTTTGCACAAATACTATTTTCTAAGGCCCTAAATAGACCGTTTTAAATATAAATATATTTAAAAATAATCAAATTAAATATTAATAAATTAATATTTTTGTATATATTCACAATAGAATATCATACAGCTCCAGGATACTTATATACTCGATATTTCGATTCCAGGTTGAATCGATATTCAATTTACATTGAAAATCCTTTTATAACGTAAATAAAGCATTACAAATTATAAACAAATTCTATAGCGACTATTTTAAATTTTGATTTGGACATAACTTACAATCTATAACATGAAATCTAAATTTTTTTCTCTTTCATATGAAAATTATTAGCAACAAGATTCCATCCTTTCTTGTTTCACAGAATTCCGACTTAAAACGGATTCTGTATATCCAGTTGAAGTTCGAATCGCCAAATTACGAACTACCGCGTCGTTACACGCTCGTTTATAATTATATTATAAACTATACATTCTGATGTCATCGATTGAATATATTCGTTATTATATTTTGAATCTAAACTCAACCAAATCTCTTATATAATTTAATTCACACACTATTGTGAATTCTACTATTTCTGACTATTTCGATATTTATAATTTATTATTCATTATAAATATTAGTTTAATATTCAATATTATTTAATTCTGGTTCTCGATATCGCTAAATCGATATTTAATAATTAAATTAATTAATTATTCAAGAGTTAAAAATGCGGGTCATTACAATCTTCCCCCCTTAAAATAATTTCGTCCTCGAAATTGCTAAGCTCGAGAAATGCTACCCACTCTACTAACTAGATTCAAATATGTTTTGGTTTACTTCTCAAATTTAATTTCAACTGAACCATTTAATTTCAATAAAAATATTAATTCTTTCCGACTTACTAAAATTTTCAAAAATTCTGAAAATTTTCTAATGCCTTAAATATTCGGAAAATTTCGCCGTACCCTCCTTTGTACTGGTCAATATGACAAACCACCACTCGCCTCTCTAGGCCTTCTCCAACCCAAAAGAAAATCAAACAGCCAAGCGGCTTGCCAATTCGGCTCATAAATCCCAAACTCATATATAAAATAAACTTGTACCTTTTTGTCGGGCATATCACTATATCCCTTCCATTTGTTACTAATTCAGCATATACCAATGCCATCTCAATCAAACTCTAATCATTCGATTATACCTAAGTCGAATTCCATTCAAACTCTAGTATCACATTTCAAATCTTAACTCATCAACTCAATTCCATACCATATTATATTTAACTTTGTCTAAGTTAAATTCCAATTTATTTATTCACTTTCACTACTTTAATCCATTTAACTTCATAAGTTAAATTTAAATTCCAGAATTTAAATTCCTGGGTTTATTTCAAATCAATTTTAAATCATAATACCAATTCAAAACCTTTGAATTTCTAAACAACTTGTTTCCTCACAACAATTCAAAAACAAAACCTTCGGTGGTAATACGCCACTTAGAACTCGAAAATGACACTGATAATGTGGCCATCATCATTAGAATTATTTCCTAGCGAATCGAAGTGAGTTCAATACTATATCACTTTCAAAACATTCTTAAACATTTCCATTTTGAAAAACATTTCAAAATATCCTTTCCCAATGCTTCCAAACCAATTTAAAATCTCCTAGGATTTTAAAATTTCCTTACTCTTAATTCCAATTCTGATTTAAATTTCAGGTTTAATTCATCTTATTTCATATACTTTACTTATATGAATTCTGATTAGTTATTTATATAACCATTTCACTTTTATAATCTCATTCGATTATAATAACAACCAACACAACAATATACTATATTGTTTCCAATATAGATACCAAAATATAATTTGGGTGAAATTATTCCATTTACCCTCTTTTCAAAACATACCATGTTGGTTCATCGTATTCAAGTGTTTATAAAACTCATACCGATACAACGGATCAAACTGATCGTCCAGAATTCATAAATAGCTCAACCAATAAATCTACACAATATAAAATCCTTTTATATTGAATAACATATACGCGCTTATATATATACACTCAAACTCAATCTAGGGTGTTACTAACCGCATCTCTACTGAGTTACGACACAGAGCCAAGGTAATCACTTAACCTTTGCTCTGATACCAACTGTAACGACCTGGGTTTTTGTTGAGTTAGGCTTTGCAACCATCCTCTCCAATCCTCCAATTCAGCAAGGTAATACCCCATTGTGGCTTACATTGGGTATCCCAGTCCATATTTTACGGCTAGCCTTTCAACTTCCCAACCAACCCTCATTTTCGGGACATGTAGGGGTAAGAGTCTCCCGTTCGCCACCTAACAAAAAGCGAGAACCCCCTATCATGCGACACATGCACTAAGCACGCAACATGGACTGTTGTGAGTAAATATCTAAACAGTTTGAATAGTTATATGATATCTCATAAGACCACGCCGTAAATACGGAACGGGTTTTTCCGTTATGAGAATCCAAAAATCTTTGAAAAGCAATATCATTCTGATATTATAATAATGTCTAAATACAAATAGATATCAATCTAGCAGAACACTTTCATCTCCCGTTCCACATACATAGTATACAATCAAAACCGCGGGTGCGTATTGGATAATGGATTTCCAACTATGACAAGGTATGGAACCACCTGCCGCTGGTGTATCTCTAGAGGAGAATACACCGAGTTCACAAGAACATCTTGTAACTCAGCCACACATGATCGACCACTCATTTCGCTTGAGTGTATCGAATGTATATCACCAACGGTTGGGATCAGCAACCATTTCCCGATAAGGGACAACATTGATAGATTTAAGAAACTAATGAATATTCTCTAGATAGGTGATTATACACCCTAATAGCTGCGACCTACATAGCCATGCTGCCTGCCCGATTTTTGTCATTTCCCATATGTGAGGCTAGACGCTACGCTTATCTTTTTACATATCACATCTTCATTCACTTAGAATGTTACATCGTCATACCCTTTAAATTACAAATTGACTTATCCAAAAATAACACGGGTATACAACTAGGAGAAATGAATTCCTCCACCACCTAACGTGAATACGTTTGAAGAGATCAACTTACGCGATCTATCAGATATACTCTGTCAGACCTTCTTCCATACAAGTTGTCCTGGGACTGGATGAACCGAAGGCACTATTCAGTACATCCATCTTAGGCAATCGTTATCTAAGATTTATACAACAGCCCTTGCACTTTACTCCGTCTTCAATTATCTTCGGCAAATATGATTCGCAATGCTTATGCCAATACGGAGTTGTTCTTCGGATAATAATCCAACCGGTCTCTCTATATTAACAATGTAAAATGGTAAAAAACTTTGATAGTCGGTGATTTAACTATCAAATGAAAACATGTCCGTGTACACACAACGATCTTATTTCCAAATGGAATTATCGATCCAATCATCAAACATATATATATATATATATATATTTATATATTTCCTCATTTTCTATGTTTAGAAAATATATGTTATTAACATTGGAAAACATTTCCATTTGTTTATTTACATATCAACAGAACATTTCTTTTTCTATGCTTAGAAAATATCTCTGATTATATTTGGAAAACGTTTCCAAAACTCATTTATATGGATTTCAAACTAACGTTGTATAAAACATCGTTACGACCCCTCAATCCATTTATCGCTTATTAACTTATCGTATCTTTAACTAATCTTCGTCATCGAACCTCAACTATTTCTTAGTCAATTTCGAAGTCAATCAAGTTGGGGTATACTTACCTCTCAGACCTTAACTGAACAACGTTCTTAACCTTGCAATAGATAAAGCTCATTGCTCCAATTTCTACAATCATTTGCTTATGCAAATTCTCGGATTCAGATTACGAATCCACTACTTTATGAAAACATTTATTATAACGTTAACGTTATAAACCCTACTTCTGAAATATCTAACTTAAAACCTAGCCTTTATTTCTTACTTTGAATAATTAACTAACAACTAATTTATTTATAAATAAATAAATCTGGATTAAAAACCGGAAAGTAAAGAGTACTTTCCCGAGTTCGATATAATCGGATTCGACGTATAACTCCCTTTCGAGAAATCTCTATTCGATTAACTCTCTCTCGAATAAACTATATTCGATAATATCTCCTTCGAATAAACTATATTCGATTAACTCTTCCTCTCGAATAACTAATATTCGATTAACTCTTTCTCGAATAAACTATATTCGATAACTCTTTTCGAATAACTATATTCGATTTAACTTCATCTTGAATAACTATGTTCGATTTAACTTCAGTTGATTAACTCTAATCGATTAACTCCTATCGAATAACTAATATCCGATTAACTCTACTTTGTTTAACTCTATCTGATTAACTCCTATTGAATAACTATATTTTTTTAACTTTATTTCGAGTAGCTAATATTCGATTTAACTCCATTCAATTGACGCTAGATCACAGCGATCACAATGGTTACGCCTGATTCCTTGAGGAAACATCCGACCGCCGTAGGCTATCTGCAGCCCTGCGAATTACGCTAGCAGACGTACTAAATGGCAACTCATCCTGAATAATTATGTCTGTTTTCAACTCTATCTCGAATAACTATATTCGATCAACTCTAATTGAATAATTAGTATTCAATTAACCCTAATTCGATTAACTATGTTCAATTAACTCTATCTGGTTAACTCTTATTCGAATAACTAATATTCGACTTAACTCTATTCGACTAACCCTATTCGACTAACTCGACTCGAATAACTATACTCAACTAACTCCTTTCAATTAATTAAAATCGACTAACTCCTTTCGATTTATTAAAATCGACTAACTCGACTAGACTAACCATGTTCGTTCAACTCGACTCGACTAACTTAGTTCGACCAACTCAGTTCGACTAACTTGGTTTGACTAACTCGATTCGACTAACTCCTTTCGAATACCATATTCGATTAACTGACTTTCGAATACCCTATTCGATTAACTAACTTTCAAATACCATATTCGATTAACTAACTTTCAAAATACCATATTCGGATCCGTCGTTTAGTTCTGTCATAATTGTGAAAACCCCTAAATCGCTCCAATTGGTTCCAGACTGTTCTGCTTTTTGCCACAATGCAAGTGCTACTCATTTTTGTCGGATCAAAATTAGTCATCCCATCACGTAAAGGAAATATCCCTGCCCGTATGCCCTTCCTTCCCAATTCACTACTTCCTCTTATTGCATGCTTCAGGTACCATACAAAGAAAATAATACTGTATATTGTTTCTTCCCCAATGGTTACAATCTCAGAACCCAACAGTGATCATCCACTTTCAAATCCTCAATCCACGCATGCCTCATAGCCAAACCGTCTTCATCCAATAAACACCACCCTCCAGTAAAACGTGTGCATAGAAAAAGGCCACAACCCAACAATCCAACTTCTCCACTCACGTCTACCATGAACTCGCCACCCTTCTCTTCCATCAAGAACAGCTCGCACTCCAAGCTCCAGAACTCTACCCAGAACCTGACGTCCACACCTCGCACCTTCCCTATCAGAAATCCCCAAAAAAAGAAAACCATTGTTTTTATGTGCAAAATCTCTTCCGCATCACCAACACACAGCACAGTTCGTTTGTCCCTCTTCTACACTTTCGAAAGCTCTACCTTCTCCCAACACCCTCAACTCGCTGTAACCCGCTATCCAGGATTCATGCCTCGTGACCGCACTGCTCAGTTCCTACCTGCCACCTCCGGCCATCGGAGGTCAAGCTACCCTCTCTCTCCCTTTGCCTGAAAACAGCTTGCCTTAACTGTCCACCAGTTCGCCAGAAATGGCCTTAAACCACCGTGATTTGAAGCTGAAAACCTCCCTCCGATGCTCATAATCAGGACCCCTTCCACCGTATCGCAACTGGCAAAGTCCAGTACCCGAAACGAGAGGCGCATGCCCTAATCCCGTATCAAATTCGAAGATCCCGCAAGCCTTATTCGGAGGATCCATCGTTTTGAATTTTAGAACTTTCGATTTTTAGGGGAAAAAGAAAAATGGATGGCTGCGCTAATTTTGTCCAGAGAAGGAGAATGGTGAAAAGGGTTAAGGCGTTAAAGATATTATATAGCCAAAGGAAATGGAGATATTTTTATTTAGGGTGCCGATTTCATAAAATTTCGTACACTTAGGGACTGCTAACGACAAAAATAAAAATACCAGTGAGATGAGCAATGTCCCACGATCCCAAAAATATAAAAATATAGACTAGTTGACTTATTCTGTGAAATCTCAAAAATACTGATTTAGGGTGCACAATAATTTAAATAACTTATATTCATTTTTGTCTTCTAAAAATTCCTATGGTCACATATAGTATCCAAAAATCACGAAAATTGACATACAACTACAGTTTGACATTATGGACCCAATGAAACTGGTTTCATCAAATTCCGACTCTGTTTGCTCACACAGCGTATTTTTAAAGGTCAAATTATCGACTGTTTTTCACACTAAAATTCCGTACGGCCACATACTGATTCCAAAAATTACGAAAATTGATATCTAATAATAATTTGATATTACGGATCCAACAAAATTGGTTTCGTCGAATTCGGAGGTCGTTTGCACAAATACTATTTTCTAAGGCCCTAAATAGACCGTTTTAAATATAAATATATTTAAAAATAATCAAATTAAATATTAATAAATTAATAGTTTCGTATATATTCACAATACATATCATACAGCTCCAGGATACTTATATACTCGATATTTCGAGTCCAAGTTGAATCGATATTCAATTTACATTGAAAATCCTTTTATAATGTAAATAAAGCATTACAAATTATAAACGAATTCTATAGCGACTATTTTAAATTTTGATTTGGACATAACTTACAATCTATAACACGAAATCTGAATTTTTTCCTCTTTCATATGAAAATTATTATCAACAAGATTCCATCGCTTCTTGTTTCACAGAAATCAGACTTAAAACGGATTCTGTATATCTAGTTGAAGTTCGAATCGCCAAATTACGTACTACCGCGTCGTTACTGTAACGACCCAGATTTTTAACCGTTTTAATTTATATTTAAAAATGGTTTTAAATGTGTACTGTAATTATAAATGGAAATTTATATGGAAATTATTTAATTAAAAACGACGTTTGAACGTTAAAATTTATAATTTAATTATAAACGAGCTCGTAACGGAGCGTTAGTTCGTAATATTGTGTTTTGAACTTTCATTAGACGTACCGGATTCAATATAAGTCGAATTTCTTCGAAACAAGAAACGTCCGAATCTAGTTGATAATAATTTTCTAATGAAGCTGAAAAATCAAGTTTTCGTCTTGTATATTTTGTTTTATGCCCAAATCAAACTTTAAAATAGTCGCTATGAAATTCGTTTATATAATATAACGATTTATTATATAAAAATAAAAGATTTTTATTTTATTGAACATCGATTTAGCGTGAAACTCAATGCGAAGTATTTTATTTTGAAATATGTGAAATTCTGCTCGAGCATGGCCAATAATGATATTTTAATATTATTATATTGAGGTACTTTAAAATTGGTTTATTTTCATGTAAATTGAACCCTTAAAAAGGAACTTTATCCAATCGACTTCTGTTTTTAACGAAACAAATTTTATTGAGTCCGTAGTAGCTAATTATTGTTAGATTTGAAGTTTGGCATCAATTGGATTTATTTTGTGAGCGTGGCAAAATTAAATGTAAATAAACCGACTGTTTTGGCTCGAACAAGCGTCATTTTCGCAAACAGACTCGGAATTCGACGAAACAAGATTCATAAGGATCGTAACGTCGAATTATACTTTGACGTCCATTCTCGCCATGATTGAAGTTCGTATGTAACCAAGGCAATCAATAAACAGTGTTCTGGAACGGCGATAGGCACGAATAAAAATCGTTGGTCACGTCAGTAAAATATCATTAGTCGACGTCAAATAAAAATCGTCAGTCTCGTCAGATAAAAATCTTTAGTCAAATCAGATAAAAATATATAATATATAATAAAATAAAATATAATAAAATATTAACATTTTCACATATAAAATATACCTACCGTGACAATTCTGTATACCCAAACTCACTTTCTTCTTTCCGTTCTTTTTAAAGTTTCAGGCCATTCCCTTCAGCAAATTACTTCCACTTAAAAATTCAATATCAACTACAATAAAAATTCTAAGCTTGGATTCGTTAAATCCATTAAAACAAGCTGGGCTTCATGCCTGTATTTTTATACTGAGTTCGGTAAGAAAATCGTTCGCAGTTCTTCGTGCCGTGCTGACAGGTTGATGTCGAATTCGACACTGGTAGGATGGTCGGAGTAAGGACGAGGCGCCGAGCAGGTTCAGGGGGTCGGAGAACGGAGGGGTTAACTGGATGTATGGGTCAGTTCCTGTTTTTGGAGTCGTGGGTGGTCTGTGTTTCATCGGAGGGGACGAGACTGGTGTGAGGTGACAGCTGCCGAGACGGCGGACGTTGTGGCATTGGTTTGAGGAGGTCCAGTGACCAGACGACGACGGTCAGACAGGTTAAAGGAGGAAGTGTTGTTCGTTATTGGGTTCGGGTTTTGGGTTGTTAACGGGACGGTGGACCACCGAAGTGGGTGGCGACGATCTCAGGCGAAGGAGGGAGGAGCGGCACTCCGATCTGCGGTGGTGTCGGGTTGTCAGGTGGGCTGAGGCGGTCCAATTTGGTTGAGAAGTAGATTCCGTTCGTGGGCTGGAAGGGAATGTGTTGAGATTCTAGGGGAGATTGCACCTGAAGGTGAAGAGGGATCTGGAATTGGGGGTACCAACGGTGGTAACAGGGTGGTCGGAAGGCCAACGTGCAGATGGCGGTGGAGTTTTTATGGCACCGTGTTTTCTTTGAAAGGCCAGTTGGAAGATGATGAAGGAATTATCGGGTTGAGGAACTACTGATGGAGGAAACTGCTTTATTACACAGTAACGAATGATTAAGGGTGACGTGGATTAGTTTATAGCGGTAATTAGCTGTCTGATTTAAATTAACGTTAATCAATGATTAAATTAAACTTATACCTTATATAACTCTCAGCTTTGCATCAGGAATTGGAAGAAATAACGGGAAAGAGAGAGATAACGTGCAGACAAAATTAAGTGACGGTTAGGAGTTGTTTAAGGTGGCCTAATCAACGGCGTTAATAACGGTAATTAAAGGGTTTTTATTTAATTGGTGAACGCATATTAGTTTAAATTAGTATTAAATTTATAACGTGTATATCTTGACCATTCGTTAACAGAATTCAATGAAATCGGATCCGTGAGGATCGCAGCAACGAAGCCTACGCTACCGAGCTAAAATGGAAGGATTCGAAGCTGATGGAATTTTTATATAATTTCAAACGCAAATTTGAAATTATATAAGTCAACCAGAATCGAAATGGAAAAAAATAGGTGAGTTAATTCTCACACTTCTGGAATACTGTGATGTGGTAAATCCATATTATTAATATTTATCATTAATAATTGGTTGAATGAATGCTATGGATGACATGGATGCTTTTTATTTGTTTATTGGTTGATTGTTTGTTTATATTTATAAATTGGTCATTTCAATGCATTTCCCAGTTCATATGTTATTATTGAATAAACTGTTATGCAAGGAAGGATAGGTTGGAGGAATCCAACCGGATTCCTCAAAGAAATTGTATGTTATTTGTTGTTTTCATATTGTTAGGTATGAATTGTTTATTTCAAATTTATATCATATCCTGTTTAGATATCGATAATTGAATGAATGTTGATTGTTGAATTTAAATTCAATAATCGTTATGCTGCAATCGATATGCAGTATTGATTGGGTAATTGGCAGTCGATGGTATTAATTCGCCGTTAGGCAAATTGACGTATTTTAAGTTATAAAAATTAATTTTTATAAGAGAATCGAAGTTTTAGTTTTAATTTAGTTACTTAAATAAAAAGTTTCTAATAAATTGGTATTTATGGCTTTGCTTTTATAAAGTAAATGTTAAGACGATTTATATAGTAACATTGTGTGTTGGAATACATAAGAAAGTCCGAGATTTACCAAGAAGTTAATCGGTTGGCAATTAAGTAAGATTTAATTATATTACTTAACGATTTAATTAAAAGAAGCTAATAATCTTAATTTAACTGTATTTGTGGTAATTATGGAATAGCTTTCTTATTATAAAAGTAATTATTTTCTTAATGACTTATTAAGGAAATTGACTAACCTGTTGATAGCTAATCAGGAAGTAATATACTTTTACTTCAGTAAATGATTAAGTTAGTTATTATTTTTAAGGTAACTACTTCTTAAATAGAATTCATTTGAGAAGACAATCGAATATACAACGAGATTTAGTAAATTCGAGGGAAACTTATGAAAATGGATTTTATATTCATTTTTCCATAAACAAGTTATAAAAGAAATCGAGTTTAAAACCAATACTGTATTCAATATTCGAGTTAGAATAAAGGGGAAGGTTTGTAAACGTGCAAATATAAATACTTATCGATTTGGGATGAAGAAGTTGATAAAAATGTTTTGGTTATAAAAATCCAGCGATTAGTTTTAACGGTATTAAAAATAATCTAGATAAATATTTGGAGTATTCCTATAAAATCTTCTAGTGAAAGCGAAGTAAAAAGTTGTCGAGTTTAATAAGCGAGCGTATGTCATTTAATAGGGTTTGCCGCATGAGAATTAGAAATTATATTATTGAGTTAACGATATATTGATATATCGACATTCCCAAAAGAAATAAACGGTTTGTGAAATTTTAACAATATTTTTCCGAAGTAAAGGAAATGGGGCGTTTGGTGAATATAGCGACGTTTCGAAGTAAATTAATGAATGCAGGTTGGTAAATAAAGATATACAGTTATCTTCAGTGTAACGAAAACAATGGGATTTAAAATAAGAATATGAAATCGATTTCTAAGAATCGATAAAAGGGTTTTGATAAATGAATCTAAAGGGATCAGAGCTGCCAATATACTTAACCATATTGTTTGGACATTGATAGTTAAGACATCAAACTATCAATATTTTACTTGACCTTTTGACGCGTTGTTTCGAAGCGATCGGGATGGGAACTAGACCGAAAACCACTTCGAATCAACGTTGCGTACGAAACTAATCTACAGGAAATAAAGATGGAGCAATTGAAGACCGTAGATCTTCATAAAGCGGAAGAACTACTTATAATCTCTAGTTTAGCGGCCAGAGATACACTGTGGTTCTGTCGTGGTTGGAATCTACGGATTGCAAGGACTTCTCACTACTGATCCTTGGGGTGATTCCCATATAGGATGCAGTAGGAGGGTGCCTTCGGTTTGTCCAGTCCCAGGACAACTTGTATGGACGAATGTCTGACAGAGTATACTTGGAAAACCACGTACGGTTGATCTCTTAAAGATATTATGCTTGGTGGTGGTGAAATTCGTTTCTCTTAGCTTTTATACCCGTAATATTTTTGGGAAATCGACTAGTGATTTGATGGGTATGACGACGTTTGTGACAGTCCCAAACCCCCGTGCCATGGAAGTAAGGGTAATCTTTGGAATATAACATCTGAACAACATCAGCAGATTACAGATAATAGCATAATACATGAAATAAAGAATAATTTACATCATCAAAAACAGCGGAATCATAAAAATATACATCAGAGTACACAGATACAGGATCCACTTAGTACAGAATACAGTTTCAGTAAAATATAAAATGTCTGCAGCGGAAAGAAGCATAATATACATAATGGTGACTGAAACAGTAAAGAAGAAATGATAAGTCCAGCTCCAGCACCATAGCTATCCAAAAAGAGCCTGCTAACACCTGAATACAAGGTTGCCCGTGTAGAAATGAGGGCACCCGAGTTTGCAAAGTGAAACAAACTACGAGTCAGTCATGGGATTGGTATGAGAAATCTACTTAACAATTTGTAATAAGGTCAATCAACGGACCACACCACTTTCGCGGAATGGGTTTACTCCATTTGATTGCCATGTATAAGTTAAAACACTTTAATAGAACAACGTAATGCTTTTCAAAAAAATGCAGCCATTATAGGACTCAGGTCCTATCACACAATGCAAACACAAACCTGAGGATAGAGTTTTACCTTATAATGTCCAAATATGGTTGATACGTATAAAACAAGTCATTCGATATTATTACTAGTGCATATATGTTACAAAAGCAATTTCAATCATAATATATCAATCATAGGCGGCATGAATACCATCTATCATGTCACCATACTAGGCTCTACAATCAAAACCGCACATATCGTATTGGAAGTTTGGATTTCCGTCTGTGAACCGAGGCAAGGAATCGTCCTCTACCGAATTCGAGACTCTCTAGCCCGAGCCTCAGGATACACGCGCACGTGCACCTTGTATCTTCAGGGCCGGTCCACGCTTACGTTTGTGGATTGGTTATTCCTGAACATACGTTTCCCCATCCTATGGGGCGTAAATTGAGCCACTATGGACTCCCATTCGAGGTACCTCGCTTTCCAATAACCACATAAGTCAAACTTGTCAGGGGTTGTAAAACCACTGACGCCACTTCTAGCTAGAAGGAAACGCATGCACTCCCTGCAGTCCCCTCCCGTTTATGGTTCACACGGGGTGTGAG
This sequence comes from Allium sativum, assembly GCA_030737875.1. NCBI lineage: Eukaryota > Viridiplantae > Streptophyta > Magnoliopsida > Asparagales > Amaryllidaceae > Allium > Allium sativum. The sequence goes on along the minus strand of JASFAX010000042.1, from coordinate 503,512 downwards.
GCTCGCGAATTAACGCTACAACACAAAGCGACGCTATATTGAAGCTATGCTTTGATTACCAACCACAAGACTCTGCTTTTCAACAGAAGCCTTGATCACTTGCATCTCAGCATGCCACACTGACAATCTATGCCGTACGACTGACGTCTATCAATACATAACCTCTAAGCTCATACGTCTCAGAGAGGGCGTTAAGAAAAGTATAAATTCTCCACCACCCATAGATATATATTTAATAAAAATCAATCAAAATAGAATGAAATCCAATGTCAGACACACAATCCATCCATAAGTCCGTTCTGGGTCTGAACGAAACCGGAGGCACCTTATTCCTCTTCCATATGTCCAATACAGAAGAGAGGCCCTCGCATATCCGAAAAATCAACAAATACGTCCGGAGCACTACCACTGTAACCCCTCCTGGGAGCTACCCGATCCAGGGCATCAGTAGTAATCCATTCGATGTGAAGATCGCCGGTCTTCGTCCATCGTCTTCATATCTTCAACTTTTAATCGTCGATCGATTATTTGGAATGAGAAATAACTCGGCCTTTCCAAATAATCCACGCATACTAGAATTCAAATCAATTCATTCCTTGGTTAGATTATTTAACATTCACATTTCGATTTGGTGTTATAATTTCATGTCAAATACATCTAACCATCAATATATACAACAAACCATGTGAAATTAGTTTATTTCCATTCCAAATCGTCTAAAATATTTTATAACGATTTATCGTAATTTTTATTTATATAAAAATAGCCCATTTTATTCGAACGACGTTTCAGGTCATTCGACGTCACTGGCGCTGTTTTCATTCAGATTTGAATTAAACATTTCTAACAATCCAACCGTTGGATTTTAGCTAACTTAGCGTCATCGGAAAGATCTTTCCAAAGCGAACCCGACGGTTCCAGTTTCGGGAAAATCCGATGGTCGTATCTCCCGCTATAATCGTTTCAAATTACGATTCGTAAACGCGAACTGCAGCTACGCTATTCGATTTCCAAATTATTATTTTTTTCAAAATATTTGGCTAACGCCTTTAAATTTCGGAAAATTTCGCCATAACCTCCTTTGTACGGGGAGGGTTTTTGAAAGTTTATTGGGTTGTTTTAGGTACCCAATAAATCATAAAAAGCATACACGTTATTTTAGTGAACTATTCTATGCCCGAGGTTGGGTGTTGTCAGAAACTCCAGAGATAAATCTCATCCCCTCGTCCCGTGTGGGAAAATAAATATCCATGTGCCATATTCTAATATACTAGAGAGACGTGATTTATTGTCAACTCTAGACCCGTGTTGGGTTATTTTATTAATCTGGCAATTTACCGTTATATGTTATTTGGTCCTTAACAGTCCTCAGTTCAACCTGTAGTACAGTAATCGTCATACGAACATCTCGCTCGTATGATAAATCATCGTCGACACATAAGAATCAGATGCTTATGTGGAATATAATATGCTATGTCATCTATAGTCCATTTCCTATCTAACTTGTTACATCAATAATCTATGCCCGAGGTTGGGTGTAGTCAGAAACTCCAGAGATAAATCTCATCCCCTCGTCCCGTGTGGGAAAATAAATATCCATGTGCCGTATATATTTTATATAGACCTATTTATCATATGTTGCTAACTTATGCCCGAGGTTGGGTGTAGTCAGAAACTCCAGAGATAAATCTCATCCTCTCGTCCCGTGTGGGAAAATAAATATCCATGTGTCGTATCTAACATTTTTTTATATACTATGTAAATCGTATGTTCAACCTCATCCCATAAGCTCCAAATGCTTATATGGGATATGATATGAGATTCCGTCTTCACAATGTATGCATATGAAGTGTAGTTCATAATTAATTGTTGCTATCCTATGGCGTTGTTTATAATCTCACACAGAACAACAAGCACACCGCATCCAATGGCACTCACTGTAGTTTATATAATAAAATTGCGCGGCCAACTCATTAATGCTCACCTTATAGTCGGGCACGCAATAAATCTTTACTCAACAGCTTATCCAATCTGTTCGATACGTGTACGCGTAGGCGTATCGCTATAATATATAGATGTATATATATATATATATCTATAACATTCAATGCCCTTTCAGGCGGTCTGTGTCCATCCACGTCGTATGTCGTGCGAGTGTCACACATCCACACAACGCTTCTAATGCGTATGAGTTGTGAGTAGTTCCAGTGTTGAACTAGCAAGGTAATAATGAATGCGCAAGCAATAACGAACATCCATAAGCACGATTAAATATATTTGAACGTACGACCATTTTATACAACTCATATGGAAGCTAAAAATAATATTTTTAGCACACAAATATTTATTTCAAAGAATAGCTATTTTTAATAACTCATTCACGTGATAAAAACGATGATTCTAGCTTACGGGATTTTATTTCGAAGTCTAGCTATTTTTAATAGCTCATACATATGTTAAAAATTTAGTTTTAACATATGGCATTTTATTTCGAAGTCTAGCTATTTTTAATAGCACATACTGGTGATAAAAGTGATGGTTTTAACACACGGCATTTTATTTCACGCTCTAGCTATTTTTAGTAGCTCACACACGTGATAAAAGTGATGATTTTAACACGCGTCAATTTATTTCAAAGCCTAGCTATTTTTAGTAGCTCACACACATGATAAAAGTGATGATTTTGACACGCGGCAATTTTATTTCAAGCTCTAGCTATTTTTAGTAGCTCATTCATATGTTAAAAATGATCATTTTAACATACGGCGATTTATTTCAAGTTCTAACTATTTTTAATAGCCCAATCACATGTTAAAAATGATCATTTTAACATACGGCGATTTATTTCAACTTCTAACTATTTTTAATAGCTCATAGACACGATAAAAATGAAGTTTTTATCGTTCTATTATTTTATTCTAAGCATGGGTATTTTTAATAGGCCATTTACACAATAAAAATGATATTTTTATTGTGCTAACATTTTATTCACACAATCAATTCACAACTCCAACAAACAAGTCAATTTCATTTACAGACATCGTGTATTTATTTATAACAATGCTTATATAAATTTGCACAACGCATATACAAACTCATACAACAATCGTATATCACTATACAACGATTATACAACTCATACAACGCTTATACAAATTTATACAAGCATATACAATTCATTTTGACTTTAGAAATCTAAAATTGGGTTCCACTCCTCCGTAATTCTTAGAAGGCTCAGAAAAATCCCCGGTCTCTTCTAGAATGTAGAGCACGTCGCTACGGTCCCGATGTTTCCTGTTTCATCAAATTTCGTTCATGTATGAGAAAGATATGATTTTTAAACTAAAACATGAATTTGCGACGCTTTTAAACCATCATAAACAATTTAATTTCTCCAAACCGTTACCTCAGTTTACCCTTCGAAATTAGGGTCTGATTTTTCACCCATTCTGGAGATCGTAGTTTAGATCGGTCTTCGCCACGGCGTCAGGCTAGAAAGGGCGCGTCGATCGAGGTTGGCCAAGTGGGGTTCGGTTGCTTCGTTCTCTGGCGGCGGCGATTCGAAATCGAGAACTTCGACGGGCTCGATCTCGTCGACGGCGCAACGAGGAGGGTCAAGGCGGGGTTGGATCTGGAGAGGAGAGGGAGAGCTTCGATTTCTTCAACATGGGCAAGATGAACGGGCGCTTGGATCGGTCGGAATATGGCCTGGAAGTGGCGATCTCGTTTCCGCCATCGTTCGCTGGGTATCGGGAGATATTTTGGATTTTATATTCTTTATAAATTATGAAATAAAAAAATCCTATTCGCCGGAATATATATTAATCCTGAAATTAGGGTTTTCTAATCCGGACTCCATATCAAACCCAACGAGTGTCGTCCCTAGCTAAATACCCCCATTCCTGACTCAATGGGATATGCCAGGAAGGCCAATTTTGCTGTTTTTAACTACTTTTCTCAAAATCAAAATATAGCATTCAATACTGAATTTGAACGTACATTCCAATTTGCCGGGGCCACATACTAACTCCAAAAATTCCAGAAAAAATATATCTGGCTATGTTTTGACGATACGAACCCATAGGAATTGGTTTCATCAAATTTTGAGCTCGTTTGTAAAATGGCCATTTTTCTGTCGATTGAATTACAACTGAATTTACCAAACGCGTTAAATTCCACCACGCTCACATATTGATTCCAAAAATTATGAAATTTGAAATTTAGCAATAATTTGACATTCCGGATCTATAGAAAGTGGTTTCGTCGAATTCGGAAGTCGTTTGCAAAATTGTTATTTTTAAGGGCTTAGTTCTTACTTTAAAATCGAATTTTTAAATTCTGACGTATTTTCTATTAAAATTTCACGAAATAAATTTTTTATATTGGTTCTGATTTCCGGGTTGTTACAATCTCCCCTACTTAAAACTTTTCATCCCCGAAAAGGAACGAAGACATAAGTGAATTTATTATTTATAATACAATCTTTCAAAATCAATTTTGAAAATCTATTCTTATTACGAATACGCTCTCTCGTATACGTAATACTCTTAACTCATTCTAGGGCATTACTAACCCCATCTCTAACGAGTCACTCATCCTAGAATACTACTGATCCTATCTTTAATGAGTTTTCTTTTATAGGATATTACTAATCCTACCCCTGATGAGTCTTCTATTATGTTCTAATTAGTTGTACCCCAAAGATTTGAATTTAACCAAAGCTCTGATACCACGTGTGACGGCCCCAAACCCCCGTGCCACGGAAGTAAGTGTAATCTTTGGAATATAACATCTCAACAACATCAGCAGATTACAGATAATAGCATAATACATGAAATAAATAATAATTTACATCATCAGAAACAGCGGAATCATAAATATATACATCAGAGTACACAGATACAGGATCCATAGTACAGAATACAGTTTCAGTAAAATATAAAATGTCTGCAGCGGAAAGAAACATAATAGACATAATGGTAACTGAAACAGTAAAGAAGAAATGATAAGTCCAGCTCCAGCTCCATAGCTATCCAAAAAGAGCCTGCTAACACCTGAATACAAGGCTGCCCGTGTAGAAATGAGGGCACCCGAGTTTGCAAAGTGAAACAAACTACGAGTCAGTCATGGGACTGGTATGAGAAATCTACTTAACAATTTGTAATAAGGTCAATCAACAGACCACGCCACTTTCGCGGAATGGGTTTACTCCATTTGATTGCCATGTATAAGTTAAAACACTTTAATAGAACAACGTAATGCTTTTCAGAAAAATGCAGCCATTATAAGACTCAGGTCCTATCACACAATGCAAACACAAACCAGAGGATAGAGTTTTACCTTATAATGGCCAAATATGGTTGATACGTATAAAACAAGTCATTCGATATTATTACTAGTGCATATATGTTACAAAAGCAATTTCAATCATAATATATCAATCATAGGCGGCATGAATACCATCTATCATGTCGCCATACTAGGCTCTACGATCAAAACGGCACATATCGTATTGGAAGTTTGGATTTTTGTCTGTGAACCGAGGCATGGGATCGTCCTCTACCGAATTCGAGACTCTCTAGCCCGAGCCTTAGGATACACACGCACGTGCACCTTGTTTCTTCAGGTCCGGTCCACGCTTACGTTTGTGGATTGGTTATTCCTGAACATACGTTTCCCCGCCCTATGGGGTGTAAATTGAGCCATTATGGACTCCCATTCGAGGTACCTCGCTTTCCAACAACCACATAAGTCAAACTTGTCAGGGGTTGTAAAACCACTGACGCCACTTCTAGCTAGAAGGAAACGCATGCACTCCCCGCAGTCCCCTCCCGTTTCTGGTTCACACCGGGTGTGAGGCTCGCGAATTAACGGTACAACACAAAGCGACGCTATATTGAAGCTATGCTTTGATCACCAACCACAAGACTCTGCTTTTCAACAGAAGCCTTGATCACTTGCATCTCAGCATGCCACACTGACAATCCATGCCATACGACTGACGTCTATCAATACATAACCTCTAAGCTCATACGTCTCAGAGAGGGCGTTAAGCAAAGAATAAATTCTCCACCACCCATAGATATATATATTTAATAGAAATCAATCAAAATAGAATGAAATCCAATGTCAGACACACAATCCATCCATAAGTCCGTTCTGGGTCTGAACGAAACCGGAGGCACCTTATTCTTCTTCCATATGTCCAATACAGAAGAGAGGCCTCGCATATCCGGAAAATCAACAAGTACGTCCGGACCACTACCACTGTAACCCCTGCTGGGAGCTACCCGGTCCAAGGCATCAGTAGTAATCCATTCGATTTGAAGATCGCCGGTCTTCGTCCATCGTCTTCATATCTTCGACTTTTAATCGTCGATCGATTATTTGGAATGAGAATTAACTTGGCCTTTCCAAATAATCCACGCATACTAGAATTCAAATCAATTCGTTCCTTGGTTAGATTATTTAACATTCACATTTCGATTTGGTGTTATAATTTCATGTCAAATACATCTAACCATCAATATATACAACAAACCATGTGAAATTAGTTTATTTCCATTCCAAATCGTCTAAAATATTTTATAACGATTTATCGTAATTTTTATTTATATAAAAATAGCCCATTTTATTCGAACGACGTTTCAGGTCATTCGACGTCACTGGCGCTGTTTTTATTCAGATTTGAATTAAACATTTTTAACAATCCAACCGTTGGATTTTAACTAACTTAACGTCATCGGAAAGATCTTTCCGAAGCGAACCCGACGGTTCCAGTTTCGGGAAAATCCGATGGTCGGATCTCCCGCTATAATCGTTTCAAATTACGATTCGTAAACGCGAACTGCAGCTACGCTATTCGATTATTTATAATTTATATTTATATATAAAAATAAATTCGTTCAACGATTTCCAAATTATTTATTTTTCAAAATATTTGGCTAACGCCTTTAAATTTCGAAAAATTTCGCCACAACCTCCTTTGTACGGGGAGGGTTTTTGAAAATTTATTGGGTTGTTTGAGGTACCCAATAAATCATAACAAGCATACACGTTATTTTAGTGAACTATTCTATGCCCGAGGTTGGGTGTTGTCAGAAACTCCAGAGATAAATCACATCCCCTCGTCCTGTGTGGGAAAATAAATATCCATGTGCCGTATTCTAATAAACTAGAGAGACATGATTTATTTTCAACTCTAGATCCGTGTGGTTTTTTTTATTAATTTGGCAATTTACCGTTATATGTTATTTGGTCCTTAACAGTCCTCAGTTCAACCTGTAGTACAGTCATCGTCATACGAACATCTCGCTCGTATGATAAATCATCGTCGACACATAAGAATCAGATGCTTATGTGGAATATAATATGCTATGTCATCTATAGTCCATTTCCTATTTAACTTGTTAAATCAATAATCTACGCCCGAGGTTGGGTGTAGTCAGAAACTCCAGAGATAAATCTCATCCCCTCGTCCCGTGTGGGAAAATAAATATCCATGTGCCGTAAATATTTAATATAGACCTATTTATCGTATGCAGCTAACTTATGCCCGAGGTTGGGTGTAGTCAGAAACTCCAGAGATAAATCTCATCCCCTCGTCCCGTGTGGGAAAATAAATATCCATGTGCCATATCTAACATTTTTTTTGTATACTATGTAAATCGTATGTTCAACCTCGTCACATAAGCTCCAAATGCTTATATGGGATATGATATGAGATTCCGTCTTCACGATGTATGCATATGAAGTGTAGTTCATAATTAATTGTTGCTATCCTATGGCATTGTTTATAATTTCACATAGAACAACAAGCACACCGCATCCAATGGCACTCACAGTAGTTTATATAATAAAATTGCGCGGCCAACTCATTAATGCTCACCTTATAGTCGGGCATGCAATAAATCTTTACTCAACAGCTTATCCAATCTGTTCGATATGTGTACGCGTAGGCGTATCGCTATAATATATAGATATATATATATATATCTATAACATTCAATGCCCTTTCAGGCGGTCTGTGTCCATCCACGTCATATGTCGTGCGAGTGTCACACATCCACACAATGCTTCTAAAGCGTATGAGTTGTGAGTAGTTCCGGTGTTGAACTAGCAAGGTAATAATGAATGCGCAAGCAATAATGAACATCCATAAGCACGATTAAATATATTTGAACGTACGACCATTTTATACAACTCATATGGAAGCTAAAAATAATATTTTTAGCGCACAAATATTTATTTCAAAGCATAGCTATTTTTAATAGCTCATTCACGTGATAAAAACGATGATTCTAGCTTACGGGATTTTATTTTGAAGTCTAGCTATTTTTAATAGCTCATACATATGTTAAAATTGATCGTTTTAACATACGATATTTTATTTCGAAGTCTAGCTATTTTTAAAAGCACATACGGGTGATAAAAGTGATGGTTTTAACACACAGCATTTTATTTCAAGCTCTAGCTATTTTTAGTAGCTCACATACGTGATACAAGTGATGATTTTAACACGCGGCAATTTATTTCAAAGCCTAGCTATTTTTAGTAGCTCACACACTTGATAAAAGTGATGATTTTAACACGCGGCAATTTTATTTCAAGCTCTAGCTATTTTTAGTAGCTCATTCATATGTTAAAAATGATCGTTTTAACATATGGCGATTTATTTCAAGTTCTAACTATTTTTAATAGCTCAATCATATGTTAAAAATGATCGTTTTAACATACGGCGATTTATTTCAACTTCTAACTATTTTTAATAGCTCATAGACAAGATAAAAATGAAGTTTTTATTGTTCTATTATTTTATTCTAAGCATGGGTATTTTTAATAGGCCATTTACACAATAAAAATGATATTTTTATTGTGCTAACATTTTATTCACACAATCAATTCACGACTCCAACAAACAAGTCAATTTCATTTACAGACATCGTGTATTTATTTATAACAATGCTTATATAAATTTGCACAACGCATATACAAACTCATACAACAATCCTATATCACTATACAACGATTATACAACTCATACAACGCTTATACAAATTTATACAAGCATATACAATTCATTTTGACTTTAGAAATCTCACATTGGGTTCCACTCCTCCGTAATTCGTAGAAGGCTCAGAAAATTCCCCGGTCTCTTCTAGAATGTAGAGCACGTCGCAATGGTCCCGATGTTTCCTGTTTCATCGAATTTCGTTCACGTATGAGAAAGATATGATTTTCAAACTAAAACATGAATTTGCGACGCCTTTAAACCGTCATAAACAATTTAATTTCTCTAAACCGTTACCTTAGTTTACCCTTCGAAATTAGGGTCTGATTTTCCCCCCGATCTGGAGATCGTTGTTCAGATCGGTCTTCGCCACGACGTCAGGCTAGAAAGGGCGCGTCGATCGAGGTTAGCCAAGTGGGGTTCGGTTGCTCCGTTCTCTGGCGGCGGCAATTCAAAATCGAGAACTTCGACGGACTCGATCTCGTCGACGGCGCAACGAGGAGGGTCAAGGCAGGGTCGGATCTGGAGAGGAGAGGGAGAGCTTCGATTTCTTCAACAGGGGTAAGATGAACGGGGGCTTGGATCGGTCGGAATATGGCCTGGAAGTGGCGATCTCGTTTCCTCCGTCGTTCGCTGGGTATCGGGAGATATTTCGGATTTTATATTTTTTATAAATTATGAAATAAAAAAATCCTATTCGCCGGAATATATATTAATCCAGAAATTAGGGTTTTCTAATCCGTACTCCAAATCAATCCTAACGAGTGTCGTCCCTAGCTAAATACCCCCATTCCGGACTTAATGGGATATGCCATAAAGGCAAATTCTGCTGTTTTTAACTACTTTTCTCAAAATCAAAATATAGCGTTCAATATTGAATTTGAACGTGCATTCCAATTTGCCGGGGCCACATACTAACTCCAAAAATTCCAGAAAAAATATATCTGGCTATGTTTTGACGATACAGACCCATATACACTGTTTTCATCAAATTCTGAGCTCGTTTGTAAAACGGCCATTTTTCAATCGATTGAATTACAACTGAATTTACCGAACGCGTTAAATTCCACGATGCTCACATATTGATTCCAAAAATTATGAAATTTGATACTTAGCAATAATTTGACATTCCGGATCAATAGAAAGTGGTTTCGTCGAATTCGGAAGTCGTTTGCAAAATTGTTATTTTTAAGGGCTTAATTCTTATTTAAAAATCGAATTTTTAAATTCTAACTTATTTTCTATTAAAATTTCACGAAATAAATTTTTTAAATTGGTTCTGATTTCTGGGTTGTTACAACGTTGCATTCAGAGTAAATGGTGGCGTGCTATTCTAAAAAAGGTAACGTAACCTCAAGACTCACAACCGGGAAATGACAAAAAATCGGGCAGGCAGCATGGCTATGTGGGTCGCTCCCATTAGGGTGTATAATCACCTATCTAGAAAAGTTCCTTTTGCTTCTTAAATCTATTTCGATGCTGTTCCTTTCGAAAAACGGTGGTTTGAGCCCAACCGTTGGTGATATACATTCGATACACTCAAGCGAAATGAGTGGTCGGTCATGTGTGGGCCGGGTTGCAAGACGTTCTTGTTGAACCCAGTGTATTCGCCTCTAGAGATACACTATCGGCAGGTGGACCCATACCTTGTCATAGTCGGAATCCAATCTCCAATAAGCGCCCACGGTTTTGATTGTATACTTTATATGTAGAGCGTGAGATGCAAGCGTTCTGCTAGATTATTATTTATATGTGATTTGATAGACACTATTATAATATCAGAGAAGATATTTATTTCAGAAATATTTTGGGTAATCGTAAGGTAAAAACCGTCCGTATTTATGTGTGGCTGGTCTTACTATTATCTTTTCTTTTCAGAAAGGATTTCTAAAGTTAAGCAAGTTGGATGATACCCTATAACTTAAGCATGTGAATTTATCACTGAAAGTATTCCAGATTGATCCGGGTGTTTTTTCTTTGCTTCAAAATGTGCTCGGGTCAGACCAAACATATTTTCCAGGTTAGGTTTTCGCTTGGAGTTTCAGGAGCTGGAAGCAGGAGGCTTCACCGCTAGTTATTTAAAGTTTATTTCCACTGTGTCTGATACATATTGTACTCTGATGATGGGTATGTATATACAAAATTTTCCTTTGTATAAGGATATATGATGATATTCTATTTGATTCGTTCCGCTGTGAGATTCTGATGTTCTTCTTTCTTCTATGCTAGTATTTCTTTCTTTCTTTTCTCACCCTCTAATTTCTTTCTATAAACTATCCGGTGTGGTTCGATATTTGGATTTTTGGCAAGTAATACGGGTTTTATGTATTATTGTCGAAATTCGAGCATCGAATTTCTGCTGGGTCGTTACAGTGGTATCAGAGCTATTGGTTTAGTGATAAACTTGGCTCTGTGGTGTAACTCAATAGAGATGAGATTAGTAATACCCTAGATTGAGTTTGAGTGTATATATGAGTGCACATATTTGTAATTTGAATATAAAATTATTTTTAAATTATATTTTAAAGAGGGTAAATGAAATAATTTTACCCAAATCATATTTTTATAGAAAGAAAAGATGGAATAATTCTTTCAAATTATTGATTTAATTGGTGAAGCTTGTATTGCCTTGATTGGTTGATTTGAATTGTTGATTGTGGAATTGAAAGATAAATCAAGGAATGTTTGAAAATCAGTGAATTGATTGGTTGAAATATATTATATGAATATAGATACAAACTTGATTGAAACCCAATGAATGAACTGATTCAAGTTTAAGTGAATCTGAATGGATAGTTTTAATATTTGAATTTATGTTGAATAGCTAATGAAACTTCATACAAGTTAAAGAACAGGTGCACAGCTAAATTATATGGATTGAGCTTTGAAGTTGATTGGATCCAGTTCGGTTAGAGCCGCATAAAAATTGATCAAGCTCAAGTGAAACTTATTGTTTATTACGTAATAACGCTCGAAAAAGGTACGCCTATGCAAATTACAAATTTTGGGTTTTTGAACCGGTTTTCCTTTTTCCGACCGTATGGGTCGATGTTTTCCGACCGTGTGGTCGATGAATATATTTTTGTTGTTCCTGCGATATTGCAGATGTCTCCTCCGTACATGGGAGACTCTGCCAAAAATTTTCCAAAATTTAAGGTGTTAGAAAATTTTTCGATATTTTTGGAATTTTTTTAAATAAGAATGAATTTGGTTTTTCTGATTAAAACTATTTGGATTGGTTTTAAATTAATAGTTTAGTTAGTGAGGAGTTTTAATTACAATAGATTTTTGGAAGATAATAGGTTTGTAGCGTACTTCTTACCTTAGTAATTTCGAGGACGAAATTCTTTTAAGGGGGAAGGAATGTAACGACCCAGATTTTTAACTGTTTTAATTTATATTTAAAAATGGTTTTAAATGTGTATTGTAATTATAAATGGAAATTTATGTGGAAATTATTTAATTAAAAACGATGTTTGAACGTTAAAATTTATAATTTAATTATAAACGAGCTCGTAACGGCGTGGTAGTTCGTAATATTGCGTTTTGAACTTTAATTAGACGTACTGGATTCAATATAAGTCGAATTTCTTCGAAACAAGAAACGTCTGAATCTAGTTGATAATAATTTTCTAATGATGCTGAAAAATCGAGTTTTCGTCTTGTATATTTTGTTTTATGCCCAAATCAAATTTTAATATAGTCGCTATGAAATTCGTTTATATAATATAACGATTTATTATATAAAAATAAAAGATTTTTATTTTATTGAACATCGATTTAGCGTGAAACTCAACGCGAAGTATTTTATTTTGAAAGTATGTGAAATTCTGCTCGTGTATGGCCGATAATGATATTTTAATATTATTATATTGAGGTACTTTAAAATTGGTTTATTTTAATGTAAATTGAACCCTTAAAAAGGAACTTTATTCAAACGACTTCTGTTTTTAACGAAACAAATTTTATTGAGTCCACAGTAGCTAATTATTGTTAGATTTGAAGTTTGGCGTCAATTGGATTTATTCAGTGAGCGTGGCAAAATTAAATGTAAATAAACCAATCGTTTTGGCTCGAACAAGCGTCATTTTCGCAAACAGACTCGGAATTCGACGAAACAAGATTCATAAGGATTGTAACATCGAATTATACTTTGACCTCCATTCCCACCACGATTGAAGTTCGTACATAACCACGACAATCAATAAACAGGGTTCCGGACTGGCGATAGGCACGAATCAAAATCGTTGGTCACGTCAGTAAAATATCGTTAGTCGACGTCGAATAAAAATCGTCAGTCTCGCCAGATAAAAATCTTCAGTCAAATCAGATAAAAATATATAATATATAATAAAATAAAGCATAATAAAATATTAACATTTTCACCTATAAAATATACCTACCGTGACAATTCTGTATACCAAAACTCACTTTCTTCTTTCCGTTCTTTTTAAAGTTTCAGGCCATTCCCTTCAGCAAAATACTTCCACTTAAAAATTAGATATCAACTACAATAAAAATTCTGAGTTTGGATTCGTTAAATCGATTAAAACAAGCTGGGCTTCATGCCTGTATTTTTATACTGAGTTCGGTAAGAAAATCGTTTGCAGTTCTTTGTGCTGCGCTGACAGGTTGCTGTCGAATTCGACACTGGTAGGATGGTCGGAGTAAGGACGAGGCGCCGAGCAGGTTCAGGGGGTCGGAGAACGGAGGGGTTAACTGGATGTATGGGTCAGTTCTTGTTTTTGGAGTCGTGGATGGTCTGTGTTTCATCGGAGGGGACGAGGCTGGTGTGAGGTGACAGCTGCCGAGATGGCGGACGTTGTGGCGTTGGTTTAAGGAGGTCCAGTGACCAGACGACGACGGTCAGACAGGTTGAACGGAGGAAGTGCTGTTCGTTATTGGATTCGGTTTTTGGGTCGTTAACGGGACGGTGGACCACCGGAGTGGGTGGCGACGATCTCAGGCGAAGGAGGGAGTAGCAGCACTCCGATCTGCGGCGGTGTTGGGTTATCAGGTAGGCTGAGCCGGTCCAATTTGGTTGAGAAGTGGATTCCGTTCGTGGGCTGGAAGGGAATGTGTTGAGGTTCTAAGGGAGATTGCACCTGAAGGTGAAGAGGGATCTGGAATTGGGGGTACCAACGGTGGTAACATGGTGGTCGGAAGGCCAACGTGCAGACGGCGGTGGAGTTTTTATGGCACCGTGTTTTCTTTGAAAGGCCAGTTGGAAGATGATGAAGGAATTATCGGGTTGAGGAACTACTGATGGAGGAAACCGCTTTATTACACAGTAACGAATGATTAAGGGTGACATGGATTAGTTTGTAGCGGTAATTAGCTGTTTGATTTAAATTAACGTTAATCAATGATTGAATTAAATTTATACCTTATATAACTCTCAGCTTTGCATCAGGAATTAGAAGAAATAACGGGAAAGAGAGAGATAACGTGCAGACAAAATTAAGGGACGGTTAGGAGTTGTTTAAGGTGGCCTAATCAACGGCGTTAATAACGGTAATTAAAGGGTTTTTATTTAATTGGTGAACGCATATTAGTTCAAATTAGTATTAAATTTATAACGTGTATATCTTGATCATTCGTTAACATAATTCAACGAAACCGGATCCGTGGGGATCGCAGCAACGAAGCCTACGCTACCGAGCTAAAATGGAAGGATTCGAAGCTGATGGAAATTGTATATAATTTCAAACGCAAATTTGAAATTATATAAGTCGACCAGAATCGAAACGGAAAAAAATAGGTGGGTTAATTCTCACACTTCTGGAATATTGTGATGCGGTAAATCCATATTATTAATATTTTCATTAATAATTGGTTGAATGAATGCTATGGATGACATGGATGCTTTTTATTTGTTTATTGGTTGATTGTTTGTTTATATTTATAAATTGGTCATTTCAATGCATTTCCCAGTTCATATGTTATTATTGAATAAACTGTTATACAGGGAAGGACAGGTTGGAGGAATCCAACCGGATTCCTCAAAGAAATTGTATGTTATTTGTTGTTTTCATATTGTTAGATATGAATTGTTTATTTCAAATTTATATCATATCCTGTTTAGATATTGTAACAACCCGTATTTCAATAACATGTTAAGACGAGAATCAAGGCAGAATTTAATTTTAAATTCTGAATCAAGTAAAACGGGCTATGCCATTGCGTTCATCTCGGAAAAATACGCGAAATAGAGTCCGAGTTTTCGAAAATCGGAGTCCGTATGACCCGGTTTAGGCCTAAAGAAGTTTTCGGGAAATTTGAATTTCGAAACATGCAGAAATGGGGCCAGGCGGGAAAATTCCCGCCCAGACAAGTCGACAGGCATGTCGACAGGCATGTCGACAGGGCTGTCGACTTGCCCTGTCGGCTGATTCTGATCTGGTGCACCTATTTTCTATCTTGGCTAGGTTTTTGGGCCTGGTTTGAAATCTGACGGTTCAGGTTGGTCCTAGGGTTAATCTAAGGGCCTAAAACTATCCTAATCTCTATAAAAAGACCCTAAACCTACCCCTAAACCCTCATTATTCACTCATGTAACTAAACTATGGCCAAATTTCTACTCTCATGGCCTCCATCTCAAAATCCCTAGAGCCTATGCATTCAAATCGGGTTCAAATCAAAAGATGCAAGCTTGCTACACCAAAGAGAGGCAAAATCAATGATTGCTATGCGAGTTCCATGACGATTCTTCAACAAAGGAGGCACCTTTCTTAGCCAAGATGATTCATGCTTCTTTCCCTAGGCCTAACTATGTAAGTTCTAGCTACTTTTAGATGGAAACGGTAGTTTTGATAATGACATGGGATAAAATGAGGCTAAACATGATTATGCGAACCTATGTGAACCTTACCTTGCCTCTTGTGTTCATGTTTATGATTTTAGGCCATGTGAGTGACTTAATCATGCCTCTCATGCTATGCATAACCTAGTTTAACTTGCAAGTTTGGATCTTTATGCATGAAATGCTAGCATGAACCTTTAGGAACCACTTTACGTGTGAAACATTGGCTAAGACAAGATTTTGGGGCTTATGCATGTTTATGAACCCAAACCCCTTATGGTAACATGCAAGTTTGTGGCCAAATCCTTTATGAGATTATGCATGCTCGTGGCCAATCCCCTCTTTTAAGTTGTGCATGTTTATGGCTAGACCCTTTTTGATAATATGCATGTTTGGGGCCAAATTACTTTATGACACTATGCATGTTTTTGGCCAAGGTTGTGCATGTGGAAGCCAATCCCTTTTTGGCATCATGCATGTTTTGATGCCAATATGTGACGTAGTATCCTTACTATGTTGACTCGCTTTTGTTTGCGTTGGGAAAACACGATTTTGGGTAGTTAGATAAACAGGAACATGTCGCGAAATCTTAACTTGATATGACATGTGTTTATACTTGAAAATATGACTTGAAAGATAACATGGAAGTTGACATGTAAGTATGCATAAAAACATGAGCTTGGGAATTTACCTATTAAGTTAGGTCTACCCTTTGGGAATTTACCTATTAAGTTAGGTCTACCCAAATGCTTGAAAAACTTGTAACATGTTTTGGGAAACATGATGAACTTAGATAATATAAGTGTGGCCAACTCGAGGTTGGGTTGAGTTTGCAACGTAAAACTACCCGGAACCGACCGGCCTAACTAGTAGTTGCAAACAATAGGACCCAATGTGAGAAGTTGGTCATGTCGCATTTAAGACCCGAGGTTAGACTAGGTTGTGGTGTAAATCTACCCGGACCCGCCCGGCTTAACTAGTAACCACAACAAGGTCTAATGTGAGAGGTTAAGAGTGCATTAATTAAATTAATGCCACATGATAAGGTTAAGTAAATTTGACTAATGACACTTAACCGATATGACACGAATGGGTTGGTTAAGTGGGACCGGGCTTGATTTCCTTAATGACACTTAACCATGCAAGATGATTAGGGGATGGGGTTAAGTAATTTACACTTAACTAATCCGACTGGGTAATTAGATGAGGTTAAGTAATTAAGACTTAACTAACCTAACCACGGTAATTAGATGGGGTTAAGTAATCCACACTTAACTAATCTAAACACGGTAATTCGATGGGGTTAAGTTAGCCTAGACTTAATTAATCCAACTTGGTAATTTAATGGGGTTAAGTTAAACACTTAACTAATTTAACACGATGATTTGATGAGGTTAAGTGACCTATACTTAACCAATCTAACTCGTTAATTTGATGAGGTTAAGTTAACCTATACTTAACCAATCTAACGTGAAAACATGATAAGGCTAAGTCACGAATCACTTGAATACGCTTGACCGATTTGACTCGGTAATTTGACAAGGTCAAGTTAATTTATATAATTAACCAATCTAAAATGATAATTAGACGAAGTTAAGTTATGGATTGCTTAATATACTTAACCAACTTGACACATGGTTTGGAGGGTTAAGTCTTGGACTTGGATACTTAGCCAATTTTGACATGGTTTGTAGACGGGCTAAGTTATGAACTTAAGTGACACTTAACCCATTAGATAAACCCTAATTCGGAGGATTAGGTAAATAACCATAGTTAACAAGGATTATGGAAATAAGGCTAAGTGGTAAACCTTAGTTAAGGGAAACTAAGTAATAATTCTTAGTCAAGGAAATTTGGACCATTTCTTAGATAGATTAGTAACCCGATACGTTAGGTCAACGTTTAAGTATGCGTGTAGGAGCAGGCTATCTGATTTAGATAAAGGCTCCAACGAACTGGGTAACGAAGCAGCGGCTTCGGGGAACGTGAGGATATTCTTGGGATCCCTCTGTGAGCTGCCAGGTCATTATACTAGGCTCACGAGAGGTTGAGGTCTGCGGTAGAAGAACCAAGAATATGCCTTGGTTGCTATGCGAGCGACCTAAAGACTGGGGTGGATAGCAGTGAGTCGACGAATACATAAGGTGCCCGAGATAGCAAGTTCGTCGATCATCTACCATCTTGAGTCAAGCGTGTACGTACGGAAAGGCAGGGAACACCCAACAGACCATAATTTGCTATCTAATTATGGGTGAGGTAGGCCGTAAGGTGTGGGCTGGCCGGAGTGTAGTTCTCATGCAAGATTTTCTCTTGTGTTGCCTTTCACTAGTTGAGGGAGGGGTCTCGTGGGACCATAGCCACGTGTAGAAAAGCAGACCTTAGTATCTGCATCGGCAGATAAATCTAAAGCTCCCGACCGAGTCCTGTATTTCTTGTTTTGCCCTGTGACAGGACTCGGATGGCACGATGTGATACATGTGCATACAGTTATAGAAAAACGGTTCACGATGAATGCGTGGGAAAAAGGGCGCGGTTGAGGGTTAGCGTAATCCCTAGTGACCTAGGTGGTTTAACCCAAACCGAAATACGAAAGCGTGCAATAGGTAAGCGTAATCCCTAGTGGTGCTAGGTGGCGTAAGTCCTAGTAGTTCAAACGATGATTCATATGGAAGAGCCTAGCTAGAACAAGGGTGACAGTCCAAACGATTTCAAGGATAATACGACATGAGGAAGCCCGTACGAGGTACGGCAAAGGACTGAACTTATATACATGAAAAGAAACATATGATTTGAGTGACCTATATATGCGATATATTAGGTTGACATGGACCATTACACGACTTTGAGCAAGGGACATTCATGGTTAACACATGACGCGGGTAGGGATACTAGTACGAGAGGTGCAGAGCAAATATACATGTTAGAACTAGGAAGAATATACATAATAGATACCGTGGGATGTTAGACGGGGCAGATACCTTAGGATAATGTACTCGATAGAAATCTGACGATGTGATACCTTGACTTATCATAACACCGTAGTTTATCATGATACCTTAGTTTACCTTGCCACAGTAGTTCAACCGGCTACCCTGGTTTAGTTTATCTATCTGGTAGTTATCCTTATGTTTACTTTCAGTTTATGCATGTCATGTTACCTTTACCTGTTTTTATACTGGAAGTAGATAGGACTTACTCAGTCTTTTTGACTGACCCGTTTTGTTTCGCCTCTTTTCTTCCGTTCCCCCCCAGGTTTCAGGGAGGAAACAATGCTGTTTAGTTCGGACTTCCTCTGCTTGAAGGTCACCATGGATGGCTTGGACTTTTCTTGGCTAATGGCTACTTTACTATTTTTACTTGGGGAATAATTTATGAAAATGTCTTTATGCTTCTTTACTATTGCAAGACAGGTTCTGATGTACTCTGATGTAAAAGGCTTTAGACCTCATTTATTCATGTTATGAAAGTTTGATTTTACTTCCGCTATTTTATATGTTCTGTCTTGTGATATTTCTGTGCATGTTTACCAATAATGCCCCTCTAAAGCTAGTGCATTCCCTTGCGAGTGACCCTAGCGGAGGTGGGGTGTTACATTTGGTATCAGAGCAGAAGGTTACCAGACTGGGCAAAAGTTTTTAAAGACCTTCTGAAAATTATTTGAAAAACCGTTTACAAAGAAGCATTTTTTCAAGAAAATTTTCTTTTAAAAAAAATAAAAAGGCTATTCCCAAAAGGCCATTAGCATTATCCTTGTTTCCTTGATTGAATCTCTTTTCCTTTCTTTCCTCCATCTGTAGTCACAGTGGTTTTGACTGCGACTAGTCTTTCTAGCTGCGTAAGTGTTTCCCGTACGATGGAGGTGGTTCTCGAGAGACCGTTGCAGAGTTATGCATGAAAGGATAATAAGAAAAAGGATAAAGGATACGAGCTTAGGGATAAGCAACATGTTGGTATGGCTGAGTCCTAAAAGGAGGGAGAAAGATGAACAATGAAACCCATGATGAGAGAGTACCTTTGGCATGGTGAAACGGGACGGATAGTTAAGTATCATGGAACAGGGACAAGATCATTCGGAGGGCAATAGTACGCTCTCATTTCTAGGGTGCCTCGGAAGGAGTGTAACGATCTTGTTAAAGGTTTAGCTTTTCTTCTCTATCATCCTGTCGGGACTTTGTTTTGATCACCGCATCTTTTAAGTCCGCTTCGATAGTTGAGTCTCTGCACCTTAGTACTAGCGTAGTAGAGGATCCCGTTTTTGTCTCAAGTCCTATTGGAAGATCGGTCCATTTACTCATGGCTTGTCTGGATTTGGGAATGTCTATGCCAAGTGTTGAGTTTGGAAATAATGCTTATGTTTATAAGCTATGGATGGATTCTAGGGATGAAGTGGTTATCCGGTAGGGGGTGCCACTCTCGGTTTTGATAGGAGGGTAGTTAGACCTTTTGACTAGCCTTGGTAATGCCCTCGAAGTATCGTGTAACCTTTTTGAGGTTCTGTCATGACTAGTTACTTAGAATCCCTTGATGCCTTTATTGGAAATTTGAAGCCCGATCGAGTGGTGTTCGCCGATAAGACGGATGGTTTACTTCATTTATGCATGGGTTATAGAGATCACCCTAGTAAGTGCGCTTGATAACTTGGTTGGCATCTGTTTACTTTCAAGAGGAAGTTCTTCTACGAGAAATACCCTGTGGTACGAGGTCCGAGATTCACTAGTGAATTTTGGAAAGCTTGCATGAGATCATGAGTACGCAGTCATATTTGCGTCAAGTATTCTAGGAAAAGGATAAGTGCAAGTGGAACGAGAGGCGACGAAGAAATGAGTTCCAGCTCATGTTATGGAAACAGGAATAAGAAGCTACAAAATCGCGAAGTTAAAAGACGACTTTGATGGTCAAAGACTAGATACGCGCATGATATCTCTTTTTGGGAGTATATCCTTGATCCCTGTTTTCTGTAGAGCTTACTTGTAGGCTATCTTTTGTGGACATCCTCTCGGTCCTATTTTCTGTTACAAACCCCTTAAGGAGTTTGTCCTGTTTATCTTCTCGACCCTGTTTCAGGGAATCGTAGGTAGAACCCTATGGATGTAAACATGTATTTGAAACATGTTATGATTGATATGGTTGCAAGTGGTTGCTCGTGGATGCGCGAATACACATTAGATACTAGCTCGACTCGGTCACATTTCATATTGCATATGCACGAGTATTTATACTTGTTTATGGATGAAATCAAATGTATTATCATGCGGTTGTTGCATATGAATGAATGATTGTGCACGCATATAGTATCTATATGACTAGGACTATTTGCATACATGTTGGATTCATGGCACTATACATATTTTGCATTAGAAAGATTATTCAGGCCTGATCATTAGCATTAGCTAAGGAACATGTACACACACATTTTGCATGTATTCATACATCATTAGAAATCATCTAAGGACAATGGTTGCTTGTGGATGATGTTTTGAGTAGATGGATGATGGATGGTAGGATATGTTCTTCCTAACTTAGAGATTTCGGGGACGAAATCCTAAAAGGTGGGGAGAATGTAACAACCCGTATTTCAATAACATGTTAAGACGAGAATCAAGGCAGAATTTAATTTTATATTCTGAATCAAGTAAAACGGGCTATGCCATTGCGTTCGTCTCGGAAAAATACGCGAAATAGAGTCCGAGTTTTCGAAAATCGGAGTCCGTATGACCCGGTTAAGGCCCAAAGAAGTTTTCGGGAAATTTGAATTTCGAAACATGCAGAAATGGGGCCAGGCGGGAAAATTCCCGCCCAGACAAGTCGACAGGCATGTCGACAGGCATGTCGACAGGGCTGTCGACTTGCCCTATCGGCCGATTCTGATCTGGTGCACCTATTTTCTATCTTGGCTAGGTTTTTGGGCCTGGTTTGAAATCTGACGGTTCAGGTTGGTCCTAGGGTTAATCTAAGGGCCTAAAACTATCCTAATCTCTATAAAAAGACCCTAAACCTACCCCTAAACCCTCATTATTCACTCATGTAACTAAACTATGGCCAAATTTCTACTCTCATGGCCTCCATCTCAAAATCCCTAGAGCCTATGCATTCAAATCGGGTTCAAATCAAAAGATGCAAGCTTGCTACACCAAAGAGAGGCAAAATCAACGATTGCTATGCGAGTTCCATGACGATTCTTCAACAAAGGAGGCACCTTTCTTAGCCAAGATGATTCATGCTTCTTTCCCTAGGCCTAACTATGTAAGTTCTAGCTACTTTTAGATGGAAACGATAGTTTTGATAATGACATGGGATAAAATGAGGCTAAACATGATTATGCGAACCTATATGAACCTTACCTTGCCTCTTGTGTTCATGTTTATGATTTTAGGCCATGTGAGTGACTTAATCATGCCTCTCATGCTATGCATAACCTAGTTTAACTTGCAAGTTTGGATCTTTATGCATGAAATGCTAGCATGAACCTTTAGGAACCACTTTACGTGTGAAACATTGGCTAAGACAAGATTTTGGGGCTTATGCATGTTTATGAACCCAAACCCCTTATGGTAACATGCAAGTTTGTGGCCAAATCCTTTATGAGATTATGCATGCTCGTGGCCAATCCCCTCTTTTAAGTTGTGCATGTTTATGGCTAGACCCTTTTTGATAATATGCATGTTTGGGGCCAAATTACTTTATGACACTATGCATGTTTTTGGCCAAGGTTGTGCATGTGGAAGCCAATCCCTTTTTGGCATCATGCATGTTTTGAGGCCAATATGTGACGTAGTATCCTTACTATGTTGACTCGCTTTTGTTTGCGTTGGGAAAACACGATTTTGGGTAGTTAGATAAACAGGAACATGTCGCGAAATCTTAACTTGATATGACATGTGTTTATACTTGAAAATATGACTTGAAAGATAACATGGAAGTTGACATGTAAGTATGCATAAAAACATGAGCTTGGGAATTTACCTATTAAGTTAGGTCTACCCTTTGGGAATTTACCTATTAAGTTAGGTCTACCCAAATGCTTGAAAAACTTGTAACATGTTTTGGGAAACATGATGAACTTAGATAATATAAGTGTGGCCAACTCGAGGTTGGGTTGAGTTTGCAACGTAAAACTACCCGGAACTGACCGGCCTAACTAGTAGTTGCAAACAATAGGACCCAATGTGAGAAGTTGGTCATGTCGCATTTAAGACCCGAGGTTAGACTAGGTTGTGGTGTAAATCTACCCGGACCCGCCCGGCTTAACTAGTAACCACAACAAGGTCTAATGTGAGAGGTTAAGAGTGCATTAATTAAATTAATGCCACATGATAAGGTTAAGTAAATTTGACTAATGACACTTAACTGATATGACACGAATGGGTAGGTTAAGTGGGACCGGGCTTGATTTCCTTAATGACACTTAACCATGCAAGATGATTAGGGGATGGGGTTAAGTAATTTACACTTAACTAATCCGACTGGGTAATTAGATGAGGTTAAGTAATTAAGACTTAACTAACCTAACCACGGTAATTAGATGGGGTTAAGTAATCCACACTTAACTAATCTAAACACGGTAATTCGATGGGGTTAAGTTAGCCTAGACTTAATTAATCCAACTTGGTAATTTAACGGGGTTAAGTTAAACACTTAACTAATTTAACACGATGATTTGATGAGGTTAAGTGACCTATACTTAACCAATCTAACTCGTTAATTTGATGAGGTTAAGTTAACCTATACTTAACCAATCTAACGTGAAAACATGATAAGGCTCAGTCACGAATCACTTGAATACGCTTGACCGATTTGACTCGGTAATTTGACAAGGTCAAGTTAATTTATATAATTAACCAATCTAAAATGATAATTAGACGAAGTTAAGTTATGGATTGCTTAATATACTTAACCGACTTGACACATGGTTTGGAGGGTTAAGTCTTGGACTTGGATACTTAGCCAATTTTGACATGGTTTGTAGACGGGCTAAGTTATGAACTTAAGTGACACTTAACCCATTAGTAAACCCTAATTCGGAGGATTAGGTAAATAACCATAGTTAACAAGGATTATGGAAATAAGGCTAAGTGGTAAACCTTAGTTAAGGGAAACTAAGTAATAATTCTTAGTCAAGGAAATTTGGACCATTTCTTAGATAGATTAGTAACCCGATACGTTAGGTCAACGTTTAAGTATGCGTGTAGGAGCAGGCTATCTGATTTAGATAAAGGCTCCAACGAACTGGGTAACGAAGCAGCGGCTTCGGGGAACGTGAGGATATTCTTGGGATCCCTCTGTGAGCTGCCAGGTCATTATACTAGGCTCACGAGAGGTTGAGGTCTGCGGTAGAAGAACCAAGAATATGCCTTGGTTGCTATGCGAGCGACCTAAAGACTGGGGTGGATAGCAGTGAGTCGACGAATACATAAGGTGCCCGAGATAGCAAGTTCGTCGATCATCTACCATCTTGAGTCAAGCGTGTACGTACGGAAAGGCAGGGAACACCCAACAGACCAAAATTTGCTATCTAATTATGGGTGAGGTAGGCCGTAGGGTGTGGGCTGGCCGGAGTGTAGTTCTCATGCAAGATTTTCTCTTGTGTTGCCTTTCACTAGTTGAGGGAGGGGTCTCGTGGGACCATAGCCACGTGTAGAAAAGCAGACCTTAGTATCTGCATCGGCAGATAAATCTAAAGCTCCCGACCGAGTCCTGTATTTCTTGTTTTGCCCTGTGACAGAACTCGGATGGCACGATGTGATACATGTGCATACAGTTATAGAAAAACGGTTCACGATGAATGCGTGGGAAAAAGGGCGCGGTTGAGGGTTAGCGTAATCCCTAGTGACCTAGGTGGTTTAACCCAAACCGAAATACGAAAGCGTGCAATAGGTAAGCGTAATCCCTAGTGGTGCTAGGTGGCGTAAGTCCTAGTAGTTCAAACGATGATTCATATGGAAGAGCCTAGCTAGAACAAGGGTGACAGTCCAAACGATTTCAAGGATAATACGACATGAGGAAGCCCGTACGAGGTACGGCAAAGGACTGAACTTATATACATGAAAAGAAACATATGATTTGAGTGACCTATATATGCGATATATTAGGTTGACATGGACCATTACACGACTTTGAGCAAGGGACATTCATGGTTAACACATGACGCGGGTAGGGATACTAGTACGAGAGGTGCAGAGCAAATATACATGTTAGAACTAGGAAGAATATACATAATAGATACCGTGGGATGTTAGACGGGGCAGATACCTTAGGATAATGTACTCGATAGAAATCTGACGATGTGATACCTTGACTTATCATAACACCGTAGTTTATCATGATACCTTAGTTTACCTTGCCACAGTAGTTCAACCGGCTACCCTGGTTTAGTTTATCTATCTGGTAGTTATCCTTATGTTTACTTTCAGTTTATGCATGTCATGTTACCTTTACCTGTTTTTATACTGGAAGTAGATAGGACTTACTCAGTCTTTTTGACTGACCCGTTTTGTTTCGCCTCTTTTCTTCCGTTTCCCCCCCCCCTCAGGTTTCAGGGAGGAAACAATGCTGTTTAGTTCGGACTTCCTCTGCTTGAAGGTCACCATGGATGGCTTGGACTTTTCTTGGCTAATGGCTACTTTACTATTTTTACTTGGGGAATAATTTATGAAAATGTCTTTATGCTTCTTTACTATTGCAAGACAGGTTCTGATGTACTCTGATGTAAAAGGCTTTAGACCTCATTTATTCATGTTATGAAAGTTTGATTTTACTTCCGCTATTTTATATGTTCTGTCTTGTGATATTTCTGTGCATGTTTACCAATAATGCCCCTCTAAAGCTAGTGCATTCCCTTGCGAGTGACCCTAGCGGAGGCGGGGTGTTACAGATATCGATAATTGAATGAATGTTGATTGTTGAATTTAAATTCAACAATCGTTATGTTGCAATCAATATGCATTATTGATTGGGTAATTGCCAGTCGATGGTCTAAAATCCATCGTTTTGAGACATTAATTCGCCGTTAGGCAAATTGACGTATTTCAAGTTATAAAAATTAATTTTTATAAGCGAATCGAAGTTTCAGTTTTAATTTAGTTATTTAAATAAAAAGTTTCTAATAAATTGGTATTTATGGCTTTGCTTTTATAAAGTAAACGTTAAGACGATTTATACAGTAACATTGTGTGTTGGAATACATAAGAAAGTCCGAGATTTACCAAGAAGTTAATCGGTTGGCAATTAAGTAAGATTTAATTATATTACTTAACGATTTAATTAAAAGAAGCTAATAATCTTAATTTAACTGTATTTATGGTAATTATGGAATAGCTTGCTTATTATAAAAGTAATTATTTTCTTAATGACTTATTAAGGAAATTGACTAACCTGTTGATAGCTAATCAGGAAGTAATATACTTTTACTTCAGTAAATGATCAAGTTAGTTATTATTTTTAAGGTAACTACTTCTTAAATAGAATTCATTTGAGAAGAAAATCGAATATATAACGAGATTTAGTAAATTCGAGGGAAACATATGAAAAAGGATTTTATATTCGTTTTTCCATAAACAAGTTATAAAAGAAATCGAGTTTAAAACCAATACCGTATTCAATATTCGAGTTAGAATAAAGGAGAAGGTTTGTAAACATGCAAATATAAATACTTATCGATTTGGGATGAAGAAGTTGATAAAAATGTTTTGGTTATAAAAACCCAACGATTAGTTTTAACAGTGTTAAAAATAATCTAGATAAATATTTGGAGTATTCCTATAAAATCTTCTAGTGAAAGCGAAGTAAAAAGTTGTCGAGTTTTATAAGCGAGCGTATATCATTTAATAGGGTTTACCGCATGAGAATTAGAAATTATATTATTGAGTTAACGATATATTGATATATCGACATTCCCAAAAGAAATAAACGGTTTGTGAAATTTTAACAATATTTTTCCGAAGTAAAGGAAATGGGGTGTTTGGTGAATACAACGACGTTTCGAAGTAAATTAATGAATGCAGGTTGGTAAATAAAGATATACAGTTATTTTCAGTGTAATGAAAACAATGGGATTTAAAATAAGAATATGAAATCGATTTCTAAGAATCGATAAAAGGGTTTTGATAAATGAATCTAAAGGGATTAGAGCTGCCAATATACTTAACCATATTGTTTGGACATTGATAGTTAAAACATCAAACTATCAATATTTTACTTGACCTTTTGACGTGTTGTTTCGATGAGACCGGGATAGGAACTAGACCCAAAACCACTTCGAATCAACGTTGCGTACGAAACTAATCTGCAGGAAATAAAAATGGAGCAATTGAAGACCGTAGATCTTCATAAAGCGGAAGAACAACTTATAATCTTTGGTTTAGCGGCCAGAGATACACTGTGGTTCTGTCGTGGTTGGAATCTATGGATTGCAAGGACTTCTCACTACTGATCCTTGTGGTGATTCCCATATAGGATGCAGTAGGAGGGTGCCTTCGGTTTGTCCAGTCCCAGGACAACTTGTATGGACGAATGTCTGACAGAGTATACTTGGAAAACCACGTACGGTTGATCTCTTAAAGATATTATGCTTGGTGGCGGAGAAATTCGTTTCTCTTAGCTTTTATACCCGTAATATTTTTGGGAAATCGACTAGTGATTTGACGGGTATGACGACGTTGCATTCAAAGTAAATGGTGGCGTGCTATTCTAAAAAAGGTAACGTAACCTCAAGCCTCACAACCGGGAAATGACAAAAAATCGGACAGGCATCATGGCTATGTGGGTCGCTCCCATCAGGGTGTATAATCACCTATCTAGAGAAATTCCTTTTGCTTCTTGAATCTATTTCGATGCTGTTCCTTTCGGGAAACGGTGGTTTGAGCCCAACCGTTGGTGATATACATTCGATACACTCAAGCGAAATGAGTGGCCGGTCATGTGTGGGCCGGGTTGCAAGACATTCTTGTTGAACCCAGTGTATTCGCCTCAAGAGATACACTATCGGCAGGTGGACCCATACCTTGTCATAGTCGGAATCCAATCTCCAATAAGCGCCCACGGTTTTGATTGTATACTTTATATGTAGAGCGTGAGATGCAAGCGTTCTGCTAGATTATTATTTATATGTGATTTGATAGACACTATTATAATATCAGAGAAGATATTGATTTCAGAAATATTTTGGGTTATAGTAAGGTAAAAACCTTCCGTATTTATGTGTGGCTGGTCTTACTATTATCTTTTCTTTTCAAAAAGGATTTCTAAAGTTAAGCAAGTTGGATGATACCCTATAACTTAAGCATGTGAATTTATCACTGAAAGTATTCCAGACTGATCCGGGTGCTTTTGCTTTGCTTCAAAATGTGCTCGGGTTAGACCGAACATATTTTCCAGGTTAGGTTTTCGCTGGGAGTTTCAGGAGCTGGAAGCAGGAGGCTTCACCGCTAGTTATTTAAAGTTTATTTCCGCTGTGTTTGATACATATTGTACTCTGATGATGGGTATGTATATACAAAATTTTCCTTTGTATAAGGATATATGATGATATTATATTTGATTCGTTCCGCTGTGAGATTCTGATGTTCTTCTTCTTTCTTCTATTCTAGTATTTCTTTCTTTCTTTTCTCACCCTCTAATTTCTTTCTATAAACTATCCGGTGTGGTTCAATATTTGGATTTTTGGCAAGTAATACGGGTTTTATGTATTATTGTCGAAATTCGAGCATCGAATTTCTGCTGGGTCGTTACAGTTACGCGCTCGTTTATAATTATATTATAAACTATACGTTCTGACGTCGTCGATTGAATATATTTGTTATTATATTTTGAATCTAAACTCAACCAAATCTCTTATACAATTCAATCAACACACTATTGTGAATTCTACTATTTCAGACTATTTCGATATTTATAATTTATTATTCATTATAAATATTAATTTAATATTTAATATTATTTAATTCTGTTTCTCGATATCGCTAAATCGATATTTAATAATTAAATAAATTAATTATTCAACAGTTAAAAATGCGGGTCATTACAAAAGCGGCTCAATTTTTTTTACCAATTACTTGGTATTGGTATGGTACTGGTAAATTTACCATTACCACAATAGCCCTAAAAAATACCCACATTCCGGACACAATATGATATGTTTCGTAAGCCAAATCTACTGTTTCGACAGGTTTTTATCAAAATTAAAATTTAAATTATTGTAAAGTTCAAAATAGATTTCAACGTACGTTTTAATTCACCGGGGCCACATACTGACTCCAAAAATTACGAATAATTAAATCTAGCTATGTTTGGTCCTATAGAAACTGGTTTCGTCGAATTCTGAGTCCGCTTGAAAAATGACCTTTTTCTAGACGATTAAATTTAAAACTAAAATTGAACGTGCCTTTTAATTTGCCACGCTCACATATTAATTTCAAAAACCATGAAACTTGAAACCTAACAATAACTTGATTTTCCGGATCCAACAATAGTGGTTTCTTCGAATTCGGAGGTCGTTTGCAAAATTTCCATTTTTAAGGGCTTATATATTTATTAAAATATATATAAACTCTATAGCGGCTATTTCAAATTTTATTTTAGTCATAACTTACAATTCTTAAAGTGAAATCTCAATTTCTTACATTCATTACAAAGATATAGTTGATCGATCCTAATGTTTCTGATTTTATCCAATTCTGATTTATATTGAATCATATACATTCAATTAAAGTTTAAAACTAAATTTTCAAACTACCGCGCCATTTCAGGCTCATATACATAAATTAATATAAATTTATAAGTTCTAACTTCGATTTAAATAAATTTTCAGCCGTTATTATTTAAAATAAATCATTTTAAATATTCAAAATCCATTAAAATAGCTTTAATTAAAATTTTAAATTGGTTCTAAAATTCCGGGTCGTTGCAATCTCTCTCACTTAAAATCTTTTCATTCTCGAAAAGGAACGGAGCTGAAAGTTGTTTAACTAACCAACTTAACTTTCATTCTTGCTTAAGTTCTTCAAATTTTCAGTTTCTAAGAACTTTGAAATTTCCTTAAAAATTTGGCTAACGCCCTAAATTTCTTAAAAATTTCGCTATAACCTCCTTTGTACGGGAAGGGTCTGAAAATTTTATTGGGCCGTATTAGGAACCCAATAAATCAATAAAAAGCATACAAAATTTTGGTGACCTATCTATGCCCAAGGGAGATGTGTAAAGATCATAATCTCACTACCTTACCCAATGTTGGAAAATAAATAACCCATGTGTCGTATCTAAAATCAAGAGAGACGTGAATTATTGTCATCTCCAGACCTGTGTAGGGTTTTTATTAAATCTTGCCATGAGCACCGTTACATGTATTCCTTAATTATGTCCATAATTAGTCTTCTGTTCAACCTGTAATACTGTCATCGCCATACGAGCACCTCGCTCGTATGGTAATCTCAGCCTCGTCATATAAGCGCCAAATACTTATATGGAATATGATATGATATGCTATCTTCATGTAGTATGACATGCGCTGTAGTTCATTATTAATTCGTTGCTATCCTATGGCGTGGTTTATAATCTCACACAGAACAACCATCATACGCATCCAAATCATTCACAGGAGTTGATATAATAAATAAAATTGCGCAACCAACTCATTAAGGTGCACCTATTTGTCGGGCACGCAAATTAATTCTCTACTCAACATAATCTTTACTCAACAACCTGTTCAATATAAATATATATACATGTGCATATCTATCTATAGACTAAAATTCAATTCAAATAAAATTCTCAATTCAGTTCAATATTTTATTTTATTTTACTTTACTTATCATTCATTCCTTTATTGGTTTTATAATTCCAATATTTTTATTAGTTAAACTAATAATTACACAACACAACCAGCAATCAATTAGATAATTAGCTTTCAAATCCATAACTTATATATATATATATTCAAAAATCTAACTTCAATGCCGATCACAAACAATAAACCTTGACTAATTTTGGTTCTCACACCAGTCAATTAGAAATATATAGATATCCCACTTTCAAAACTCGAACATAAATACTAATGATGCTTTACCAATCATCAAAATCATCCCCGGGTGACTAGAGTATGATTCTATATCTACCCAGTAAATTTGAGGCTTCGTATACACGTGGATCCGACGTATATGCAAAATCTCCTTATACTCGACAGTCCAAATCTAATATAAAATAAAATACTCAAAACGTATAATAAGATATAATTTCAAAACTAAATTTGTTTTTAATAAATAGCACTCTTTAAACTCATTCTACTGTATTACTAACCCTATCTCTAACAAGTTATTCTTATAGGATATTACTAATCCTATCTCCGATGAATTCTTACGTTCGGTTCTAATGTTTCTTGTTCTCGAGCTTTGTAAAACCAAAGCTCTGATAACAAACTGTGGCGACCCGAAATCCCCGCCCGACCTAGACCGAACTGGAAGGAAGATTGCTTTGAGAACACGACGCATCAGAACACAAACAGTAGAACATTGCACTGCTATTACAACAATTTACATCAGAGTACAAGAATAATGCAGAGTATGAATGAATATTATACATCAGAAAATATAAGAGTTTTAAAATACATAGTAGTGGAAAATAATACACGAGTATAATGTACAGCGGAAAATCATCTACAACCGCAACTGAAAGAAATAGACGGATACAAAGCTTTCCGAATATAGATCCAGGTGTAATCCAGGATCCTGTGAAAAGAAATATCTGCGAAAACCAAAACTACTAGCTGCCTGTGTGAAAAATAAGGGCACCCTGAGTTTAGGTTAAAACAATAAATTCCGAGTCAGTAATGGGACTGGTGTGAGAACTAAAACAGTTATTAACTTTTTATTTTAAAGTTAGGTAAATCAAGGGAACGTGCCGTATAACACGGAACGGGTTTCCTTCCAAGAATACCAATGCATAAAACAAACAGCTCAATGCTAAAGGAAAAATGAAGCCATTATAAGACTTAGGTCCCATCACACAATGCAAACACAAACCAGAGGATAAAGTTTTACCTTATAATGGCCAAATATGTTTGGTACGCGAAATTTATCATTTATTATTACTATAACTGAAGAAATCAACTTCAAATATAAATGTATCAATCATAGACGACATGAGTACCATATATCATGTCGCCATATAGGTTTACAACTAAAACTGAAAAATCGTGTATTGGAAATTGGATTCCATCTATGAGTCGAGGCAAAGGATGTTCCTCATCGATTCAAGTCACCTCTAGCAAGATGACTCAGGATCCCCCATAGTGAACCCTTGGATCTTGCAAGGTCGGTCCACACTTACTTTAGTGGATTGGTTATTCCTGAACACCTGTTTCCTGGTCCTATCGGACCTATCTCTGAGCCATAAGACTCATTATCCGAGGCACCTCGCATCTATCATCCACATAAGTAAAAATGTCTGGGATCCATACCATGACACCACTCCTAGTTAGAAAGAAACGGCATGCACTCCTTGCTGTCCCTTATCCCATTTTTGACTCGTACCGAGGTGTGAGCCTCTCGAATTAACGCTACAACACAAAGCTATGCTAATTAAAGCGGTGCTTTGATCATCATCCACAAGGCCTTGCTTTTCAACAAAAGCCTTGATCATTGAATCTTAGCATGCCACATTGTCAATCCATACCATACCATTGATCATCTACCAATATATAACTTCTAAGCTCGTATGTCTTAGAGAAGTGTGTTAAGTAAGAGAATAAATTCTCCGACACCAACAGATATACATTTAGCAGAGACTAACAAATACAGAAAAAGAATACAATGTCAGACACACAATCCATTTGCAAGTCCGTTCTGGGTCTGAACGAAACCGAAGGCACCTTATTCCTCGTCTCATATGTCCAATACACAAGAGAGGTCCTCGCGTATCCGGTCGATCTCCAAGTACGTCGGAACGACCACCACTATAACCTCGTCTTGGGTGTACAGCCCAATCGAGGCATCAATAATCATCCCAACGATGTGAAGTTCTCTGGTCTTCAACCACCGTCTTCGTATCCTCGACTTTTAGTCATCGTATTGATTATTCAGAATGGTTTAAACCCGGTCTTTTCGAATAACTCACGTATCTTATAATCAAGGGCTATAAAAACACATCATACCCCTCATTCCAATTAAGAATATCCTTGGGAAAGGTTTCCATTAATTTTATCAAAGTTAAGTTCATTTAAACTTATTCTTTAATCTTCCTTGGAAATCATTTCCAAAAGATTTATAATATCTTTTTGCAAATTAAACCAAATCAAGGTTTATCAAACTAGTCGGGATTAACGCCTTACCGAAGTAATCATTTATTTTATTATTTCAATCCCAACCTATTCATCCCCTGGAGAAAAACTAGTGGTACTCCATATCTAACACCCAATGTGTTATCGGTTAATTTAATTACAGTTTATCGTTGAAATCTAATTAAAGATTTAACTATCGCATGGAGTAAAACTGGTGGTACTCCATCTCGCATCCTTTTCTTGAATTCAATAAATTTACTTTACCTTATTCTCATTTCAATCTAATTAAAGATTCATTAAAACTCTATTTAGTTTTAATCTTCTAAAATCATTATTTAATGATTATTCAATCTTAGGAAATTAATCCTGTAACGCCCCGAAATCCCCCGACCTCCGAAGAAACGGGAAATCACGGATTGTATTAGAACACGATGCACCAGAACCCAAACAGGAGAACATTTCATTGTTATTACAACAATATACATCGTACAATTGAATAAATATTACACATTGGAATATACACTATTAGAGAATTAAAATACATAGCAGCGGAAATAAAATGTATAGATACGATGCGTAGGAAAATACAACAACAGACACAACTGGAATAAATACATGGGTACAAAGCTTCCCGAATATAGCTCCAGCTGTAATCCAGGATCCTATGAAAGTAAATATATGCAAAACCAAAACTACTAGCTGCCCGTGCAGAAAATATAGGCACCCAGAGTTTAGGTTAAAACAATAAACTCCGAGTCAGTCATGGGACTGGTGTGAGAACTAAAACAGTTATTAATTTTTATTTTAAAGTTGATTAAATCAAGGGACCACGCCGTATAACATGGAACAGGTTTTTTTTCCCAAGAATAGCAGTGCATAAAACAAACAGCGCAATGCTAAAAGAAAGAATGAAGCCATTATAAGACTCAGGTCCTATCACACAATGCAAATACAAAACAGAGGATAGAGTTTTACCTTATAATGGCCAAATATGCTTGGTACGCAAATTTCATCTTTTATTATTACTATAAGTGAAGAAATCATCTTCAAATATAAATATATCAATCATAAACGACATAAGCGCCCCATGCAACTATGTCGCCGTATAGGTTTACAACTAAAACCGAAAAGTCGCGTATTGGAAATTGGATTCCATCATGAACCAAGGCAAGGGATCTTCCTTCCGATTCGAGGCAATCTAGCCCATGTCTCAGGCTCAGCCGCAACTGCACCTGGAGCGGCAGGGCTGGTCCACACATACTTTAGTGGATTAGTAATTCCTGAACAATACGTTTCCCTGCACTATGGAGCATAAAATCTGGTCAGTATGTCGACCTTGTCCAGAGCCACAAGGACTCAAATCCAAGGTACCTTGCTATCCATCATCCATATAAGTAAAAAGTCTGGGCTCCATACCATGACACCACTCCTAACCAGAAAGAAACGCATGCACTCCCTGCTGTCCTCTTCCGTTTCTGGTTCACACCGGGGTGTGAGGCTCGCGAATTAACGCTACAACACAAAGCTGTGATAATTCAACCTGTGCTTTGATAATCATCCACAAGACTCTGCTTTTCAAAAAAAGTCTTGATCATTGCATCTCAGCATGCCACATTGTCAATCTGTAACGATTCAGATTTCGCTTAGACCTAATCGATCGCTAAATGGATCAAGACCGTTCAAAACCCAGATACGCTAACTTTGGGTATACAACAACATCAGAACAATAATAGAAGACTTTTATAAACATCATATAATGTTACATCAGAGTACAAAATATCAAAGTACATTTAAATAATATTGCAGCGGAAGATTAATTTACAATAATTCTAATACAATGCAGTGGAAGAAATAAACTTAACGCAGCGGAAGACTCTTATGCTCTGGACACAGCTTTATGCTTCAATCCAGAATCCTGCTAAATCTAAGAACTCCAAGATAGACTCCAAGAAAAGCTAAAACCTGTAACTTGGCTGCCCGTGTAAAATAATGGGCACCCGAGTTTGAAAGGGAGAAACAAACTACGGGTCAGTCATGGGACTGGTATGAGAATTCTAAACTAACTTAAATAATAGTGAATAGGTAATCAAAGGACCACGCCGTGAAAACGGAACGGGTTTACTCCAATGGATTGCCATGTGCATAACATTACTTAAATAACTTAACTTTAGAAAACACGCAATGCTTTTTATAAAAATGAAATCATTATAAGACTCAGGTCCACACACCAGAGGATAGAGTTTTACCTTATAATGATTAAATATTCTTGGTACGTGGAAAATAGTAATATTATTATTAGTGTTTAACGTTTTAAAATACTTCAAAACAAATATATCAATCTTAGACGACATAATACCCCATCCTATTATGTCGCCATACTAGGTTCTGCAATCAAAACCGTAATGGTGTCGTATTGGAAATTGGGTTTCCATCTAGAGTCAAGGCTAGCAGTGAATTCATTACCGATTCGAGACACTCTAGCTAATGTCTCATGATTCGGACTCTGGTGAACCCTTGTGTGACGACCGCCCATAACCCCTGCACTAAACAAGTGAAATAATGCGCTGAAAGGTGTGCCAGGCTGCTATGGACGATCATCAGAGTAGGTAAACACATCGAAACCTGTCGTATAACTCACAGCGCAAGGATAAAATATAGTAGAACATATACAACAGGTAATGGTAATGAGATATCAGATAGCAAGCTTTTGAAACTTTCTCAACATCCCGAGAAATTATCCAACTGATATCAAAGTTTGTACATAAGGCCTCACTATAACTCTCATACAACTCAAACAGCGGAAACAAAAATACTAGCTAGTAATAAAACTGGTACGCCAGCCTCCTGCTCATCTTCGCTCAGCTTCCCCGTCTCACTAAGCTCCACTACCTGTAACCTGCTACTTAGTCTGCCCATCCACAACCGGATGAACAACCCAAGGTAATAAGAGGAGACATAAAACCTTGAGTCAGACAATAGTCTTAGTGAGCGATAAAACAGCTAACAAACTTCAACAAGAAAGTGTAATGACCCGCAAATCCGTACCCTATGAGTTGACTATGTATACCATACGTCCAACCCATATAACACAGAAATACGAACCATTAATAGAAAGAAGTTAGAGGGTGAGAAATTGAAAGAAAGAAATATTAGAATAGAAAAAGAAGAAGAACATATATAACACAGAATCTCACATCGCAGCGGAACAAAATATAATATATAACAGCTTTTGAAATACAAATTTTGAACCGTATATACATACATCATTATCAGAGTACAACACTTACAATACAGCAGAAAATAACACTAGATAACTAACGCTGAAGCCTCCTGCTCCAAGCTCCTCCAATGATATCTGTAAATACCTGAACTACTTGACTGCCCGTACAAAATTTGGGCACCCAAGAGTTTAGGGAAAAACAAAACAAAATAAACTCTGGGTCAGTCATGGGACTGGTGTGAGTAAACTCAAATCATTTTCTTTAACTTTCAAAATCCCTTTTCAACAGAAAGGATAATAGTAAGACCGATCCACACATAAACACGGATGGTTTTTACCTTACGATAACCCAAATATTTTCCATATCAAATCCAGTGATATTATAATAATGTCTACAACAAATAAATAGAATCTAGCGGAACGCTTGCATCTCACGCTCCATATATAATAAAATCAGAAACCGCATGGCTCTTATTGGAGATTGGATTTCCGACATGACAAGGTATGGGACCACCTGCCGATAGTGTATTTCTAGAGGCGAATACACTGGGTTCAACAAGAACGTCTTGCAACCCGGCCCTCGAATGACCGACCACTCATTTCGCTTGAGTGTATCGAATGTATATCACCAACGGTTGGGATCAGCAACCGTTTCCCGAATGGGACAGCATCGAATAGAATAAGAAATTAAATGAATCTCTAGATAGGTGATTATACACCCTAATGGGAGCGACCCACATAGCCATGCTGCCTGCCCGATTTTTGTCATCTCCTGGTTGATGAGGCCTGAGGCTACGATTACTTTCCATTTCATTGCTAGCACAATCACTTTGAATGCCACATTGTCAGATTCGTTAATCACTAGTTGATTTGCACAAATATTCTGGATATTATGCTAAGGGAATAAATCCATTGCCACTATGTATATTTGTTCAGACCAACATATTCGATTATTGGAAATACTCTGTCAGACATTCGTCCATTTACGTTCGTTCTGGGACTGAATGAAACCGAAGGCACTATTTCTAGTAATAGAAAAAGCCCTTGCACTTTACTCCGTCTTCGATTTATCTTCATATAATCTGATTCGCAGCGCAACTGCCAATACGGAGTGGTTCTCGGATAATAATCCAACCGGTCTCTCCATATTGACAACGATGGTCAAAACTTCGATAGTTTGTGATTTAACTATCGAATAAAAACAAGTGTTCATCCAACATACCAAACAAATCACTGGGCTCTTTAATTAATATTTCATTAATTAAATCTCTTCTCCATTTCCTTATCAATATTGATTAATCAAATATTTTCAATAATCATCTTGGCCTCTTACGTTATTTGGAAAACATTTCCAAATATCGCCTTCTTTTATTTTCTGTACTTAGAAAATATCTTTTGTTTATAATTGGAAAACATTCCAATTACTTGTCTCTTTTACGCCATTCTTTTTACTATGACTTAGGAAATATTTATATTTATATTTCCAAAACTCCACTCATTTGGGTAAGGCGAATGTTATGTAAAACATCGTTACAATAACCCAAAATACTTCATCAACTGAATCTCTTTAAAACATTGATCTTCGAGCCTGAGTATTGCCATTTATCAACTAATAATAATCAATCAAGTTGGGGTATAATTACCTCTCAGACCTTGACTGGAAATATTATTAACTTCAAAACAAACCAGACTGCTACTCGAATAATCAACACCATATTAAACCAATTTCCCATTTTCTAAAATGTATATATATATTTCCCTTTCTAATTTACCCGATTTAATTATAGATTTCTTTTTTTTGTTTATACTGTTTTAATTTTTAGTTCATTTCCTTATCGAATTCTACATATATCGATACACTGATTTCTAATTATCAAATTTTCTTAAAAATGTTCTATCTCCTTAAATTTTCGGAAAAATTCGCCATAACCTCCCCTGCACCGGGAGCATCGGGAAATTTCAAATAGCCTTCCCGGTCCTTCTTATCTCAAAAAGAAAAAGAAAAAGCTAAGCGGCTTGCCGATACGGCGCATAAAAACCCATATAGAAATTAAACATGTACCTTTGTTGTCGAGCACACTACTTATATACCTTCATCACTTTATCCCATACCTGTCTCCGGTATATCTATACCTGTATAATTCATTTCAACTTCATACACTCGTTTTGACTCAATTCGTTAAAGTAACTCTTTAACTAACTCTTTGCCTATTTCGCTTGTATATTTGAATATAACACGTTTCAAATATATTTCAACTTACTTATCAACTAATTGAATTCAAATTTCAATTTGAGTTCTATATTCGATTTCGAATATATATTTACAATTCCAAATTCACTTTCCAAGGTTC
Source organism: Allium sativum (assembly GCA_030737875.1). Taxonomy (NCBI): domain Eukaryota; kingdom Viridiplantae; phylum Streptophyta; class Magnoliopsida; order Asparagales; family Amaryllidaceae; genus Allium; species Allium sativum. Next base: position 464,863 of record JASFAX010000042.1, on the reverse strand, counting down.
GATTTCCATTCAACACTCGATTTACTAATTCTTCTTTGACTTAGTTAATTCTATTTAATAATAAAAAATATTATTATTGTTTCAAAAACCACTTTACTTACTTCACTTGAGTTCACTTTTATTTACTAACTCATGTCTAGGTTTCTAGATGGAAATTCGGATTTTTATTTGCTTAAAAATCCCCATATTTATTATATAAAATCCATTATGGTTTTAATGGTTTTTTGGCGCTGCACTTTTAGAAAATTTGATTTTGACATAACTCAAAATTAATACGACGAAATTAAGATTTTTCTCTTCCATTAGAATACTATTATCAAATGAGTCCTGACGTTTCTTATTTCACAGAATTCCGACTTAAATTGAGTCCTGTATATTCAATTGAAGTTCGAAACGCCGATTTACGAACTACAGCGCTGCGGCGAGCTCGTTTTAATTATAATTAATATATATAACATTTAAACTTCGTTTTATATAAATTCAACTCCATTTTGATATATTTCAAACAAATTTTCCATATTCAACTCAAAAATTCTGATCATCCTACCTTGCCAATTATTTCGTATCTCAGTTATCAATTTATAATTCAATCTTCAACATTTAATCCTAACTCCTTTATAAATAATTTATTTATAAAATTTCCTATAATCAAATTATGATTATAAACACTTTGGAGTTTTCCTCATTTTAGTTTACATTTCGAATAGCGAAATAAAACCCATCGTCCCCTTTCTGAACTAAATTTCCAATTCACGGTTAAATTCATATTTGAATTTAAATATTCAAACTCCATTTGGATTCTATTTGAATTCTATATTCAAAGTCTATTTAACTTCTATTTTCAAATTCTATATTTTTATATTTCATTTGAACTTTCTTTATTCAAGTCCATTTGAATTCCTTTGAATTCAAAATTCTATTTGAATTCCTTTTTAAATTTTATATTCATTCTTAAAAAAGTCTCGATTTCAATTTCTTTTGAAATCGATATTTCTACCTATGGAAAATAGATTTCCCTTTTTCAATTTCCTTATTTAAATTCTACTTTGGTTTCTCTTATTCAAATTCTATATTTGAATTTCCTGAACCAAATTCCATTTGAATTATCCAAATTCCATTTGAATTTATATAACCAAATTCCAATGTTTAAAATTCCATATTTAATTCCCTTGAATTCAAATTTCATATTTAAATTTCTTGAATTCAAATACCTTATTTAAATTCCTTGAATTCAAATACCTTGTTTAAATTCCTTGAATTTAAATACCTTATTTAAATTCCTTTGCATTTTCTATTTGAATTCCTCATTTGAAATTTCATATATTCAAATTCCATTTAAACTTCTATTTGAATTCCAAATATTCAAACTCCATTTTAAATTCTATTTGAAATTCAAATATTCAACTCCTTTTTAATTTTAAACACTGTATATAAATTCGCTTCAAATTCACATCGTAAATTTATAAACCAAGTTTATAAAATTAATTCAAATCCCATTTTATAACGAAGTTTATAAATTCAATATCAATCCCTTATTATAAATTTATAAACCAAGTTTATAAATTCAATACTTGTTATACAAGTTAATATTTCTATAATTCATTAAAAATTCAAATTCTATTTATAAAAATAGAATTCCCTCTTTAAATCTCAAATATCTGTTTCCGATATTTAATAAATCAATATTCAAGCCCCAGTGATATTTAAACAATCAAACCACTCAATGGTCAATCAACACATCACATACGATAATACATGTGAAACAAACAAATAATAATATTTTTGAGGAATCCAGTTGGATCCCTCCAACCTGTTTTCCTGCATCCACAGATGTTAGTCAACATAGTAATACCCATCCTGCTTCATGACAGGATATCGCGGTATGAAGGTCATCCACTAATATATTTGTGGGGCGCAATAGGGAAATCATCCGCTATGGTACCGCGGGCATCAGCTAATGAGACTGCGGGAATCCAACCAATCATCAACCCAATATATATATAATAGCCTAAATAACTAATATATATAAAGCAACCAGAAAGCATTCACATAAGCAACCAACAATTATTTTTAACGAATAAAAATAATTTTAAATAAAGAGGTGAGTGAGATTTACTCACCGAGATTTTATCCAATGATTTATTCCAAATAAATTTCCTGCTCGTTAACTTCAAAGCCGCGATCCCCACTCAACTTATCTTGAACAATTTGACCTCGTAACAAATTTAAATTTTCCTTTATTATTATTCCACACTAAACCAAATGCTTAAGTTCATTACCTAATTTAATTTAACCATAAATCATAAATTAGTAAATTATCCTATGTTATTTGAATTTCAAAATAAAGTATACCTTATTAACTTGCTTAACTCATCTTCTTCCTTATCTTGGCAAACAGGGAACCTGCTAAACATCAGCTATCAGCTGTTCGAACCATTGTACACATCTCAATTCATGTCCAAACCTCTTCAATCAATTTGACAGTCCCCTTCAAACATTTCCAGCCCTTCCCATCTCCAAAATCCAGTTCGCACCTCCCAAAAAGAAATCATTGATCAACCTTAAGTCACCAAAAATCAGAAACTGACCTTCTTGGGCCAACTGGGTTTACTACCACACCTTCCTCCTCCCCAATCAGTGACCGAGCTCTTCTCCTGTCGCCTACAGGAAGGTGGCGATAGCTTCCACCACTGATTTTTCCTTAAATTGGATCGAAGGATTTTAACCCCATCACAGACATCCTCCTGACTTAAAACCCATTGCGACAACCCCATTCGACTTCGGCTCCTCAACTACAGGCTCGCACCAAAAATTAGCCCCCTTCAACGCATCATCAGATCTTCACCTTCCTCCAACCGTGTTATCACGAAAAACCCTCTGCCCTAGTTGTGATGCTCGAGCTCTAGGTGAACTCGCGATTTTCAGTTTCCCATTTTTTTTTTGTACGAAGTGGACCGGCCTTTCGATTTACAGAAAAAGAACGAAGGGAAAAAGAAATCAAGGTGAAAGCTTGAATTGTTTTCGGGTATGAGAAAATACGAGGGTGTTGGGTTCAATATATAGACGCGGATAGGAGCAGACGTACAAAGGCCATTACAATTCGTGCTTTACTTTGTAGCGAAGCTGGGAAACAAGTAATACAGCTCGAGGAAGACAACAGCTGTGTGATTTAATACATGAGGTCGACATGTCGGCTTCAGTACATAGGATCATTAAATTTGAGTTGATTTTGAACTGACATATATAAAAATATCTCGCGGTAACCAACTCTTATCTGAGCGTAACGACTGGCGTCATTAGTGTTTAACCATTATTTTGAACTCAACGGAACGAGTTTCAAAGCCTAATTCGATCGCTTGAAAAAGTTATCCATTTAAATTAACGATTTAAATTAAATTCAATTAAAAATATAAATTGTTTTCACATAGTTAAATTCATCCATAATAAATTATTATCATCATTATAAATCAATATAAAACTTATATGAATCAACTGAATTGTTTTCTATTCAGTTTTAATTTCCGAATTCGATTATTATCGTTTCCGTAAATACGATCATTTAACATCTTTGAAATTGACTGTATATTGATTATTAAACTGATAAATTAAATAAAAACCCATTTATTTTCTAATCCAACATTTAAAACTAATTTAAATGTTCGAAACAAATCAATTAAAAATCCGGGACGTTACAGAAAGTATATGAGAATGGGTAAATGAACAACTTATCTACCCACATCACCAGAGAAGAACTCAACTTTATCTTCCCCACATCGGACAATGATAGCCTTTACACCAAGCATTTCAACCATTAATCCATAGAAACCAGAACAACCATTCAATCATGGAGAACACACATAACATCCAGATTATATAAGTCTCACACAGACAACCCTAATCGAGTTAAACATCCCTCAAGTACTCTCGCCAAAGGCCTAGACCAATATCACTTAAGAACTCAAAGGACATCTCCCTCGACTTTGGATAATCTATGTGAGATAGTACAAACAGAACAACCAATCATCCATGACTGACTCTGGCTATCACCGCCAATCCTGCTTTGAAACCGTCGTTATCGTATGACTGGCCCATATTGCCATCCGTCAAGGGCCATACTCGAAACCCGGGTTCTAGCAAAACTCCATACGCCATACAACGAAACGTATTCTAGGCCATACAACGAAACCTAGGGTATTCGACCATACAACGAAATCATATAACCCTTGCTTTGAGCCCTCTAGAACCTATGACAACGATGACTTCTCAGCCTTCGCATCTCTAGTCATCGTCTCTGACGACTCATTCACAAGCTCAGAGCACTTTTGTAACAACCCGGAAAATCTGAGCCAGTTTAAAATTTTTATTTTGGCAAATATAATGAATTTTGAATATTTAAAATGAATTATTTTAAATAATAACGACGGAAAATTTATTTTCGACGAAGTTAAAACGAATAAATTTTATTTAATTATATAACGAGCCTGAAATGGCCCTGCAGTTCGAAAATTCGATTTCGAATTTCAAATGAATATACAGAATTCGTTTTAAGTCGGAATTGGACGAAACAAGAAATATCTAAATCTGTTTGATCATATCTTTCTAACGAATCCAAGAAACTGAGATTTCACTTTAGAAATTGAAAGATATGTCCAGTTTAAAATTCAGAAAAGTCGCAGTGGAATTTATATATATTTTAATATATATAAAGGCCTTGAAAATAGCCATTTTGCAAACGACCTCGTATTTCGACGAAACCACTTTTGTTGGGTCCGGGATGTCAAATTATTGCTAGGTTTCAAAATTCATAATTTTCTGAATCAATATGTGAGCGTGGCGAAGTTAAACGTGTTTTGAACAGTTCAGTCAATTCGGGTCGACCAGAAAATGGCCATTTTTCAAACGGTCTCAGAATTCGACGAAATTAGTTTTGTTAGGACCGTACTGTCAATACGAAGCTAGAAATAATTTTTCTGGAGTTTTTCGGGTCTTTATGTGACCCCGGTAATTTGAAATGTACGTTCGAATTGAATATATATAGATTTATAATTTAATTTCAATGGAAACTGATCGAAACGATCAAATTGGCTTATGTGACATATCCCATTGTGTTCGGAATGGGGGTAAAACGCTAGGGACGACAGTCGACAGTTTTGATTTTGAGGTCATTTGAAAAGTCAACTTTAAGAGAGTTAAAAATAATATTATAAAATAAATATATAATCCCTTAAAACCCCCCCTTCCCCTTTCAGATCTGAAATCAACTAAGGAAAATAAATAAAAAAACCCGACTTCCTCAGACCCGCTCCTCCCGCGTTGACCTTCCTCGCCGCCATCGATCGTCGGAGACCAAACCCCCTCCCGCGCTTCTCTCTCCTGACTCCTTCCTCCTATGAGACATCGAGCCCCCTCGCGATTGAAGACCCACAACCCGTGAAGCCTTTTTTTTTCAGATCGTCGCGCCGTGCTGATGGAGGCTGGCCACTGCCGCTCCACCCCAGGCACCTCCCCCCTCTTCGATTCGATCTCCTCTGGCCGCAACAGGACCACCCCCCCCAAACCGATCTGAAGACTGCCGGCCCTTCAACCTCCCTTCGAATGACCAGCGCAACCCCCCTCTTGGCCTCCGCGAGCGCAATGAAGCCCCCTTTTCCAACTCGAATGAAGGTGAGTATTTAAACTGATTTTGTTTAAAGTAAAAACTGATTTTTACTTAGGGTTTGAAAACTGATTTTTACTTAGGGTTTAAAAACTGATTTTTACTTAGGTTTAAAACTGATGTTTACGTATGTTCAAAACTGATTTTTTTTTATTCTTCGATTTAAAAAAAACTGGTTTTTCATGATAAAAATAGGGTTTGAAAAATAAAAACAACATTTGTTTTTGAAAGATAAAAATAGCATTTGTTCTTGGAAAAATAAAATTAGAATTGTTTGAAAATTATGCGATCTTTAGATTTGTAAATATAGAAAAGGAATGATTTTTCTAAAAGGAAGATTATGATTTTTATATATAAAATAACTGGATTTTTATTCAAATAAAATATGATTTGTTCATATGAAAAATAAGAAAGTTACGATTTTTGTGAGATTAAAGAATTGATTGTTATAAATAAAAAGCTTGGATTTTTGTTGTAGAAAAAAATATATATGAAAGTATGATTTTCTTATAAATAAAGATATGATTTTTGGTTATATGAAAATACGATTTTTAGTTCGGTAAAAACATTATTTTTATCGTATGAATGAAATAAATCTTATGAGATAAAAGTTCGATCTTTATATATATGAAGTAGCGATAAAAATTCGTTTTTTTATATATATGAAGTAGCGATAAAAATTCGATTTTTATAATGTATGAAGCGTTTTAAAAATATAATCTTTATATAGGAGGTTAGCGAGATAAAAATTCGTTCTTTATATAAGAAGTGAAGATATAAAAATATAATTTTTATTCGAGTAGTAAGTTAAAAATATAATTTTTATATTAGACAAAGGTTAAAAATATAATTTTTATACTAGTGGCATATTAAAAATATGATTTTTATATAGTGAACAATATAAAAATATGATCTTTATTGTGTAGTGAACAATTAAAAACACGATTTTTAATGCGATAAAAAATGTGATTTTTATATATGTAGTGGATACGGGCAACGAAAGTGACAAAGGACGAGAAGACGAAGATTTCCTACCTATGAAGAGTCGTGGAGTTTGGATTAGCTTTGGTGAGAACTCCTCACTTTAAATTTTCTTTCCTAGTTAGAAATATATACTAGGATGCAGACGGTGTTTAGTAGCACCCGACACCATCGTCCACAGACCATGGACTTGTTTGTTTGATTGTGAAATTGATTAGATTAGTTGATGTGAATTTGGTTTGGTGTGTGAAATGAAATTGGTTTGATTGATAAGTGTATGGCGTGGGCCATCACTAGACCGGGGATAAGGCTAGGCCTTGTCCTGTTTCTAGTATCGTGCCGTTATGACGCCGAAATTTTCTAAAATATGTTAGAAAAAAATATATATCATTTATTGAATAAATGAACTGAAAAGAAAATTCATGTGTTGGAATAAATATTTTATCGTTAAAAATATAATTTTAACGTGGAAGTGAATAAAATAAAATATTCATTTACAAAACAGACGGTTTGTTTATGTACACTGATTTGACTGATATTGATTGGGTTGATAAATTTTACACATCGCCCAACTGCACAAATAAAATCTGTGTTTGTTGATGTGAAACCCCACACGGGTATTGGGATGTACACTAGTCCCAATAATTAATTGTATGTCGATCGATAGGTTGACAGACAGTTGTGTTGTGCACTTTGGATGATGGTTGATTATTTATCGTGGCTGTTATATACATGTGTTGTATGGAATCCATATAATTAACCTTATATGGTAATTGATTGGGCCTCATTCCAATTTAGAAAATAAATTAAATTCATGTGTTGAAAGAAATATATTTTCATGTGCTGAAAAATATATAATATTCATGTGTTGAATAAAAGGAAATTCATGTGTTGAGTGTAATATTTTTTAAACGATAAAAATCATAATTTTATAAAATATATTAAATAACAAAAATACTCAGGTGTTGATAGTACTCATTTGTTGAGATTAGTCATGTGTTGAAATAAAATATATATTCATGTGTTGAAATAAAATATATATTCATGTGTGGAAATAAAATATATATTCATGGGTTGAAATAAATAAAATATTCATGTGTTGAAGGAAAATATTCATTTGTGGAATAAAATAAAGAAGTTATTGAAATATATAAAGCCGTGTTGGTTAGATTTGCGCCATTTTGATGTGAACGATATTTATATCGATTTTATTCGAATATTGAAAAAGAAGTGATTTCAAAATATAACGTTTTGAAAATATTATCATTTATATATATCGATGATGTGGAATATTCAATTTTGATTTAAAATTGAATATGAAGTTGAAATCGTTTTGAAAACGAATTTAAAACGATTTATAAAATGCGTTTAGAATTGAAATCGATGAAATATATATAATATATATATATTATATATATTAAATGGCCTGAATTGAACGCGCCGCGCTGCGGTAGTTCGTGAATTTCGACCATTGACTTCGAATTGACGTTACGGGAGATCCGACCGTCGGATTATCCTGAAACCGGGACCGTTGGGTTCGTATCGAAAAGAGCTTTCCAGTGATTATTTGAAATTTGAAATCTAACGGGTGGATTTGGAGATATGTCCAAATCAAATTTAGAAAAGGTCGTTGTAAGTGCAGTTCGACGACCGTTATTGGAAATCGACTGTACGGGCCTTGATAAAATTATTAAAAATATCTATAATTTGTGAAAAATCAAAATATGTGAATAGGAAAGAATTGGGATGAAAAATCCCCTATTCGAAAGGATAAAAATACATTTTTATCGAAATGAACTAGTTTTGAACTAGAATTATAATTCAATATTTTTAAATAAATAAATTGGATTTGAAGTGATTTTAAAAATAATTAGAATTTGATATTGAATATAAGCCGATATATTTAATATCAAATGGAATTTTGGGTTTATCGTGAACCGTGTTTTAAATGACATCGATTCTTTAACCCAATTAAAGATTAAAACTAAGTGGAATTTTAATGAATCTTTAATTAGATTGAAATGATCGAAAGTGGAGTATCACCAGTTTTGCTCCAAGCGATAGTTAAATCTTTAATTAGATTTGAACGTGAAATGGTAATTAATTTTACCGATAACACCGTGGGGTTAGATATGGGGTATTACCAGTTTTGCTCCATGGGATAAATAGGATGGGATTGGGAAATAAAATAAATAATTACTTCGGTGTGGTTCGCTAATCCCGACTAGTTTGAAATGATATTCAAAGGAAGATTTAAGAATAAATTTCAAAGAATTTATCTTTGATAAAATTAATGGGAACCTTTCCCTAAGAATGTGAATTTTTGAATAAAGAAATATTATGAATTGGAATGAGGCGTACGTTGTGTTTGTGTAACATTTATTTATTATATACGTGGGTTATTCAGAAAGGCCGGGTTTATACCCATTCTGAATAAACCGATTCGACAATACGTCGAAGGTGAGGACGGTGGTTGAAGACCGAGGGTCTTCACATCGTTTGGGTGATTACTGATTATCTTGATTGGGCTGTACACCCAAGAGGAGAGAATCGGTTGGTGATCGTCCAGACGTACTTGGAGATCGACGGATATGCGAGGAAAGTGCCTCCGGTTTCGTTCAGACCCAGAACGGACTTGTAAATGGACTGTGTGTCTGACATTGGATTTTATTCTGTGTGATTGATTTCTACTAAATATATATCTGTTTGGCGGCGGGGAATTTATTCTCTTGCTTAACGCCCTTCTCTGAGACGTACGAGCTTAGAGGTTATATATCGATAGATATCAATCACATAGCGTGAATTGCCTGTGTGGCACGCCTAAGTGGCAATGATCAAGGCTTTTGTTGCAAAGCAGAGTCTTGTGGTTGATGATCAAAGCACGGACTTTGTGGCACCGCTTTGTGTAACGTGAATTCGCGAGCCTCACACCTCGGTATGAGTCAAAAACGGGATACGGACTGCAGGGAGAGCACGACGTTTCTTTCTAGCTATAGGTGGTGTCGGTGCTTAAACTGGCTGACATTTATATACTTTTCACCTGTGTGGTTGTTGGATGAGGCGCCTCGATTATTAGGTCTGTTAGGACCGGGAAACGTGTGTTCAGGAATACTAATCCCCGAAAGTAAGGTGGGACCGACCCTGAAGCATCCAAGGATCATAGTGGGGTCCTGAGACATTTGCTAGAGTGTCTCGAATCGGTGGGGATCTTGCCCCTAGCCTCGACTCATGATGGAATCCAATTTCCAATACGTGTCATTCGGTGTTATTTGTAGAGCCTAGTATGGCGACATAGTGGGATGGGGCACTATGCCGTCTACGATTTATACTTATGATTGAAGTTGTTTTCTTCACTTATAGTGATAATAAAAGATGAAATTTCGCTTATCAAAGCATATTTGGCTGTTATAAGAGAAAACCCTATCCTCTGGCTTGCGTTGCATTGTGTGATGGGACCAGGGTCTTATAACGGCTTCATTGTTCTTTACTTTAGCATTGCGTTGTTTGTTTATGCACTGGTATCCTTGGGGTAAAAACCCGTTCTGTGTTATACGGCGTGGTCCCTTGTTTTACCGAACTTTAAAAACCAAATTTATAACTGTTTTAGTTCTCACACCAGTCACATGACTGACCTGGAGTTTATTGTTTTGACCTAAACTCTGGGTGCCCTTATTTTTCACACGGGCAGCTAGTAGTTGGGTTTTGCAGATTTATATTCACAGGACCTGGTTTATAGCTGAAGTGATATTCGGAAAGCTCTGTATCCGTGTATTTCTTCCAGTTATATTTTGTATTATTTTTCCGCTGCAGTATTGTATTTAAACCTCTGATTATCTCTGTTGTATAATATTTATTCATACTCTGTATATTCTTGTATTCTGATGGAATTGTTGTAATAAGCAATGAAATGTTCTTCTGTTTGCGTTCAATGTGTGTTGTTCTCAAGGTAATCCGTGCTTTCCTTCACGGAGAAGTTACAGGCTATTACAGTGGTATCAGAGCTCTGGTTTACAGAGCTCGAGAACAAGGCACATTAGAACCAAATGAAAGAATTCATCAGAAATTGGATTAGTAGTATCCAAGGAGAATTACTCGTTAGAGATGGGGTCAGCAGTATCCTAGAACGAGTCGAAATGGAGTTATTTTTAAAAATAAAAATGAAAACAAACTTTGTTTTGAAAATTTAAAACCATTTTATATACGTATTTGATTATTTTATTTGAATTGAATTTGGACAATCCAATATATAAAGATTTTGCATATACGCCTTGCAAACGTGTATTCGAGGTTTTAATATACTGGATAGATATAGAATCACACTCTAGTCGCCCGGAGACGATGCTGATGATGATCATGACATCATCTGTGTTTGTGTTCGAGTTTCGAAGGTGTGATATCTATATATTTCCATTAGGCTGGTGTGAGAACCAAAACTAGATAGGTTAATTTGTTGTGATTTGGCATCAAAAACATGATTTTCTCTATGTATATTAAAATTATCAATTTGAAACGATAATCCACTAATTGATTGCTGCTTGTATTGTTTGATTTTTGTTTGATTAATTAGAATTTAGAATCATTAGCCAAATTGAATCAAATGTTGAATTGACATGAAAATTGTTTGAAATTGCATGCATATACATGTATATCTATTGAACAGGTCATAGCAAGGAGGCTAAAGAAGAGGAATAAAATTGTTTGCCCGACAAATAGGTACACATTTACTTATTTGTTTGGGTAATGATGATTTTATGAGCCGATTGGCTAGCCGCTTGGCTTTTTATTTTTCTTTTTATACCACCATTGATTGGTGAGGGCCATGGGAGGCTATTTGAAATATCCCGAAGCTCCCGGTGCAGGGGAGGTTATGGCAAAAATTTTCGAAAATTTAGGGTGTTAGCCAAATTTTTGAAAATTTGAAAGGTTCTTAGAAACTAAAAAGTTAAAGAACTTAAGTCGTAATGAAAATAACGGAAGTTGAGTTGATTAGAAAACAACTTTCCGCTTCGTTCCTTTTCGAGGACGAAAAGATTTTAAGTGGGGGAGATTGTAACAACCCGGAAAATCTGAGCCAGTTTAAAATTTTTATTTTGGCAAATATAATGAATTTTGAATATTTAAAATGAATTATTTTAAATAATAACGATGGAAAATTTATTTTCGACGAAGTTAAAACGAATAAATTTTATTTAATTATATAACGAGCCTGAAATGGCCCTGCAGTTCGAAAATTCGATTTCGAATTTCAAATGAATATACAAAATTCGTTTTAAGTCGGAATTGGACGAAACAAGAAATATCTAAATCTGTTTGATCATATCTTTCTAACAAATCCAAGAAACTGAGATTTCACTTTAGAAATTGAAAGATATGTCCAGTTTAAAATTCAGAAAAGTCGCTGTGGAATTTATATATATTTTAATATATATAAAGGCCTTGAAAATAGCCGTTTTGCAAACGACCTCGGATTTCGACGAAACCACTTTTGTTGGGTCCGGGATGTCAAATTATTGCTAGGTTTCAAAATTCATAAATTTCTGAATCAATATGTGAGCGTGGCAAAGTTAAACGTGTTTTGAACAGTTCAGTCAATTCGGGTCGACCAGAAAATGGCCATTTTTCAAACGGTCTCAGAATTCGACGAAATTAGTTTTGTTAGGACCGTATTGTCAATACGAAGCTAGAAATAATTTTTCTGGAATTTTTCGGGTCTTTATGTGACCCCGGTAATTTGAAATGTACGTTCGAATTGAATATATATAGATTTATAATTTAATTTCAATGGAAACTGATCGAAACGATCAAATTGGCTCACGTGACATATCCCACTGTGTTCGGAATGTAGGTAAAACGCTAGGGACGACAGTCGACAGTTTTGATTTCGAGGTCGTATGAAAAGTCAACTTTAAGAGAATTAAAAATAATATTATAAAATAAATATATAATCCCTTAAAACCCCCCTTCCCCTTTCAGATCTGAAAACAACTAAGGAAAATAAATAAAAAACCCGACTTCCTCAGACCCGCTCCTCCCGCGTTGACCTTCCTCGCCGCCATCGATCGTCGAAGACCAAACCCCCTCCCGCGCTTCTCTCTCCTGACTCCTTCCTCCTATGAGACATCGAGCCCCCTCGCGATTGAAGACCCACAACCCGTGAAGCCTTTTTTTTCTCCAGATCGTCGCACCGCGCTGATGGAGGCTGGCCACTGCCGCTCCGCCCCAGGCACCTCCCCCCTCTTCGATTCGATCTCCTCTGGCCGCGACAGGACCACCCCCCCAATCCGATCTGAAGACTGCCGACCCTTCAACCTCCCTTCGACTGACCAGCGCAACCCCCCTCTTGGCCTCCGCGAGCGCAATGAAGCCCCCTTTTCCAACTCGAACGAAGGTGAGTATTTAAACTGATTTTGTTTAAAGTAAAAACTGATTTTTACTTAGGGTTTAAAAACTGATTTTTACTTAGGGTTTAAAAACTGATTTTTACTTAGGGTTTAAAAACTGATTTTTACTTAGGTTTAAAACTGATGTTTACGTATGTTCAAAACTGATTGTTTTTCATTATTCGATTTAAAAAAAAACTGGTTTTTCATGATAAAAATAGGGTTTGAAAAATAAAAACAACATTTGTTTTTGAAAGATAAAAATAGCATTTGTTCTTGGAAAAATAAAATTAGAATTGTTTGAAAATTATGCGATCTTTAGATTTGTAAATATAGAAAAGGAATGATTTTTCTAAAAGGAAGATTATGATTTTTATATATAAAATAACAGGATTTTTATTCAAATAAAATATGATTTGTTCATATGAAAAATAAGAAAGTTACGATTTTTGTGAGATTAAAGAATTGATTGTTATAAATAAAAAGCTTGGATTTTTGTTGTAGAAAAAAAAATATGAAAGTATGATTTTCTTATAAATAAAGATATGATTTTTGGTTCTATGAAAATGCGATTTTTAGTTCGGTAAAAACATTATTTTTATCGTATGAATGAAATAAATCTTATGAGATAAAAGTTCGATCTTTATATATATGAAGTAGCGATAAAAATTCGATTTTTATATATATGAAGTAGCGATAAAAATTCAAGTTTTATAATGTATGAAGCGTTTTAAAAATATAATCTTTATATAGGAGGTTAGCGAGATAAAAATTCGTTCTTTATATAAGAAGTGAAGACATAAAAATATAATTTTTATTCGAGTAGTAAGTTAAAAATATAATTTTTATATTAGACAAAGGTTAAAAATATAATTTTTATACTAGTGGCATATTAAAAAAACGATTTTTATATAGTGAACAATATAAAAATATGATCTTTATTGTGTAGTGAACAATTAAAAATACGATTTTTAATGCGATAAAAAATGTGATTTTTATATATGTAGTGGATACGGGCAACAAAAGTGACAAAGGACGAGAAGGCGAAGATTTCCTACATATGAAGAGTCATGGAGTTTAGATTAGCTTTGGTGAGAACTCCTCACTTTAAATTTTCTTTCCTAGTTAGAAATATATACTAGGATGCAGATGGTGTTTAGTAGCACCCGACACCATCGTCCACAGACCATGGACTTGTTTGTTTGATTGTGAAATTGATTAGATTAGTTGATGTGAATTTGGTTTGGTGTGTGAAATGAAATTGGTTTGATTGATATGTGTATGGCGTGGGCCATCACTAGACCAGGGATAAGGCTAGGCCTTGTCCCGTTTCTAGTATCGTGCCGTTATGCCGCCGAAATTTTCTAAAATATGTTAGAAAAAAAAATATATCATTTATTGAATAAATGAACTAAAAAGAAAATTCATGTGTTGGAATAAATATTTTATCGTTAAAAATATAATTTTAACGTGGAAGTGAATAAAATAAAATATTCATTTACAAACCAGACGGTTTGTTTATGTACACTGATTTGACTGATATTGATTGGGTTGATAAATTTTACACATCGCCCAACTGCACAAATAAAATCTGTGTTTGTTGATGTGAAACCCCACACGGGTATTGGGATGTACACTAGTCCCAATAATTAATTGTATGTCGATCGATAGGTTGACAGACAGTTGTGTTGTGCACTTTGGATGATGGTTGATTATTTATCGTGGCTGTTATATACATGTGTTGTATGGAATCCATATAATTAACCTTATATAGTAATTGATTGGGCTTCATTCCAATTTAGAAAATAAATTAAATTCATGTGTTGAAAGAAATATATTTTCATGTGTTGAAAAATATATAATATTCATGTGTTGAATAAAAGGAAATTCATGTGTTGAGTGTAATATTTTTTAAATGATAAAAATCATAATTTTATAAAATATATTAAATAACAAAAATACTCAGGTGTTGATAGTACTCATTTGTTGAGATTAGTCATGTGTTGAAATAAAATATATATTCATGTGTTGAAATAAAATATATATTCATGTGTGGAAATAAAATATATATTCATGGGTTGAAATAAATAAAATATTCATGTGTTGAAGGAAAATATTCATTTGTGGAATAAAATAAAGAAGTTATTGAAATATATAAAGCCGTGTTGGTTAGATTTGCGCCATTTTGACGTGAACGATATTTATATCGATTTTATTCGAATATTGAAAAAGAAGTGATTTCAAAATATAACGTTTTGAAAATATTAACATTTATATATATCGATGATGTGGAATATTCAATTTTGACTTAAAATTGAATATGAAGTTGAAATCGTTTTGAAAACGAATTTAAAACGATTTATAAAATGCGTTTAGAATTGAAATCGATGAAATATATATAATATATATATTATATATATTAAATGGCCTGAATAGAACGCGCCGCGCTGCGGCAGTTCGTGAATTTCGACCATTGACTTCGACGGGAGATCCGACCATCGGATTATCCTGAAACCCGGACCGTTGGGTTCGTATCGAAAAGAGCTTTCCAGCGAATATTTGAAATTTGAAATCTAACGGTTGGATTTGGAGATACGTCCAAATCAAATTTAGAAAAGGTCGCTGTAAGTGCAGTTCGACGAACGTTGTTGGAAATCGACTGTACGGGCCTTGATAAAATTATTAAAAATATCTATAATTTGTGAAAAATCAAAATATGTGAATTGGAAAGAACTGGGATGAAAAATCCCCTATTTGAAAGGATAAAAATACATTTTTATCGAAATGAACTAGTTTTGAACTAGAATTATAATTCAATATTTTTAAATAAATAAATTGGATTTGAAGTGATTTTAAAAATAATCAGAATTTGATATTGAATATAAGCCGATATATTTTCTATCCAGAGCCTTGTATTTAATATCAAATGGAATTTTGGGTTTATCGTGAACCGTGTTTTAAATGACATCGATTCTTTAACCCAATTAAAGATTAAAACTAAGTGGGAATTTTAATGAATCTTTAATTAGATTGAAATGATCGAAAGTGGAGTATCACCAGTTTTGCTCCAAGCGATAGTTAAATCTTTAATTAGATTTGAACGTGAAATGGTAATTAATTTTACTGATAACACCGTGGTGTTAGATATGGGGTATTACCAGTTTTTCTCCATGAGATAAATAGGATGGGATTGGGAAATAAAATAAATAATTACTTCGGTGTGGTTCGCTAATCCCGACTAGTTTGAAATGATATTCAAAGGAAGATTTAAGAATAAATTTCAAAGAATTTATCTTTGATAAAATTAATGGGAACCTTTCCCTAAGAATGTGAATTTTTGAATAAAGGAATATTCTGAATTGGATTGAGGCGTACGTTGTGTTTGTGTAACATTTATTTATTATATACGTGGGTTATTCAGAAAGGCCGGGTTTATACCCATTCTGAATAAACCGATTCGACAATACGTCGAAGGTGAAGACGGTGGTTGAAGACCGAGGGTCTTCACACCGTTTGGGTGATTACTGATTATCTTGATTGGGCTGTACACCCAAGAGGAGAGAATCGGTTGGTGATCGTCCAGACGTACTTGGAGATCGACGGATATGCGAGGAAAGTGCCTCCGGTTTTGTTCAGACCCAGAACGGACTTGTAAATGGAATGTGTGTATGACATTGGATTTTATTCTGTGTGATTGATTTCTATTAAATATATATCTGTTTGGCCGCGGGGAATTTATTCTCTTGCTTAACGCCCTTCTCTGAGACGTACGAGCTTAGAGGTTATATATCGATAGATATCAATCATATAGCGTGAATTGCCTGTGTGGCACGCCTAAGTGGCAATGATCAAGGCTTCTGTTGCAAAGCAGAGTCTTGTGGTTGATGATCAAAGCACGGCCTTTGTGGCACCGCTTTGTGTAACGTGAATTCGCGAGCCTCACACCTCGGTATGAGTCAAAAACGGGATACGGACTGCAGGGAGAGCTCGACGTTTCTTTCTAGCTATAGGTGGTGTCGGTGCTTAAACTGGCCGACATTTATATACTTTTCACCTGTGTGGTTGTTGGATGAGGCGCCTCGATTATTAGGTCTGTTAGGACCGGGAAACGTGTGTTCAGGAATACTAATCCCCGAAAGTAAGGTGGGACCGACCCTGAAGCATCCAAGGATCATAGTGGGGTCCTGAGACATTTGCTAGAGTGTCTCGAATCGGTGGGGATCTTGCCCCTAGCCTCGACTCATGATGGAATCCAATTTCCAATACGTGTCATTCGGTGTTATTTGTAGAGCCTAGTATGGCGACATAGTGGGATGGGGCACTATGCCGTCTACGATTTATACTTATGATTGAAGTTGTTTTCTTCACTTATAGTGATAATAAAAGATGAAATTTCGCGTATCAAAGCATATTTGGCTGTTATAAGGGAAAACCCTATCCTCTGGCTTGCGTTGCATTGTGTGATGGGACCAGGGTCTTATAACGGCTTCATTGTTCTTTACTTTAGCATTGCGCTGTTTGTTTATGCACTGGTATCCTTGGGGTAAAAACCCGTTCCGTGTTATACGGCGTGGTCCCTTGTTTTACCGAACTTTAAAAACCAAATTTATAACTGTTTTAGTTCTCACACCAGTCACATGACTAACCTGGAGTTTATTATTTTGACCTAAACTCTGGGTGCCCTTATTTTTCACACGGGCAGCTAGTAGTTGGGTTTTGCAGATTTATATTCACAGGACCTGGTTTATAGCTGAAGTGATATTCGGAAAGCTCTGTATCCGTGTATTTCTTCCAGTTATATTTTGTATTATTTTTCCGCTGCAGTATTGTATTTAAACCTCTGATTATCTCTGTTGTATAATATTTATTCATACTCTGTATATTCTTGTATTCTGATGGAATTGTTGTAATAAGCAATGAAATGTTCTTCTGTTTGCGTTCCGATGTGTGTTGTTCTCAAGGTAATCCGTGCTTTCCTTCACGGAGAAGTTACAGGCTATTACAGTGGTATCAGAGCTCTGGTTTACAGAGCTCGAGAACAAGGCACATTAGAACCAAATGAAAGAATTCATCAGAAATTGGATTAGTAGTATCCAATGAGAATTACTCGTTAGAGATGGGGTCAGCAGTATCCTAGAACGAGTCGAAATGGAGTTATTTTTAAAAATAAAAATGAAAACAAACTTTGTTTTGAAAATTTAAAACCATTTTATATACGTATTTGATTATTTTATTTGAATTGAATTTGGACAATCCAATATATAAAGATTTTGCATATACGCCTTGCAAACGTGTATTCGAGGTTTTAATATACTGGATAGATATAGAATCACACTCTAGTCGCCCGGAGACGATGCCGATGATGATCATGACATCATCTGTGTTTGTGTTCGAGTTTCGAAGGTGTGATATCTATATATTTCCATTAGGCTGGTGTGAGAACCAAAACAAGATAGGTTAATTTGTTGTGATTTAGCATCAAAAACATGATTTTCTCTATGTATATTAAAATTATCAATTTGAAACGATAATCCACTAATTGATTGCTGCTTGTATTGTTTGATTTTTGTTTGATTAATTAGAATTTAGAATCATTAGCCAAATTGAATCAAATGTTGAATTGACATGAAAATTGTTTGAAATTGCATGCATATACATGTATATCTATTGAACAGGTCATAGCAAGGAGGCTAAAGAAGAGGAATAAAATTGTTTGCCTGACAAATAGGTACACATTTACTGATTTGTTTGGGTGATGATGATTTTATGAGCCGATTGGCTAGCCGCTTGGCTTTTTATTTTTCTTTTTATACCACCATTGATTGGTGAGGGCCATGGGAGGCTATTTGAAATATCCCGAAGCTCCCGGTGCAGGGGAGGTTATGGCAAAAAATTTCGAAAATTTAGGGTGTTAGCCAAATTTTTGAAAATTTGAAAGGTTCTTAGAAACTAAAAAGTTAAAGAACTTAAGCCGTAATGAAAATAACGGAAGTTGAGTTGATTAGAAAACAACTTTCCGCTTCGTTCCTTTTCAAGGACGAAAAGATTTTAATTGGGGGAGATTGTAACAACCCGGAAAATCTGAGCTAGTTTAAAATTTTTATTTTGGCAAATATAATGAATTTTGAATATTTAAAATGAATTATTTTAAATAATAACGACGGAAAATTTATTTTCGACGAAGTTAAAACGAATAAATTTTATTTAATTATATAACGAGCCTGAAATGGCCCTGCAGTTCGAAAATTCGATTTCGAATTTCAAATGAATATACAGAATTCGTTTTAAGTCGGAATTGGACGAAACAAGAAATATCTAAATCTGTTTGATCATATCTTTCTAACAAATCCAAGAAACTGAGATTTCACTTTAGAAATTGAAAGATATGTCCAGTTTAAAATTCAGAAAAGTCGCTGTGGAATTTATATATATTTTAATATATATAAAGGCCTTGAAAATAGCCGTTTTGCAAACGACCTCGGATTTCGACGAAACCACTTTTGTTGGGTCCGGGATGTCAAATTATTGCTAGGTTTCAAAATTCATAATTTTCTGAATCAATATGTGAGCGTGGCAAAGCTAAACGTGTTTTGAACAGTTCAGTCAATTCGGGTCGACCAGAAAATGGCCATTTTTCAAACGGTCTCAGAATTCGACGAAATTAGTTTTGTTAGGACCGTATTGTCAATACGAAGCTAGAAATATTTTTTCTGGAATTTTTCGGGTCTTTATGTGACCCCGGTAATTTGAAATGTACGTTCGAATTGAATATATATAGATTTATAATTTAATTTCAACGGAAACTTATCGAAACGATCAAATTGGCTCACGTGACATATCCCATTGTGTTCGGAATGTAGGTAAAACGCTAGGGACGACAGTCGACAGTTTTGATTTCGAGGTCGTATGAAAAGTCAACTTTAAGATAATTAAAAATAATATTATAAAATAAATATATAATCCCTTAAAACCCCCCTTCCCCTTTCAGATCTGAAAACAACTAAGGAAAATAAATAAAAAACCCGACTTCCTCAGACCCGCTCCTCCCGCGTTGACCTTCCTCGCCGCCATCGATCGTCGAAGACCAAACTCCCTCCCGCGCTTCTCTCTCCTGACTCCTTCCTCCTATGAGACATCGAGCCCCCTCGCGATTGAAGACCCACAACCCGTGAAGCCTTTTTTTTTCTCCAGATCGTCGCGCCGCGCTGATGGAGGCTGGCCACTGCTGCTCCGCCCCAGGCACCTCCCCCCTCTTCGATTCGATCTCCTCTGGCCGCGACAGGACCACCCCCCCAATCCGAACTGAAGACTGCCGACCCTTCAACCTCCCTTCGACTGACCAGCGCAACCCCCCCTCTTGGCCTCCGCGAGCGCAATGAAGCCCCCTTTTCCAACTCGAACGAAGGTGAGTATTTAAACTGATTTTGTTTAAAGTAAAAACTGATTTTTACTTAGGGTTTAAAAACTGATTTTTACTTAGGGTTTAAAAACTGATTTTACTTAGGGTTTAAAAACTGATTTTTACTTAGGTTTAAAACTGATGTTTACGTATGTTCAAAACTGATTGTTTTTCATTATTCGATTTAAAAAAAAACTGGTTTTTCATGATAAAAATAGGGTTTGAAAAATAAAAACAACATTTGTTTTTGAAAGATAAAAATAGCATTTGTTCTTGGAAAAATAAAATTAGAATTGTTTGAAAATTATGCGATCTTTAGATTTGTAAATATAGAAAAGGAATGATTTTTCTAAAAGGAAGATTATGATTTTTATATATAAAATAACAGGATTTTTATTCAAATAAAATATGATTTGTTCATCTGAAAAATAAGAAAGTTACGATTTTTGTGAGATTAAAGAATTGATTGTTATAAATAAAAAGCTTGGATTTTTGTTGTAGAAAAAAAATATATGAAAGTATGATTTTCTTATAAATAAAGATATGATTTTTGGTTATATGAAAATGCGATTTTTAGTTCGGTAAAAACATTATTTTTATCGTATGAATGAAATAAATCTTATGAGATAAAAGTTCGATCTTTATATATATGAAGTAGCGATAAAAATTCGATTTTTATATATATGAAGTAGCGATAAAAATTCGATTTTTATAATGTATGAAGCGTTTTAAAAATATAATCTTTATATAGGAGGTTAGCGAGATAAAAATTCGTTCTTTATATAAGAAGTGAAGACATAAAAATATAATTTTTATTCGAGTAGTAAGTTAAAAATATAATTTTTATATTAGACAAAGGTTAAAAATATAATTTTTATACTAGTGGCATATTAAAAATACGATTTTTATATAGTGAACAATATAAAAATATGATCTTTATTGTGTAGTGAACAATTAAAAATACGATTTTTAATGCGATAAAAAATGTGATTTTTATATATGTAGTGGATACGGGCAACGAAAGTGACAAAGGACGAGAAGGCGAAGATTTCCTACATATGAAGAGTCATGGAGTTTAGATTAGCTTTGGTGAGAACTCCTCACTTTAAATTTTCTTTCCTAGTTAGAAATATATACTAGGATGCAGACGGTGTTTAGTAACACCCGACACCATCGTCCACAGACCATGGACTTGTTTGTTTGATTGTGAAATTGATTAGATTAGATGATGTGAATTTGGTTTGGTGTGTGAAATGAAATTGGTTTGATTGATATGTGTATGGCGTGGGCCATCACTAGACTAGGGATAAGGCTAGGCCTTGTCCCGTTTCTAGTATCGTGCCGTTATGCCGTCGAAATTTTCTAAAATATGTTAGAAAAAAAAATATATATCATTTATTGAATAAATGAACTAAAAAGAAAATTCATGTGTTGGAATAAATATTTTATCGTTAAAAATATAATTTTAACGTGGAAGTGAATAAAATAAAATATTCATTTACAAACCAGACGGTTTGTTTATGTACACTGATTTGACTGATATTGATTGGGTTGATAAATTTTACACATCGCCCAACTGCACAAATAAAATCTGTGTTTGTTGATGTGAAACCCCACACGGGTATTGGGATGTACACTAGTCCCAATAATTAATTGTATGTCGATCGATAGGTTGACAGACAGTTGTGTTGTGCACTTTGGATGATGGTTGATTATTTATCGTGGCTGTTATATACATGTGTTGTATGGAATCCATATAATTAACCTTATATGGTAATTGATTGGGCCTCATTCCAATTTAGAAAATAAATTAAATTCATGTGTTGAAAGAAATATATTTTCATGTGTTGAAAAATATATAATATTCATGTGTTGAATAAAAGGAAATTCATGTGTTGAGTGTAATATTTTTTAAATGATAAAAATCATAATTTTAAAAAATATATTAAATAAAAAAAATACTCAGGTGTTGATAGTACTCATTTGTTGAGATTAGTCATGTGTTGAAATAAAATATATATTCATGTGCTGAAATAAAATATATATTCATGTGTGGAAATAAAATATATATTCATGGGTTGAAATAAATAAAATATTCATGTGTTGAAGGAAAATATTCATTTGTGGAATAAAATAAAGAAGTTATTGAAATATATAAGGCCGTGTTGGTTAGATTTGCGCCATTTTGACGTGAACGATATTTATATCGATTTTATTCGAATATTGAAAAAGAAGTGATTTCAAAATATAACGTTTTGAAAATTATCATTTATATATATCGATGATGTGGAATATTCAATTTTGATTTAAAATTGGATATGAAGTTGAAATCGTTTTGAAAACGAATTTAAAACGATTTATAAAATGCGTTTAGAATTGAAATCGATGAAATATATATAATATATATATTATATATATTAAATGGCCTGAATAGAACGGCCGCGCTGCGGCAGTTCGTGAATTTCGACCATTGACTTCGACGGGAGATCCGACCGTCGGATTATCCTGAAACCGGGACCGTTGGGTTCGTATCGAAAAGAGCTTATTTGAAATTTGAAATCTAACGGTTGGATTTGGAGATACGTCCAAGTCAAATTTAGAAAAGGTCGCTGTAAGTGCAGTTCGACGACCGTTATTGGAAATCGACTGTACGGGCCTTGATAAAATTATTAAAAATATCTATAATTTATGAAAAATCAAAATATGTGAATTGGAAAGAACTGGGATGAAAAATCCCCTATTTGAAAGGATAAAAATACATTTTTATCGAAATGAACTAGTTTTGAACTAGAATTATAATTCAATATTTTTAAATAAATAAATTGGATTTGAAGTGATTTTAAAAATAATCAGAATTTGATATTGAATATAAGCCGATATATTTTCTATCCAGAGCCTTGTATTTAATATCAAATGGATTTTTGGGTTTATCGTGAACCGTGTTTTAAATGACATCGATTCTTTAACCCAATTAAAGATTAAAACTAAGTGGAATTTTAATGAATCTTTAATTAGATTGAAATGATCGAAAGTGGAGTATCACCAGTTTTGCTCCAAGCGATAGTTAAATCTTTAATTAGATTTGAACGTGAAATGGTAATTAATTTTACCGATAACACCATGGTGTTAGATATGGGGTATTACCAGTTTTGCTTCATGAGATAAATAGGATGGGATTGGGAAATAAAATAAATAATTACTTCAGTGTGGTTCGCTAATCCCGACTAGTTTGAAATGATATTCAAAGGAAGATTTAAGAATAAATTTCAAAGAATTTATCTTTGATAAAATTAATGGGAACCTTTCCCTAAGAATGTGAATTTTTGAATAAAGGAATATTCTGAATTGGATTGAGGCGTACGTTGTGTTTGTGTAACATTTATTTATTATATACGTGGGTTATTCAGAAAGGCCGGGTTTATACCCATTCTGAATAAACCGATTCGACAATACGTCGAAGGTGAAGACGGTGGTTGAAGACCGAGGGTCTTCACATCGTTTGGGTGATTACTGATTATCTTGATTGGGCTG
The DNA here is from genome assembly GCA_030737875.1 of Allium sativum. Lineage (NCBI taxonomy): Eukaryota > Viridiplantae > Streptophyta > Magnoliopsida > Asparagales > Amaryllidaceae > Allium > Allium sativum. The sequence goes on along the minus strand of JASFAX010000042.1, from coordinate 440,916 downwards.
TACACCCAAGAGGAGAGAATCGGTTGGTGGTCGTCCAGACGTACTTGGAGATCGACAGATATGCGAGGAAAGTGCCTCCGGTTTCGTTCAGACCCAGAACGGACTTGTAAATGGACTATGTGTATGACATTGGATTTTATTCTGTGTGATTGATTTCTATTAAATATATATCTGTTTGGCGGCGGGGAATTTATTCTCTTGCTTAACGCCCTTCTCTGAGACGTACGAGCTTAGAGGTTATATATCGATAGATATCAATCACATAGCGTGAATTGCCTGTGTGGCACGCCTAAGTGGCAATGATCAAGGCTTCTGATGCAAAGCAGAGTCTTGTGGTTGATGATTAAAGCACGGCCTTTGTGGCACCGCTTTGTGTAACGTGAATTCGCGAGCCTCACACCTCGGTATGAGTCAAAAACGGGATACGGACTGCAGGGAGAGCACGACGTTTCTTTCTAGCTATAGGTGGTGTCGGTGCTTAAACTGGCCGACATTTATATACTTTTCACCTGTGTGGTTGTTGGATGAGGCGCCTCGATTATTAGGTCTGTTAGGACCGGGAAACGTGTGTTCAGGAATACTAATCCCCGAAAGTAAGGTGGGACCGACCCTGAAGCATCCAAGGATCATAGTGGGGTCCTGAGACATTTGCTAGAGTGTCTCGAATCGGTGAGGATCTTGCCCCTAGCCTCGACTCATGATGGAATCCAATTTCCAATACGTGTCATTCGGTGTTATTTGTAGAGCCTAGTATGGCGACATAGTGGGATGGGGCACTATGCCGTCTATGATTTATACTTATGATTGAAGTTGTTTTCTTCACTTATAGTGATAATAAAAGATGAAATTTCGCGTATCAAAGCATATTTGGCTGTTATAAGGGAAAACCCTATCCTCTGGCTTGCGTTGCATTGTGTGATGGGACCTGGGTCTTATAACGGCTTCATTGTTCTTTACTTTAGCATTGCGCTGTTTGTTTATGCACTGGTATCCTTGGGGTAAAAACCCGTTCCGTGTTATACGGCGTGGTCCCTTGTTTTACCGAACTTTAAAAACCAAATTTATAACTGTTTTAGTTCTCACACCAGTCACATGACTGACCTGGAGTTTATTGTTTTGACCTAAACTCTGGGTGCCCTTATGTTCCACATGGGCAGCTAGTAGTTGGGTTTTGCAGATTTATATTCACAGGACCTGGTTTATAGCTGAAGTGATATTCGGAAAGCTCTGTATCCGTGTATTTCTTCCAGTTATATTTTGTATTATTTTTCCGCTGCAGTATTGTATTTAAACCTCTGATTATCTCTGTTGTATAATATTTATTCATACTCTGTATATTCTTGTATTCTGATGGAATTGTTGTAATAAGCAATGAAATGTTCTTCTGTTTGCGTTCCGATGTGTGTTGTTCTCAAGGTAATCCGTGCTTTCCTTCACGGGGAAGTTACGGGCTATTACAACTTTAGAGCAACCATCATCACCCAACTCAGGACACTTTAGAGTTGTCATGCTCAGAACACCTTAGAGCAATCATCATCACCCAACTCAGGACACTTTAGAGTTGTCATGCTCAGAACACCTTAGAGCAATCATCATCACCCAACTCAGGACACTTTAGAGTTGTCACCGAACACATTCATCACTTCGAGCCTTCCTACTTGAACCACCTCGAAGCTACACCATCACCGAGCTCTCTTTGGAAGACCCAAACCTGGTCTTCCTGGGAAGATCCTAAAACCTGGTCTTCCTGGGAAGATTCAAAACCTGGTCTTCCTGGGAAGATTCAAAACCTGGTCTTCCTGGGAAGATCCAAAACCTAGTCTTCCTGGGAAGATCCAAAACCTGCCCTTCCCAGAAAGACCCAGACTCCCTCCTGGTCCTTCTGGACCGACCAGAGCCTTCTCTTCTCCTTCTGGACCGACCAGAACCTTCTCTGGTCCTTCTGGACCAACCAGAATCTTCTCTGCTCCTTCTGGACCGACCAGAATCTTCTCTGCTCCTTCTGGACCGACCAGAACCTTCTCTGGTCCTTCTGGACCGACCAGAACCTTCTCTGGTCCTCCAAAACCGACCAGAATCATTTCTGCTCCTTCTGGACCAACCAGAATCACTTCTGCTCCTCCAAAACGACCAGAATCACTTTTGCTCCTTCTGGACCAACCAGAATCACTTCTGCTCCTCAAAACTGACTAGAATCACTTCTGCTCCTTCTGGACCAACCAGAATCACTTCTGCTCCTCCAAAACCGACCAGAATCACTTCTGCTCCTTCTGGACCAACCAGAATCACTTCTGCTCCTCCAAAACCGACCAAAATCACTTCTGCTCCTTCTGGACCAACCAGAATCACTTCTGCTCCTCCAAAACCGATCAGAATCACTTATGCTCCTTCTGGACCAACCAGAATCAGTTTTGCTCCTCCAAAACCGACCAGAATCACTTCTGCTCCTTCTGGACCAACCAGAATCACTTCTGCTCCTCCAAAACCGAGCAGAATCACTTATGCTCCTTCTGGACCAACCATAATCACTTATGCCCCTCCAAAACCAACCAGAACCTTCTCTGCTCCTTTTCGACTTCAATTTCGACCTGAATCAAAAGTTATGCCCTATACAAGACTGACAGGGCAAAATGGTCACAAACAAAATCGTTAAAATTTATGGACATGTCTCACATCCCCATAAGCAACATACCAGAAGATGAGAATGATCCAACCCTCCAGGAATAAAATAAAAATATTTTACGATCTTCCGATACGTAAAATGCGGGCTGTTACATTCTTCCCCCCTTAAGAATTTCGCCCCCGAAATTCCAAGCAAATACAAGCAACCATAACAATTCCGCATGCCTATCATCCATGAGAAGTTAGTCATATCACCCAGACTAGCAACCATCAAGCCATTCATCCATAGCCTTACCTAGCACGCGGAATTCTATCAAACAACATGACCGTATACCTCCTAAGCTATTTCGTGTTGTTCCCCTCAAACACGAAGAAACTTACGAGGTCTCGTAACTACGGACTCAACTTCTAGGTTTTATACTGCCTTGGAGAAACCACCCCATTCGGAAATACTCCTCCGAATGAATCCTTTCTCCAAAAGATCGCGAACTCGCACCTCTTACTCTTGCTGTTCCTTAGGCACCATCTGCCTAAGAGGTAAAACGTTAGACCTAGCCCCCTCAATCAAAACGATCCTAAACTCATCTCACGATGCGGCAGCAACCCTTCTTCAAAGGCATTCTCAAACTCCTTTGCGACTAGCACAGATGAAAAGTCTTCTTGTAGAATCCCAAGCGAAAAACTTACGAAGATACCTTCTTCGAGCTTACATCTAACCAACACCTTTCGCCCTTCCACATCCCCGACTCTCACCTCTAGCTTCTCGCAATATACCCTTGCCGCATATCTCTTGAGCCAATCTATGCCCAAGATGATCCCAAACCCAGCGGAGATCATCACAAAAACCATACACAAAGAGGCAACCATGACTCGACAAAGCAAGAACATGCCAAACATACACAAACTAGACGAACCCTCAACTGGATTAGTCTATCACGCATCTCGGGTTTCAAACCCAAGCGACACACATGCTCATAACGAACAAACGAACGCGAAGCTCCAGTATCAAACAACACTCGAACTGAAACACTTTTAACGGAAAGAGTCCCTTGCACCACGACACCCTTTCCTTTCTCCTCAACAGTCGGACCCCTCAAAGAATACGGCACGGCTTCCAAAGCATAAGCCTTCACGATCTGCTTTCCCTTAGCTGCTTCCGGACAATCCTTCTTCTCATGCCCAGACTTTCCACACTTGAAGCACTTCTTCTCAGCCTTGGGATTCTTGCACTTGTTAGAAAAATGGCCTTTCTGCCAGCAGTTATAGCAAGTCACTTCACCCTTCTGCTTTTTCTTTCCACTTTCTCCTTCCTGTTGTTGCTGCCTTGATGCAAGCTTTCTCTTCATTGCATCTTCAATACCCAAGTCTCCAAAGATTCGAACACATGAATCCATCCACCTCTGAACCTCTTCAGCTGGTTCAGTTCCCTTGAATGGTTTCCCTCCTAGAGATATAAAGTCCTCGCACATCTTTGCAAAATCTACTCTAGGAACTCGCACACCTACATCTACCGTAGCCGCCACTGGAGCGGGTACCCTTCGCATAATTGCTTCTGCCATGGCTTCAAACATGGCCGGGTAATCTGGTTCATCACCATTTCCCCCTCCAGTATTAGCTCTCCTAGCAGCATGTCTTGATGGTCGTCTACTCATTCTAAATCTGCAATCTAGAATAATTAGCCACTTCTAAGAAAAACTTCTAAAGAGATACAACCGCTACTACTATATATGTTAATATATATAGTAAACACCCAACTGAAATCTACAAATACGTCTCTCATACGTAATTACGTCTTTGAACTTTGGCCAAAATCGTTGACCAAAGCTCTGATACCAAATGTGACGACCGCCCATAACCCCTGCACTAAACAAGTGAAATAATGCGTTGAAAGGTGTGCCAGGCTGCTATGGACGATCATCAGAGTAGGTAAACACATCAAAACCTGTCGTAGAACTCACAGCGCAAGGATAAAATATAGTAGAACATATACAACAGGTAATAGTAATGAGATATCATATAGCAAGCTTTTGAAACTTTCTCAACATCCCGAGAAATTATCCAACTGATATCAAAGTTTGTACATAAGGCCTCACTATAACTCTCATACAACTCAAACAGCGGAAACAGAAATACTAGCTAGTAATAAAACTGGTACGCCAGCCTCCTGCTCGTCTTCGCTCAGCTTCCCCGTCTCACTAAGCTCCACTACCTGTAACCTGCTACTTAGTCTGCCTATCCACAACCGGATGAACGGCCCAAGGTAATAAGAGGAGACATAAAACCTTGAGTCAGACAATAGTCTTAGTGAGCGATAAAACAGCTAACAAACTTCAACAAGAAAGTATATGAGAATGGGTAAATGAATAACTTATCTACCCACATCACCAGAGAAGAACTCAACTTTATCTTCCCCACATCGGACAGTGACAGCCTTTACACCAAGCATTTCAACCATTAATCCATAGAAACCAGAACAACCATTCAATCATAGAGAACACACATAACATCCAGATTATATAAGTCTCACCCAGACAACCCTAATCGAGTTTAACATCCCTCAAGTACTCTTGCCAAAGGCCTAGACCAATATCACTTAAGCACTCAAAGCACATCTTCCTCGACTTTGGATAATCTATGTGAGATAGTACAAACAGAACAACCAATCATCCATGACTGACTCTGGCTATCACCACCAATCCTGCTTTGAAAGCATCGTTATCGTATGACTGGCCCATATTGCCATCCGTCAAGGGCCATACTCGAAACCCCGGTTCTAGCAAAACTCCATACGCCATACAACGAAACGTATTCTAGGCCATACAACGAAACCCAGGGTATTCGACCATACAACGAAATCATATAACCCTTGCTTTGAGCCCGCTAGAACCTATGACAACGATGACTTCTCAGCCTTCGCATATCTAGTCGTCGTCTCTGACGACTCATTCACAAGCTCTGAGCACTTTAGAGTTGTCATGCTCAGAACACTTTAGAGCAATCATCATCACCTAACTCAGGACACTTTAGAGTTGTCATGCTCAGAACACCTTAGAACAATCATCATCACCCAACTCAGGACACTTTAGAGTTTTCACCGAACACGTTCATCACTTCGAGCCTTCCTACTTGAACCACCTCGAAGCTACACCATCACCGAGCTCTCTTTGGAAGACCCAAACCTGGTCTTCCTGGGAAGATCCTAAAACCTGGTCTTCCTGGGAAGATCCAAAACCTGGTCTTCCGGGGAAGATCCAAAACCTGGTCTTCCTGGGAAGATCCAAAACCTGGTCTTCCTGGGAAGATCCAAAACCTGCCCTTCCCAGAAAGACCCAGACTCCCTCCTGGTCCTTCTGGACCGACCAGAGCCTTCTTTGCTCCTTCTGGACCGACCAGAACCTTCTCTGGTCCTTCTGGACCAACCAGATTCTTCTCTGCTCCTTCTGGACCGACCAGAATCTTCTCTGCTCCTTCTGGACCGACCAGAACCTTCTCTGGTCCTTCTGGACCGACCATAACCTTCTCTGGTCCTCCAAAACCGACCAGAATCACTTCTGCTCCTTCTGGACCAACCAGAATCACTTCTGCTCCTCTAAAACGACCAGAATCACTTCTGCTCCATCTGGACCAACCAGAATCACTTCTGCTCTTCCAAAACCGACCAGAATCACTTATGCTCCTTATGGACCAACCATAATCACTTCTGCTCCTCCAAAACCGACCAGAATCACTTCTGCTCCTTCTGGACCAACCAGAATCACTTCTGCTCCTCCAAAACCGACCAGAATCACTTCTGCTCCTTCTGGACCAACCAGAATCACTTCTGCTCCTCCAAAACCGACCAGAATCACTTCTGCTCCTTCTGGACCAACCAGAATCACTTCTGCCCCTCCAAAACCGACCAGAACCATCTCTGCTCCTTTTCGACTTCAATTTCGACCTGAGTCAAAAGTTATGCCCTGTACAAGACTGACAGGGCAAAATGGTCACGAATAAAATCGGTAAAATTTATGGACATGTCTCACATCCCCATAAGCAACATACCAGAAGATGAGAATGATCCAACCCTCCGGGAATAAAATAAAAATATTTTACGATCTTTCGATACGTAAAATGCGGGCTGTTACACCTTGGATCCTGCAGGGCCGGTCCACTCTTACGTTTGTGGATTAGTTATTCCTGAACACATGTTTCCCGATCCTATAGTACCTAAACCGAGGTGCCTCATCCAACATCCACATAAGTAATATGTCTGGGGTGTAAAACCATAACACAAACTTCTAGCTAGAAAGAAACGTGCTGCTCTCCCTGCGTTCCCTTACCGCGTTTTAGATTCTTACCGGTGTGTGAGGCTCGTGAGGTCACGCTATACACAAAGCTTTGCCATTTAAGGCTATGCTTTGGCCTTAAATCCACAAGGCCCTGCTTTGCAACAATAAGCCTTGATCATCATATCTTAATATGCCACATTGTCAAACCATATTATATCATTCATCATCTTTCAACATATAGAAGGGAGGTGTTAAGAAAGAGAATAAATTCTCCGCCACCAACTTCTATATATTTATTAGAGAATCAATAAACATAAAATTTAGCGGAGTACAATGTCAGACATACAATCCATTTATAAGCTTATGTTCTGGGTTTGAACGAAAGCCATATCCGTACAATCAACATGTATGTTTGAACAATTACCACTTTTGACCCGTGAATTGGGAGCAATTCAATTCCAGGCATCGGTCGCTGTCCATTCGATGTGAAGATTGATGGTCTTCAATCGCCGTCTTCAAATCTTCGATTTAACGTCGTATAATTATTTGGAATGAGATTAAACTCGGACTTTCCAAACAATCTTCGCATATTAAATTTGAAAACCATTTTATATCGTTATTTATATTTAATAACGATTTATTTCTAATTTATATAAATAAAAACCTTTCAACGATTATCTCTAGTGCGTTCACAAACCACTTAAATAGATATTTATTATTAATACATTTACTTAGCGCATAAAAATACATTCATCTCTAATATCTTAACATAACACTAACATATGTTTATATTTCATATGTATTAACATGATTCTAAAATATGAATATATTTCATATGCAATAACATGATTCCAAAATATGTATATATTTCATATGCATTTTCATGACTCAAAAATATGATTATTTGCATATGCATTTTCATGACTCAAAAATATGATTATTTTCATATGCATTTTCATGTCATTAAAATATGATAACATTTCATATGCATTAACATGGTTCTAAGATATGTATATATTTCATATGCAATAACATGATTCCAAAATATGTATATATTTCATATGCAATAACATGATTCCAAATATGTATATATTTCATGTGCGTTTTCATGACTCAAAAAATACGATTATCTCTAATGCGTTTACAAACTACTTAAATAGATATTCATTATTAATACATTTACTTAGCGCATAAAAATAAATTCATCTCTAATATCTTAACATAACACTAACATATGTTTATGATTCATAAACCTAAACGCAACACTAAAATATGTTTATATTTTTTATGCTATAACGCTACACTAAAAATGATTAAATTTCCTATGCATTAGTGCTACACTTAAGTATGGTTTTATTTCATATGTATTATCATGACTTTCAAAATGATTATTCTTTCATACGCAATTTTTATAACATTAAAAATGATTATTCTTTCATATGAAATTTCATAATATGCAAAATAATTATTCTTTCATATGCATTAACCTATGTAACTTTCCCATGCATTAACAAACGTATGTTTTCATATGCATTCTCATATGTATGTTTTCCTATGCATTCTCATATGTATGTTTTCATATGCATTCTCATATGTATGTTTTCATATGCATTCTCATACGTGTGTTTTCATATGCATTCTCATATGTGTGTTTTCCTATGCATTCTCATATGCATGCTTTTCTATGCATTTTCATATGTGTGTTTTCATATGCATTCTCATATGTATGTTTTCATATGCATTCTCATATATAACTTCATGTGCATTAATATGATTTAATTTCATATTCGTTAACGTTATAATAAAATATGATTTAATTTCATATTCTTTAACGCTATAACAAAATATGATTTAAGTTCATATCTTATAAATACACTAAAAATATATTCATTCATGTTTTATGAAAACATTAAAAATATGTTTAATTACATGCCTTACTTAAGATGCTAAAAATATGTTTGCATTCATATTTTTTTTACTTATACAATGAAAATATGTTTATTTTCTTATTTTACTTAACATGCTAAAAATATATTAACATTCATGTTTTTACTTAAACAATGAAAATATGTTTTACTCATGTTAGTAAATTTTCTATTTACACTAACGAGCTCAAAATATAATAAATTTCCTGTTTACATGTACGCACTAAAAATATGGTTACTTTTCTATTCAGATGAACGCACTAAAAATATGATTACTTTTCTATTCACATGAACGCACTAAAAATATGGTTACTTTTCTATTCACATGAACGCACTAAACATTTCACATGAACGCACTAAAAATATGGTTAATTTTCTATTCACATGAACGCACTAAAAATATGGTTACTTTTCTATTCACATGAACGCACTAAAAATATGGCTACTTTTCTATTCACATGAACGCACTAAAAATATGGCTACTTTTCTATTCACATGAACGCACTAAAAATATGGCTACTTTTCTATTCATACGAACGCACTAAAAATATGGTCACTTTTCTATTTACATGAACGCACTAAAAATATGGTTACTTTTCTATTCACATGGACGCACTAAAAATATGGATATGGTCACTTTTCTATTCACATGAACGCACTAGTTACTTTTCTATTCACATGGACGCACTAAAAATATGGTTACTTTTCTATGCACATGAACGCACTAAAAATATGGTTACTTTTCTATTCACATGAACGCACTAAAAATATGGTTACTTTTCTATTCACATGAACGCACTAAAAATATAGTTACTTTTCTATTCACATGAATGCACCCCAAATAATAGCACATAAAGTATGGTGTCCAGTTTGCATATTAACAATACGATACACAACATAATATTGGGTGTCAAGTTTCATTCCAAACAATAAGATGAACAACATAATATTGGGTGTCAAGTACTTATGTCAATACACATCATAATCGCATAAATTTTGGTGTCAAACTTTCATGAATCAAGCTCCAAAGTTTATTTTGTAAACCAAGATGAAAGATCTAAGCTCTTTTTTTTAATTTGTGAATCAAAAATGAAAGATCCAAATTTTATTTTTATTTTGTGAAACAAAACAGAAATCAAACTTTATTTAATAATAAAATGAAAGTTCTAATCTTTATTTTATAAATCAACATGAAAGCCCAAAACTTTATTTTATAAATAAATCATGAAAGATCATATCTTTGTTTCATAATTCTACATAAAAGATCAAATCTTTGCTTTAAAAATCAAGTAAAAATTCTAATTTCATTTGTTACAACAAAATAAAAGATCCAACTTCATTTGTTTGACATAGATCTAAGCTGTCATGGATATTCCCACATCAACACAATTCATACTACAATCAATCCGAACACAATTCATCCCATACATGATTATCCACATATATTTATGAATCTAAATTAATCATCGATTAACCGTCTTTAACACATTTCTCAAAAATAAAATAGAAAACTCACATAAACATACTTATTCAAAGATTTTTAAGGCAATAGAAAATAATTAAATTTAGATTTAATTAAAAGTTCAGAATATCTCACCTTGGTATATGATCAGAACTAGAGTCAAAGAAAGTCAGAAATGAGTTTATAACAAATCTAGCAGGTTGTGTTGTGTCACGCTGTTCCAATATTGTCAAACTCATCGAGTTCTGTATTGATGGAGGAAGGAAGAAATTTTTATGGAGGAAGGAAGAAGAGAATGGCGGCTATGGCTTGGAGAGGAAGAAAAAAAGATGGGTATGAGAATAGAATACTGCAGCAATAACCAAGTAAAGGAATAGGGATATAAATAGAGCTGCTTGGCCAAAAGAATCGGATGGTTTCTCACCAATTTAAATTTTCCTTTAATTTCTTTGCGCCTTTATATATACGGCTATGAAGAGGCATTGGTTACAACCCTTCATGTATTTTATTTAATTTGAAAGGTTCAATTAAGAGTAGCATAATGTATAAAACATTTTAACTACAAGAACCAATATATATATATATATATATATATATATATATAGAGAGAGAGAGAGAGGGGGGGGGGGGGAAGAAAGCCTTACGCATCTTTTCCCTAAAGAAGTAATAAACTGACTACACAAATTACACTAAATGGAGAGAAAATCCTTTTATTTTCTCTTTTTAATTTGCATTGATTGATTCATTTAAGCTAGTATTAAAATTATTCATGTAACGACCCAGGGATTTTCGGCCCCGAAAATCGACATAAATATCCTCATGCCGACCCTCCATACCGAAAACACTGGAACATTTATAGAAAGAAATTAGAGGGTGAGATAAGAGAGAAAGAAAGTTAGAATAGAAGAAGAAGAATTACCAACACAGAGTCTCACATCGCAGCGGAACAAAATATAATACAGAAATAAATCTTTACTGAAAACTTTAAAATACTTACAATATCAGAGTACAACACACATCTGGACAGTTTTGATAATCTGTCCTCATATATATATAATCACACAGCGGAATATCATTCGTATGAACGTCTTCAGCTCGTCGCTGGACTTCACGGTACCTGATCACCTGAACCTGTACATCCGGGCTAACCCGAGCATTTACAAAACACCGGGTCAGTCTGGTGGACCAGAGTGAGATAAACTCGCACAGCAGTAAGGTATCACACAACTTGATTTTAAAGTTAAAATCCTTTCGAAAGAAAAAGATAATCGTTAGACCGATCCGCACATAAACACGGACGCTTTTTACCTTATGATAATCCAAACTAGTTTTTGAAATCGATATCTTGATCTGATATTATGATAATGTCTAGATACAGATAATTAACAAATCTAGAGGAACGCTTGCATCTCACGCTCCCCGTATATAGTATACAATCGAAAACCGCGGGCGCTTATTGAATATTGGATTTCCAACTTGACAAGGTATGGGACCACCTTCCGCACGTGTATCTCTAGAGACGAATACACAGGGTTCAACAAGAACGTCTTGCAACCCGGCCCTCACATGACCGACCACTCATTTCGCTTGAGTGTATCGAATGTATATCACCAACGGTTGGACTCAAACCACCGTTCCCGAATGGGCAGAATCGATAGATTAAGAAACAAAAGGAATTTCTCTAGATAGGTGATCATACACCCTAATGGGAGCGACCCACATAGCCATGCTGCATGCCCGATTGTTGTCATTTCCCGGTTGATGAGGCTTGAGGTCAGAACACATCTGATCATCATACACTTTGAATGCCACATCGTCAGATTCGCCAAATCACTAATTGACGTCCACAAAAATACTCTAGTCGTTAAGCTAGAGAAGGTGTCCAGTCTTCTCTGCCACCAACAGAGATACGTTTGTAAAAATCAACGTACGCGATTCTTAAGAACTACTCTGTCAGACATTCGTCCATACAAGTCATCCAGGAACAGGATGAACCGAATGTACTCTCCTACTGCATCCAATATAGGAATCACCCCATGGATCAGTAGCGATGGTCCTTGCAATCCACAGTTTCAACCACGACAGAACCCCAGTATATCTCCGAGTCGAATCAGAGATTGTAAGTGGTTCTTCCGCTTTATGAAGATCTATGGTCTTCACATGCTCCATCTCGATCGTCTTTTGATCTATTCTGTAGATTTCGTATTTGTTGGTTGGAATGGTTTTCGAATATACATTCGATTCCGGTCTTTCCATACCAACAATCGTAAGGGTCAGGCTTGATAGTCGGTTCTTTAACTATCAAGTAAAACATCCATGAAATCATAAAAATAGATTTACTGGCCTGGTACTCAGCATCACTTGGCTTTTGAAACTTCTCGCCCAATTCCCTTTTTAATTCCATTAATAGGGAAAATATATTCTTATATAATTTTCTTTACTTTGGAAATCTTGTCGCACACTCTCGCCATTACCAACTAGTATTATCCTTGGATAATCCCGTAGCCGTTCAAGTTGGGGTATTTTAATTACCTCTCAGACCTTGACCAACAACGTTCTTATCTTCAGATGAATACGAGTTGTAATTCAGAACCCCGATATTATTATTTCAATCCCTATTTTCAATCCCGTTTACCAATATCGCATTTAAATCCCTTTTAACCAATTTCCTTTTCTTTCTAGAAATCTCCTTTCGAATTAATTTAACTTAATGCCAATATTAAGTATTTTCATTTAAAACCAACGTTTAACTCACATTCCATTTATAAACTTCGTTTATATATTTTAGGTTTAATATAAACCCATTTACATATTCTCCTTCTTGTACTTAATTCAAACGTTAAGTGAAACCTTCATTTACGCCTTATCTTCGTTTAAACCTCTTTGTTGCTTCACTATAAAATTCGAGTTCAAACAATAAAACTCAACACTGGCCTTTTTCCAATACTCGACATTTCATTTCAAACTTGGTTTCTTAAAGGTATTTCATTAGTGATTACCAACTCATTTATTTCAACATTCATCATTCAAATCAATTTTCTCCTTTATTTACTATAAAAATAAATTCCCTTTTAATACCTTTCTAGGGTAAATCAATTACTCATTAAGTTAATTCACTAATTTAAGGTCTACTAAGTTCAAATGGTCGACTCCATTTACCCCAAGCAATAATTACTCTCCTAACCAACTCTTTTTAATTCCTTCTTTAAGTTAATTAAAATATAATTAATTAAAATATAATTAATTTAAATAACTTTATTTAAACATTCCTTAGACGAAATCAATCAAATACTTGATCGCTTTGCTTTTAATTCTTATTAACATAAGAATTCATTTTATAAAACAAATTTCATAATTTCTATATAAACTTTAAATAAATAATTAATTAAATATTTATTTCCCTTTTTATATAACCTTTCAACGTAGTAACTTCCAAAATATATTTTCGTTATAAAACATATTTATAACTCGAATATTATCAATCCACTATCGATAAAACTCCTATTTCATAAATCGATCGATTTATAGCCAGGTGATGCCGATTGCCCCACCACACTACCCACTGGTTATTATCAGAACAAAAGTTGAAATAAGGTTCAACAATCAATAATAATCAACCATCCATTTTATATATGACTGAGAATTTCTATCATGGTCATCAATCAATAACAGATCATTCAAACAATTCAACCATTTTCAAACACGTTTATAAACGTGACCAATCAAGGGAAATTACTCTATTCGGGTCAAATCAAAATGATTGGTGTATTACTGAAATTAAACGACCGTTTAATTTCAGAATTTGAATCAATAATAAATATATAACTGGCCAACTGTCAACCACTAGCAATCAGAACACACAGAATAAAAACCCAATTTATATAAAATATAAATGGGAAGGGCTGAGTGAGTTTGACTCACCTGGATTTAAATCCGTTGATAACAGTCTGATTTTGTCCAATTAAACTGACGTTTAATTCGAAATAAAATTCCCGTTACTTCAGATCTGGCCCAGACCTGCTCCATCTCGAAGTACACGTCTCCACGGTCCCAACGCAACTGACCGCGTCAAAATCTGATATCATATGAGCCCGAAATCGTATAAACAAGTTTATATATTAAATTAATTATTAAAACATAGATTTTCCTTGTTTGAACTAAACCGGGCCTTTACCTTATCAAGCCGGCCCAAACTCCACAACCCGTTTGCTCTTTAAAACCCTTCCCACCGATCCATTATCTCATTAATCAGCGGCCTCATCATTTTCCCAAATCAAACCCTAAATCCTCATTTGATTCCAGCAGCAAGAATGGCGTCGCCCCTTCGTCCTTCGATCCATCACCATGGCGTCGCGATTAAGCCCCCCTCCCATTGTCGTCACGTGGTATCGAGCGAAGGCTTCAACAGAAAAACGAAAGCTAAGTTTTCGTTTACTAAATTTTAATTGTTGTAATGTTTTTGATTTGATTTCTTTCTGGTTCGAATTTGTTTTTGTTTGCTGTGTTCGTTCGTATGGGAAAACATACTGCGTTTATACCTGTATTTATAGCGTTGCAATTAAAGATAAAATAAACGTCCATCAGAATCTTAGGTAGGTTCGGCCCTTAGGTTTAGGCCATATGCTTCTCTACCTTTTCCGATTTTAGGTATTGTGATGGACGTTGATGACTTGTGTGATGATTTAGTAGAGATCTTCTTTTATCGGTTTCATGGTACTATTTTGTCCAAAAAGGGACTCTGATCGACTTGTATATGTACAGATTTGTGGCCATTAATTGTTTTGCTCAATCAAAGATTTGAGCCGTATTATTGTGGGTTTTGATTGAACTGGTTAGGTGATAGCTTAGGCGATGAATTGTCTATCCAATTCAGAGATTCGAAACTGTATTGTCGATTCGAATTGGGTTCCCAATGTAGGTAACAGTGGATTCATACCTGAATTTTCTGTATTCATACATGTGGGTTTACTGTTGGATTTTGGCTATACAGATTTTGTTTACTTTACTTATAGGATCTATGTATGAATGCACAAATGTCTGGTCTCATCAACTACACAATGTATGTTTTCAGTTCGGCTATGGAATGTCTTATCTTGTTAGCTGTTCATTACCTTTTCTCTGCTGTTTCTGTATTGTTTTGAGCTGTTCACCATGTTCCTTAGCTGTTTAGTCTTGAATACATATAGCTGTTCATATGTTTTTCTCTCTTTTTAGCTGTTCATTTACTTTTGTATGCCAGACTAGATGTATCAATACATCTTTATGTCTTAGCTACTTACTTTAGCTGTACATTTAGCCTTTGCGATTTGATGTTTGAATATGTCCCACTGTTCATTGTCTGGTCTTTGCAGCCGTATTTGATGTGTAGAAATATATATCTATTTTTCCTATGCATGGTACATTTTATTAGCTGTTTTAGCTATTGGTATAGCTATTCTTAGATTAGCGGCACCAATACATCTATATGTTTTTAGCTGTGTACAACCTGTTTTTATTTTATTGATTTCAACATAAATGGAACTGTTTCCCAATGTATTTTCATGCGCATTCATTGTTTACATGTATTTCTAGACTAGTGTATTCATAGCTATCCTTTTCTAATTGGAAATCGTTTTACTGTTTTCAGGAAAGCGACAACACAGGAGCGGATCATGCAGAAGATGATTGTGTTGGATGGTCATGTTCTTTTGATTTTTCATTTGGTCGAAAATTTTGTAAATATTTTTCATTTGTATTAACAGTTATATATATGAACATATTGTTCTCTTTGTACCATATTCTTTACGTCTTTATGTTGAATACAACCCATATATATATATATCTTGTTTCATTATTGTTAGGGATTGGATGGTTATATGGGTCCAATAGAATAGTTAACCTGTTTGTTGAGGCCTAAGTATTAACAAGTCGTGACAGTTGATCAGGTACATAATACTAGCATTAATATACATCTCTTCCAACTGATATCAATAAGCATGAAACTTAAGCTCAGTATGCAGCTGAATATAACATTGCTTTTATGTATGAATTTGGCAGTGTCAATTTTTTCTGGGATACCTACAAACAACTATGCACTAGATGAGATAAAAGAAACATAAAGATGAAAATGCGCTGGGCAACCTAGTGATTTCAAAGTTGTATTATACCCTATTGTTTGTGCCTACTCTTGTATCTATTATTCTATTTGCCTTGTATCCATTTACCCAAGTAAAATTTGTTTTGCTTAGTTTGCTTCTGCTTGTACCAGTCGAGATGGTGAGTATCAAGTTAACGGCATGTGTATAAAGGTTAATTCGACCCTCAACGATATTCTATTTATATAAAACCCTTTTTATTTATTTATTTTATATATAAAATTTGTACGTCCATATAGAACTTAATATACGAACTATATCCTTGTAAATTCATTTAGAAATTATAAATCAATACTAAATATTAAATGACCAGAATACGGGTCGTTACATTCCTCTCCCCTTAAAATAATTTCGCCCTCGAAATTGCTAAGTAAGAGGAATGTTCTCGTCCCAATTATTCTCAAAATAATTATGGAATTATTATCAATTTTTAAATTATATAATTCATGAAGGATTCACCAGCATCTCCGTTGCGTTGCTCAACCAAACCAACTGCAAACGCCACTTTGGGCCTCGCTTTGACCCAAAAACCCAAACGAGTACCCACTCGGGGAAATAAAACAAATCACCAATCCACCTAATTAATGTTTACCTTTTTGTCGAGCACCCAAACCCAAATTTCAAAGCAATTAGCGGCCCCTTTTAATTTCAACTCGCACTCAGCTTGATATACAATAACCATTACAGGTTAAACCCTCCCAGATTTTTTTTTTTAAATTTGATTTTTATTCAAAATTACTGTACAGGATTGTTGTCTTCGTTTTCAATTTTTTTTCTCTTCTCTTATTCATTAAATCATTTGATGAAATTATTCAATTCATCTTACAACAACAAGTCATCCATGCACAACCCAATCAACCATAGCAACCAACTTTTATCGACTCCACATTTTACTTCCAATATCCCACTCTTAACCATGTTAAGTTTCAAACTCGTATTCAATTTACTATATACTTTTCTAATTTATACATCGCCATTTCAAACTCAATTTTGATTTTTATTTCAATATTATCCATTTCCTCTTTCTAATTTCATATATGAAAAATTCTGGTTACATTAGACCATCCCAATTCATAGTTTAATTCGAATTTTGATTCAAATAAAGCAAACAACTCAAAATCACTCATAAAATTATTCTTTTTCCATATAAAAATATAATCTGACCAAAATTATTTCATCTGACCACCTTTATAAAACATTATTGTGTTAGTTGCTAGTTTAAAATCGAACTGATCAAATAACACAATATAAAACGTTTTTATATGGAATTTACAAATACGCTCTCATATATATATACACTCAAACTCAATCTAGGGTGTTACTAACCCCATCTCTATTGAGTTACGCCACAGAGCCAAGGTTACTACTCAACCAATAGCTCTGATACCACTGTAACGACCCAGGGATTTTCGGCCCCGAAAATCGACATAAATATCCTCATGCCGACCCTCCACACCGAAAACACTGGAACGTTTATAGAAAGAAATTAGAGGGTGAGATAAGAGAGAAAGAAAGTTAGAATAGAAGAAGAAGAATTACCAACATAGAGTCTCACATCGCAGCGGAACAAAATATAATACAGAAATAAATCTTTACTGAAAACTTTAAAATACTTACAATATCAGAGTACAACACACATCTGGGCAGTTTTGATAATCTGTCCTCATATATATATAATCACACAGCAGAATATCATTCGTCTGAACGTCTTCAGCTCGTCGCTGGACTTCACGGTACCTGATCACCTGAACCTGTACATCCGGGCTAACCCAAGCATTTACAAAACACCGGGTCAGTCTGGTGGACCAGAGTGAGATAAACTCGCACAGCAGTAAGGTATCACACAACTTGATTTTAAAGTTAAAATCCTTTCGAAAGAAAAAGATAATCGTAAGACTGATCTACACATAAACACGGACGGTTTTTACCTTATGATAATCCAAACTAATTTTCGAAATCAATATCTTGATCTGATATTATGATAATGTCTAGATACAGATAATTAACAAATCTAGAGGAACGCTTGCATCTCACGCTCCCCGTATATAGTATACAATCGAAAACCGCGGGCGCTTATTGGATATTGGATTTCCAACTTGACAAGGTATGGGACCACCTTCTGCACGTGTATCTCTAGAGGCGAATACACAGGGTTCAACAAGAACGTCTTGCAACCCGGCCCTCACATGACCGACCACTCATTTCGCTTGAGTGTATCGAATGTATATCACCAACGGTTGGACTCAAACCACCGTTCCCGAATTGGCAAAATCGATAGATTAAGAAACAAAAGGAATTTCTCTAGATAGGTGATCATACACCCTAATGGGAGCGACCCACATAGCCATGCTGCTTGCCCGATTGTTGTCATTTCCCGGTTGATGAGGCTTGAGGTCAGAACACATCTGATCATCATACACTTTGAATGCCACATCGTCAGATCCGCCAAATCACTAATTGACGTCCACAAAAATACTCTAGTCGTTAAGCTAGAGAAGGTGTCCAGTCTTCTCTGCCACCAACAGAGATACGTTTGTAAAAATCAGCGTACGTGATTCTTAAGAACCACTCTGTCAGACATTCGTCCATACAAGTCATCCAGGAACAGGATGAACCGAAGGTACTCTCCTACTGCATCCAATATAGGAATCACCCCATGGATCAGTAGCGATGGTCCTTGCAATCCACAGTTTCAACCACGACAGAACCCCAGTATATCTCCGGGTCGAATCAGAGATTGTAAGTGGTTCTTCCGCTTTATGAAGATCTATGGTCTTCACATGCTCCATCTCGATCGTCTCTTGATCTCTTCTGTAGATTTCGTATTTGTTGGTTGGAATGGTTTTCGAATATACATTCGATTCCGGTCTTTCCATACCAACAATCGTAAGGTTCAGACTTGATAGTCGGTTCTTTAACTATCAAGTAAAACATCCATGAAATCATAAAAATAGATTTACTGGCCTGGTACTCAGCATCACTTGGCTTTTGAAACTTCTCGCCCAATTCCCTTTTTAATTCCATTAATAGGGAAAATATAATCTTATATCATTTTCTTTACTTTGGAAATCTTATCGCACACTCTCGCCATTACCAACTAGTATTATCCTTGGATAATCCCGTAGCCGTTCAAGTTGGGGTATTTTAATTACCTCTCAGACCTTGACCAACAACGTTCTTATCTTCAGATGAATACGAGTTGTAATTCAAAACCCCGATATTATTATTTCAATTCCTATTTTCAATCCCGTTTACCAATATCGCATATAAATCCCTTTTAACCAATTTCCTTTTCTTTCTAGAAATCTCCTTTCGAATTAATTTAACTTAATACCAATATTAAGTATTTTCATTTAAAACAACGTTTAACTCACATTCCATTTATAAACTTCGTTTATAAATTTTAGGTTTAATATAAACCCTTTTACATATTCTCCTTCTTGTACTTAATTCAAACGTTAAGTGAAACCTTCATTTACGCCTTATCTTCGTTTAAACCTCTTTGTTGCTTCACTATAAAATTCGAGTTCAAACAATAAAACTCAACACTAGCCTTTTTCCAATACTCAACATTTCATTTCAAACTTGGTTTCTTAAAGGTATTTCATTAGTGATTACCAACTCATTTATTTCAACATTCATCATTCAAATCAATTTTCTCCTTTATTTACTAGAAAAATAAATTCCCTTTTTAATACCTTTCTAGGGTAAATCAATTACTCATTAAGTTAATTCACTAATTTAAGGTCTACTAAGTTCAAATGGTCGACTCCATTCACCCCAAACAATAATTACTCTCCTAACCAACTCTTTTTAATTCCATCTTTAAATTAATTAAAATATAATTAATTTAAATAACTTTATTTAAACATTCCTTAGACGAAATCAATCAAATACTTGATCGCTTTGCTTTTAATTCTTATTAACATAAGAATTCATTTTATAAAACAAATTTCATAATTTCTATATAAACTTTAAATAAATAATTAATTAAATATTTATTTCCCTTTTTAAATAACCTTTCAACGTAGTAACTTCCAAAATATATTTTCGTTATAAAACATATTTATAACTCGAATATTATCAATCCACTATCGATAAAACTCATATTTTATAAATCGATCGATTTATAGCCAGGTGATGCCGATTGCCCCACCACACTACCCACTGGTTATTATCAGAACAAAGGTTGAAATAAGGTTCAACAATCAATAATAATCAACCATCCCTTTTATATATGACTGAGAATTTCTATCACGGTCGTCAATCAACAACAGATCATTCAAACAATTCAACCATTTTCAAACACGTATATAAACGTGACCAATCAAGGGAAATTACTCTATTCAGGTCAAATCAAAATGATTGGTGTTTTACTGAAATTAAACGACCGTTTAATTTCAGAATTTGAATCAACAATAAATATATAACTAACCAACTGTCAACCACTAGCAATCAGAACACACAGAATAAAAACCAATTTATATAAAATATAAATAGGAAGGGCTGAGTGAGTTTAACTCACCTGGATTTAAATCCGTTGATAACAGTCTGATTTTGTCCAATTAAACTGACGTTTAATTCAAAATAAAATTCCCGTTACTTCAGATCTGGCCCAGACCTGCTCCATCTCGAAGTACACGTCTCCACGGTCCCAACGCAACTGACCGCGTCAAAATCTGATATCATATGAGCCCGAAATCGTATAAACAAGTTTATATATTAAATTAATTATTAAAACATAGATTTTCCTTGTTAGAACTAAACCGGGCCTTTACCTTATCAAGCCGGCCCAAACTCCACAACTCGTTTGCTCTTTAAAACCCTTCCCACCGATCCATTATCACATTAATCAGCCGCCTCATCATTTTCCCAAATCAAACCCTAAATCCTCATTTGATTCCAGCAGCAAGAATGGCGTCGCCCCTTCGTCCTTCGATCCATCACCATGGCGTCGCGATTAAGCCCACCTCCCATTGTCGTCACGTGGTATCGAGCGAAGGCTTCAACAGAAAAACGAAAGCTAAGTTTTCGTTTACTAAATTTTAATTGTTGTAATGTTTTTGATTTGATTTCTTTCTGGTTCGAATTTGTTTTTGTTTGCTGTGTTCGTTCGTATGGGAAAACATACTGCGTTTATACCTGTATTTATAGCATTGCAATTAAAGATAAAATAAACGTCCATCAGAATCTTAGGTAGGTTCGGCCCTTAGGTTTAGGCCATATGCTTCTCTACCTTTTCAGATTTTAGGTATTGTGATGGACGTTGATGACTTGTGTGATGATTTAGCAGAGATCTTCTTTTATCGGTTTCATGGTACTGTTTTGTCCAAAAAGGGACTCTGATCGACTTGTATATGTACAGATTTGTGGCCATTAATTGTTTTGCTCAATCAAAGATTTGAGCCGTATTATTGTGTGTTTTGATTGAACTGGTTAGGTGATAGCTTAGGTGATGAATTGTCTATCCAATTCAGAGATTCGAAACTGTATTGTCGATTCGAATTGGGTTCCCAATGTAGGTAACAGTGGATTCGTACCTGAATTTTCTGTATTCATACATGTGGGTTTACTGTTGGATTTTGGCTATACATATTTTGTTTACCTTACTTATAGGATCTATGTATGAATGCAAAAATGTCTGGTCTCATCAACTACACAATGTATGTTTTCAGTTCGGCTATGGTATGTCTTATCTTGTTAGCTGTTCATTGCCTTTTCTCTGCTGTTTCTGTATTGTTTTGAGCTGTTCACCATGTTCCTTAGCTGTTTAGTCTTGAATACATATAGCTGTTCATATGTTTTTCTCTCTTTTTAGCTGTTCATTTACTTTTGTATGCCAGACTAGATGTATCAATACATCTTTATGTCTTAGCTACTTACTTTAGCTGTACATTTAGCCTTTGCGATTTGATGTTTGAATATGTCCCACTGTTCATTGTCTGGTCTTTGCAGCCGTATTTGATGTGTAGAAATATATATCTATTTTTCCTATGCATGGTACATTTTATTAGCTGTTTTAGCTATTGGTATAGCTGTTCTTAGATTAGCGGCACCAATACATCTATATGTTTTTAGCTGTGTACAACCTGTTTTTATTTTATTGATTTCAACATAAATGGCACTGTTTCCCAATGTATTTTCATGCGCATTCATTGTTTACATGTATTTCTAGACTAGTGTATTCATAGCTATCCTTTTCTAATTGGAAATCGTTTTACTGTTTTCAGGAAAGCGACAACACAGGAGCGGATCATGCAGAAGATGATTGTGTTGGATGGTCATGTTCTTTTGATTTTTCATTTGGTCGAAAATTTTGTAAATATTTTTCATTTGTATTAACAGTTATATATATGAACATATTGTTCTCTTTGTACCATATTCTTTACGTCTTTATGTTGAATACAACCCATATATATATATATATATATATATATATATATCTTGTTTCATTATTGTTAGAGATTGGATGGTTATATGGGTCCAATAGAATAGTTAACCTGTTTGTTGAGGCCTAAGTATTAACAAGTCATGACAGTTGATCAGGTACATAATACTAGCATTAATATACAGCTCTTCCTACTGATATCAATAAGCATGAAACTTAAGCTCAGTATGCAGCTGAATATAACATTGCTTTTATGTATGAATTTGGCAGTGTCAATTTTTTCTGGGATACCTACAAACAACTATGCACTAGATGAGATAAAAGAAACATAAAGATGAAAATGCGCTGGGCAACCTAGTGATTTCAAAGTTGTATTATACCCTATTGTTTGTGCCTGCTCTTGTATCTATTATTCTATTTGCCTTGTATCCATTTACCCAAGTAAAATTTGTTTTGCTTAGTTTGCTTCTGCTTGTACCAGTCGAGATGGTGAGTATCAAGTTAACGGCATGTGTATAAAGGTTAATTCGACCCTCAACGATATTCTATTTATATAAAAACCCTTTTTATTTATTTATTTTATATATAAAATTTGTACGTCCATATAGAACTTAATATACGAACTATATCCTTGTAAATTCATTTAGAAATTATAAATCAATACTAAATATTAAATGATCAGAATACGGGTCGATACAATTCATAACATACGTTGGTACTATATTAGCATGTTGGCAAATGAAATTAGAATGGATATCACATAGGTAAAGGGAATAAATAAAGAGCAGCATGTAGATTAATATATTAGAAAACTTGAATGAAACATAATTTATGGTATTATAATTGATGTATCAAATATGTCCATTTGTGTGAATATATAAATAGTGATGAGATATGTTCATTCCTTAACTGTGTAATGTAATAGTTAATAATACGCAAGTATGGTTAATTGATAACTCTAGACATACGAATGAATCAGAATTAAATTACAGGTAATTAAACATGGGACAATGAGAAAAAAACAAAATATAACAAAGACGATTGATTAATTTTTTTTTATTATGCATTAACTTGAACAATAAATGTCATGTGTTTCCAGATTTAAAAAGGACAAAAGTTAGACATTATTGGAAGAATACAAAACATGACTGATTGAGCGTGAAATGTGATAATTTGAATATATACTAAAGATAACTATAGGTTATAAGTGGGAAGGGATATAATAAATATGGTTTATGTTTTGTTTGTTTTCCTTTTTATTAATTAATGTAAACGTATGCATAATACATGGAATGGTTGGACAATAAATATGTTTTATGACCTTACACATTTTCAAAACACATAATATTAGAATTTCAAAAATTTAAGGAAATGTGGAAGGGAGAAAAAAATTGAAGTAATGATATAGAATCATAATTTATGGAATCTATTTAATGGACAGGCAAGATTTAACGTTTTCAACACTTTTATATTGGAATCTAGCAGTTATTCTCTAACAATGTTAAAAATAATGTTTTCAACACTTTTATATTTTCTAACATATGTTTTACTTCAAGTAAAATAAATTTTTAATTTTTTTTAATATTTAAAATAAATTATTTGAAATAACCCAAAACTCATTAAAATAACTTAAAATAAAATTTTAAATTTGCCCCGAAATTCAGGGTTGTTACAATCTCCCCCCTTAAAATCTTTTCGTCCTTGAAAAGGAAAGAAGATAAGAAAAGAAGACAGCAATTTCGTATTCTATATCACGATTACGCTCTCTCGTATACGTAATACTCTCAACTCATTCTAGGGCATTACTAACCCTATCTCTAATGAGTATTCTTTTATAGGATATTTCGAATCCTACCTCTGATGAGTGTTTCATTAAGTTCTAATGAGTTGTACCCCAAAGATTTGAGTTTAACCAAAGCTCTGATACCAACTGTAACGATTCGGATTTCGCTCGGACCTAATTGATCGTTAAATCGACCAAGACCGTTCAAAACCCGGATACACTAACTTTGGGTATACAACAACATCAGAACAATAATAGAATATCAAAGTACAGAATATCAAAGTACATTTAAATAATGTTACATCAGAGTACAGAATATCAAAGTACATTTAAATAATATTACAGCGGAAGATTAATTTACAATAATTCTAATACAATGCAGCGGAAGAAATAAACTTAACACAGCGGAAGACTCTTATGCTCTGGACACAGCTTTATGCTTCAATCCAGAATCCTGCTAAATCAAAGAACTCCAAGATAGACTCCAAGAAAAGCTAAAACCTGTAACTTGGCAGCCCATGTAAAAATAATGGGCACCCGAGTTTGAAAGGGAGAAACAAACTACGGGTCAGTCATGAGACTGGTATGAGAATTCTAAACTAACTTAAATAATAGTGAATAGGCTAATCAAAGGACCATGTCGTGAAAACGGAACGGGTTTACTCCAATGGATTGCCATGTGCATAACATTACTTAAATAACTTAACTTTAGAAAACACGCAATGCTTTTTAGAAAAATGAAATCATTATAAGACTCAGGTCCCATCACACAATGCAAGCGCACACCAGAGTATAGCGTTTTACCTTATAATGATTAAATATGCTTGGTACGTGGAAAATAGTAATATTATTACTAGTGTCTAACGTTTTAAAATACTTCAAAATAAATGTGTCAATCTTAGATGGCATAATACCCCCATCCTATTATGTCGCCATACTAGGTTCTGCAATCAAAACTGTAATGCTATCGTATTGGAAATTGGGTTTCCATCTAGAGTCAAGGCTAGCAGTAAATTCCTTACCGATTCGAGACATTCTAGCTAATGTCTCTGGATTCGGACTCTGGCGAACCCTTGGATCCTGCAGGGCCGGTCCACTCTTACGTTTGTGTATTAGTTATTCCTGAACACACGCTTCCCGATCCTATAGGACCTAAACCGAGGCGCCTCATCCAACATCCACATAAGTAATATGTCTGGGGTGAAAAACCATAACACAAACTTCTTGCTAGAAAGAAACATGCTGCTCTCCCTGCGTTCCCTTACCGCGTTTTAGACTCTTACCGGTATGTGAAGTTCGTGAGGTCACGCTATACACAAAGCTTTGCCATTTAAGGCTATGCTTTGGCCTTTAATCCACAAGGCTCTGCTTTGCAACAATAAGCCTTGATCATCATATCTTAATATGCCACATTGTCAAACCATATTATATCATTCATCATCTTTCAACATATAGAAGGGAGGTGTTAAGCAAGAGAATAAATTCTCCGCCACCAACTTCTATATATTTTTTAGAGAATTAATAAACATAAAATTTAACGGAGTGCAATGTCAGACATACAATCCATTTATAAGCTTATGTTCTGGGTTTGAACGAAAGACATATCCGTACAATCAACACGTATGTTTGAACAATTACCACTTTTGACCCGTGAATTTGGAGCAAGTCAATTCCAGGCATCGGTCGCTGTCCATTCGATGTGAAGATTGACGGTCTTCAATCGCCGTCTTCAAATCTTCGATTTAACGTCGTATAATTATTTGGAATGAGATTAAACTCGGACTTTCCAGACAATCTTCGCATATTAAATTTGAAAACCATTCTATATCATTATTTATATTTAATAAAGATTTATTTCTAATTTATATAAATATAAACCTTTCAACGATTATCTCTAGTGTGTTCACAAACCACTTAAATAGATATTTATTATTAATACATTTACTTAGCGCATAAAAATACATTCATCTCTAATATCTTAACATAACACTAACATATGTTTATATTTCATATGTATTAACAAGATTCTAAAATATGAATATATTTCATATGCAATAACATGATTCCAAAATATGTATATATTTCATATGCATTTTCATGACTCAAAAATATGATAATTTTCATATGCATTTTCATGACTCAAAAATATGATTATTTTCATATGCATTTTCATGTCACTAAAATATGATAACATTTCATATGCATTAACATGGTTCTAAGATATGTATATATTTCATATGCAATAACATGATTCCAAAATATGTATATATTTCATATGCAATAACATGATTCCAAATATGTATATATTTCATGTGCATTTTCATGACTCAAAAATACGATTATCTCTAATGCGTTTACACACCACTTAAATAGATATTCATTATTAATACATTTACTTAGCGCATAAAAATACATTCATCTCTAATATCTTAACATAACACTAACATATGTTTTTGATTCATAAACCTAAACGCAACACTAAAATGTGTTTATATTTTTTATGCCATAACGCTACACTAAACATGATTAAATTTCCTATGCATTAATGCTACGCTTAAGTATGATTTTATTTCATATCTATTATCATGACTTTAAAAATGATTATTCTTTCATACGCAATTTTTATAACATTAAAAATGATTATTCTTTCATATGAAATTTTATAATATGCAAAATGATTATTCTTTCATATGCATTAACCTATGTAACTTTCCTATGCATTAACAAACGCATGTTTTCATATGCATTAACAAACGTATGTTTTCATATGCATTCTCATATGTTTTCCTATGCATTCTCATAGGTGTGTTTTCATATGCATTGTCATATGTGTGTTTTCATATGCATTCTCATATGTGTGCTTTCCTATGCATTCTCATATGTGTGTTTTCCTATGCATTCTCATATGTGTGTTTCCCTATGCATTCTCATATGTGTGTTTTCATATGCATTCTCATATGTATGTTTTCATATGCATTCCCATATATAACTTCATGTGCACTAATATGATTTAATTTCATATTCGTTAACGTTATAATAAAATATGATTTAATTTAATATTCTTTAATGCTACAACAAAATATGATTTAAGTTCTTATCTGATAAATACACTAAAAATATATTCATTCATGTTTTATGAAAACATTAAAAATATGTTTAATTACATGCCTTACTTAAGATGCTAAAAATATGTTTGCATTCATATTTTTTTTACTTAAATAATGAAAATATGTTTATTTTCTTACTTGACACGCTAAAAATATGTTAACATTCATGTTTTTACTTAAACAATGAAAATATGTTTTACTCATGTTTTACTTAATTCGCTAAAAATATAGTAAATTTTCTATTTACCATAACGAGCTCAAAATATAATAAATTTCCTATTTACATGTACGCACTAAAAATATGGTTATTTTTCTATTTACATGAATGCACTAAAAATATGGTTACTTTTCTATTCACATGAACACACTCACATGAACGCACTAAAAATATGGTTACTTTTCTATTCACATGAACGCACTAAAAATATGGCTACTTTTCTATTCACATGAACGCACTAAAAATATGGCTACTTTTCTATTCACATGAACGCTCTAAAAATATGGCTACTTTTCTATTCACATGAACGCACTAAAAATATGGCTACTTTTCTATTCACATGAACGCACTAAAAATATGGCTACTTTTCTATTCATACGAACGCACTAAAAATATGGTCACTTTTCTATTTACATGAACGCACTAAAAATATGGTTACTTTTCTATTCACATGAACGCACTAAAAGTATGGTTACTTTTCTATTCACATGAACGCACTAAAAATATGGTTACTTTTCTATTCACATGAACGCACTAAAAATTTGGTTACTTTTCTATTCACATGAACGCAGCCCAAATAATAACACTTAAAGTATGGTGTCCAGTTTGCATATCAACAATACGATAAACAACATAATATTGGGTGTCAAGTTTCATTCCAAACAATAAGATGAACAACATAATATTGGGTGTCAAGTTTCATTCCAAACAATAAGATGAACAACATAATATTGGGTGTCAAGTACTTATGTCAACACACATCATAATCGCATAAATTTTGGTGTCAAACTTTCATGAATCAAGCTCCAAACTTTATTTTGTAAACCAAGATGAAAGATCTAAGCTTTTTTTTTAATTTGTGAATCAAAAATGACGAAAGATCCAAATTTTATTTTTATTTTGTGAAACAAAACAGAAATCAAACTTTATTTAATAATAAAATGAAAGTTCTAGTCTTTATTTTATAAATCAACATGAAAGTCCAGAACTTTATTTTATAAATAAATCATGAAAGATCAAATCTTTGTTTCATAATTCAACATAAAAGATCAAATCTTTGCTTTAAAAATCAAGTAAAAATTCTAATTTCATTTGTTACTACAAAATAAAAGATCCAACTTCATTTGTTTGACATAGATCTAAGCTGTCATGGATATTCCCACATCAACACAATTCATACTACAATCAATCCGAACACAATTCATCCCATACATGATTATCCACATATATTTATGAATCTAAATTAATCATAGATTAACCGTCTTTGACACATTTCTTAAAAATAAAATAGAAAACTCACATAAACAAACTTATTCAAAGATTTTTAAGGCAATAGAAAATAATTAAATTTAGATTTAATTAAAAGTTCAGAATATCTCACCTTGGTATATGATCAGAACTAGAGTCAAAGAAAGTCAGAAATGAGTTTACAACAAATCTAGCAGGTTGTGTTGTGTCATGCTGTTCCAATATTGTCAAACTCGTCGAGTTCTGTATTGATGGAGGAAGGAAGAAATTTTATGGAGGAAGGAAGAAATTTTTATGGAGGAAGGAAGAAGAGAACGACGGCTATGGTTTGGAGAGGAAGAAAAAAAAGATGGGTATGAGAATAGAATATTGTAGCAATAACCAAGTAAAGGAATAGGGATATAAATAGAGCTGCTTGGCCAAAAGAATCGGATGGTTTCTCACCAATTTAAATTTCCTTTAATTTCGTTGCGTCTTTATATATACGGCTATGAAGAGGCATTGGTTACAACCCTTCATGTATTTTATTTAATTTGAAAGGTTTACATTTTTATTAATGTAAATATATAAGAATTTCACCGCATGGAAAAGTTTACATCTTTATTAATGTAAATAAAGTAGGGATTTACATTATTTTAAGGTGATTAAAAGTGGGAATCGTCACCGTATGAAAATTTACATTTTTATCAATGTAAATAAAGTATGAATTTAAACATATGAAATTTACATTTATTTTTAATGTAAATTAAGACAAGATTTACACCACAGGAAATTCACATTATTTTTATGTGTAGTTAAAGTATGATATCACACCGTAAAATAAAGAAGTCACCTTTAATTTTCATATGTAATTAGAAACGATAATTTACATAGGAAATTAAAGAACAAAATTTTACACGTGTTGTTTATTACCACTTACATTGTAATAAAAAAAAGGGGTTTTACATTATAATTATAGGGAGGATTTTACGTTGTGATTACAGAATAGTTGAAAGATGGAGTATAATTTACATCCTAATGAAAATGAAATATGTAAAAGAATGAATTGAGCGATGAATTATGATTAACATTTTAATGAAAGTTATAAATATAAGAAATAAAAGGAAGAATTCATCATCTAATTATGATTTACATTTTCATGTAAATGAAGAATTGAAAAGATAAGGGGATGAAAATATACATAAGAATGAAGAGTTAAATGATTTATATATATATATATATATTTATATATAAATATAATTAAAATTAAACGAATCGAGCGTGGTAGTTCGCGGTTTGAAATCGTATCTTTAAACGAATATACCGGAAGATCCGACCGTCGGATTTTCCCAAAAATGAAAAAATTAGGTCCGTCTCGGAAAATTCTTTCCAACGATATAAGATACGTTATGATCCAACGGTTAGATTTTGAGGAATGTGAAAATCAAAATTTGTTGAAAGCAGCGCCAGGGTCGTCCATTGACCTGAAGCGTCGTTAATTAAAATTTAATTATTTTATATAATTAAAATAGGAATGGATCGTTAATATAAAATATTATTAACGAATGAGAATGATTTTCAATATAAATATATATATACGAGGATGATTTGGAAAGCCTAGTTATTCTCATTCCAAATAATCCAGCGACGTTAAAAATCGATGTATGAGGACGGCGTATGAAGACCGTAAATCTTCCCTCGAATGGACAACGATCAAGATTCTGAATTGACTTGCTCCCTATTCAAGAGTCATGGTCATTGCCCAGACGTACGTGTTGATTTCACGGATTTGACTTTCGCTCAGACCCAAAGCATAAGTTTAAATGGATGGTGTGTCTGACATCGTACCCCGTTAAATATCATGTTGTTGGTTTTCTTTTAATATATAAATGTTGGTGGTGAAGAATTTATTCTTTACTTAACACCCATTTATATATTGATGGATGATCGATGGCATGGTATGGAGTGACAGTGTGGCATACTAAGATGCAATGATCAGGGTTTCTTGTTGAAAAGCAGAACCTTGTGGTGACGATCAAAGCACAGCTTGAATAAGCAGAGCTTTGTGTATTACGTAACTTCACGAGCCTCACAGCCCGGCGGAGTCTAAAACGGGCGAATGGAACGCAGGGAAAGCAGCACGTTTCTTTCTAGCTAGAAGTAGTGTCGGTGCTTAAACTGGCTGATATTTACTTATGTGGATGATGGAATGTGGCGCGCCTCGGATATTAGGTCCTATAGGACCGGGAAACGTGTGCTTAGGAATTGCCAATCCACAAAGCTGTATGTGTGGACCGGCCCTGCTGTTTCCAAGGATTCACTGCGGGGAATCCTGGGACACTAGCTAGAGTGTCTCGAATCGGTAAGGAGCTCCGCCCTAGCCTTGACTCATGATGGAAACCAAAATCCAAATACGACCCGACGAATTTGATTGTATTACTAGTATGAAGGCATAATATATGTGTACCTATGCTTCCTAGGATTAATACATTTACTTTGAAATGTTTTCATATACACTAATGATAATACTAGGTTCGTATTTTCCGTATTTAGCATGTTTAATCACCATAAGGTAAAACCCTATCCTCTGGTGTGCGTTGCATTGTGTGATGGGACTTGGGTCTTATGGTGGTTCCATTTTTCCAAAAGCATGGCGTTGTTTACGATTTATTTAATTATTTGTTATGACACTTCAAATTATGCACGGCAATCCATTAGAGAAAACCCGTTCCGTGTTAGCGGCGTGGTCTTTTGGATTTGCTTTATTTCTAGTAGTTATTTTAGTTAAGAATTCTCACACCAGTCCCACGATTGACCTGTAGTTTGTTTCACCTTTTTGCAAACTCGGGTGCCCTCCTCTCTACACGGGCACCCAAGTAAACAGGTTCATTCTTTTCATGGAGCTTTTCTTTGGAGCTGCTCATTCTCTTTCTTGGTTTCGCTTTTGTGGAGAGGTGATGATTTGGAGCTTTGAAGATATCTATCATTTATTTCTATTGCATCTTTCCTTTTTTCAGACATCAAACTTGTTTCATTTCATGTTGTTTATTTTGGAGTCGGAACTTATTTCACTTTTGCAAACTTGATGTAGTAACTTAGAATTCTGCGACTGTGCATTTTCCGTGGCTGATGACATTGTATTTCCGCTACTATGATGTTGTTACTCTATGAATTTCCTATGCTATTTTGTTTCTGTGATTTGTGTTATCGTATTTATGTTGTATTCCAAATGATAATTCCTTACTTTCATTCCGTGGAAGTTTGGGGTTATCACACAGAATAATTACAATAAGATAGATCTAAACAGTACAGAATATGCATAACCTCAGATTCAGATTTACAACCATGTCACGATCATAATTAAAGTTCATATCTAAAAATAACTGTACTCACAACGAAAGGAGAAACTTGATTTCTGGAATCTATATTCTGAAATTGGATAGCTCTCCTTTGTTGCAAACGTTGAATTCTCTTAGTCGAACTAGATTTGATTCTCTTTTAATTCTATTCAGATTCCTAGCTTAGATTTCAACAGAGTAGCGACGCCATAGATTTATTTTAATTAGAACAGAGGCAGAGTATAGGCAGAATGAAATTGTGTGGGGAGAAGGTGAGGTTTAGGGGTGTTTAAATAGGCTAGGAACCAATGAATCTGTCCAGAAAACAAGTCCAGGAGCCAAAAACTGAATCTGTCTTGGATCTGGAAAAACAGGGCAGGTCGACCCCCTGTTTGACCTATATGGGGGAGGTCGACCCCCTGTTCGACCTGGGTATACAGGTCGACCTCCAGATCGACCCTAGTGTCGACCTGGGTCCTGTCTGTTTTGAATTTTGGGCTGAAACTTCTGAAGGCCATATCTTCTTCATACGGAGTCCGATTTACGCAAACTTGGACTCTATTCCAAGAAGAATTTCGAGACGAACGCAATGGCATAACCCGTTTCCTTTAATTCTTCTGTTATAATTTAATTATTCTCTGATTTGTTACCTATATGCACATAGAAAATACGCGGTGTTACATTCTCCCTCCTTAAAGGATTTCGTCCCCGAAATCTTCAAGTTAAGAAGAATGTGTCCTACCATCTTGTCATCCATATACTCAACCATCATCCACAAGCATCCATTGTCCTTAGAGAGCTTCTAATGTTGTATGAACATATGCAAAAGTGTGTGTATATGTTCCTTATCTAATGCAAAGATCAGGCGGTCCACTGATTCAGTTGACCTCCTTAATGCAAATTATGTCAGTGTCATGAGTCCAACATGTATGCAATTTTCCTATTTGATACATATCATTCTTATATGAGTGACAGCCATTCATTCATATGCAACATCCATGTGATGAGTCAATCATTTTGCATCCACAAAAATCGAAAATGCTCACACATCCATATGCAGTATGAGAGTGTTTTCGAGCCGATCTAGTGCCTAGTGTGTGTATATGCATCCACGAGCGACCACAAGCAACCACTTGCATCCACTTGCAACCATCAAACATAACATGTCTCAAACACATGTTTACAACCATTAGCTTCTACCTAAAGTTCGAAGATTCGATCGATAGGATACAGTCGAATGATGGAAGCGAGTACAGATAAAACAAAAAACATGGTTCCCATTAGACATTGGTTGAGAGAATAATTCCCCTAAGTATCAACCCTGAAGACCGAAGTCAACATCAGATTGACACCCAGAGGATTACCGTCTTTAGACAATGTCAAAACTGGAATTCTTAACCTTATCAGAAATATTCAGATATTTACAGATTACTGATACAGATCAGATTATCAAATGATTCTTAGGAAACTAAGCATGATAAAACCTCATCATAACCCACAAAAACCCAGAATGCATGCGTCATACTTGACGCCTAACACAGATATCCCTCAAACCCCAATCTATCACAAACAGATGAGTCATAACCCTTATGGGTTTGAGTCTACAGCGGGATCAGAAACAAGACTAGTATTAAAGTGCAGAGTATCAATTACAGAATCAAAATGCCAGAATCAGAAAGAGTCTTAACTCCATAATCAGATAAGAAAATTAAACCTTCTACAGAAATTTTCCCTATTTCTATCCTATCCACTAGCAACGAGAGTGTTTGCCTACCCTCCAGAAGTTGGTCCTGTCCTCTGCCCTTGCCTTCGTTTCTTCGGGCAGTTCCTAGTGAAGTGTCCCATTTTACCACAATTAAAGCAGGTGCCCTTCCTCTTTCTACAATCCCTGTTCAGATGAGTCGAGCTTCCACAAGTAAAGCACTTTTTATCCCCAGACTTTTCATCCTTCTTTTGTGTTTCCTTTTTGGGCCATGCTTTCTTGTTCTGTGGTTCTTCCTTCTTTGCCTCTTTCTTGCCCTTGTCTTCCTCGTGTAGCAGTGCCATGTCCACCAATATCTCGTGAGTCGCTCCTATGGGTACATGGGTCATGGCCAGGCTGTGCATTGGCTCGTTCAATCCTTTAACAAAGCGGAGAGCCTTCTTATGCTGAGTGTTGACTAAATCCAGTCCGAACCTAGCTAGTTGGTTGAACTGGTTGATGTATTCCTTGACCGTCATGCTCCCTTGTTTAAGAGATAAGAACTTCTCCATCTGTAGGCTTCTTTCAGCTTGGGAGAGGAATTTCATCTCAAATCTCATCCTGAAATCTTCCCAAGTTTCTACTGGTCTCTCTGCATGGGTAACCTCCCACCAATAAGAAGCTTCGTCTTTAAGCAACCACACCGCCAACTGTATCTTTTGCCTGTCGTCAACTTCGAAGATGACGAACAAATCTCCGGTCTCCTTTAGCCAGTTCCTTGCTGCCACGAAGGATTCAGTTCCATAAAAGTCCTTTCCCTCCATAGCCTTGAAGTCTCTACACGTCTTTGCAAAAGCATTTCCACGAGGAAGAGGAGGAGGAGGAACCGCTGCAGCTGGGGGAGGAGGGACGTCAGCTGGGCCCGCATCATTAGCCCTAGCTTCTAGGTACCTTCTGAACCAGCCAGGTAGCGGTATGCCCTCAGGAAGGTTAAGATCCCCAGACATGTTGTAACGAAAGAAAAAGGGTTCAAAACAGAGAACTGAAAAGATAGATATATGGCTTTCGGGGATTATGTTTTTCAAAATAAACTTTCCTTTTGAAAATACTTTCATTTTAAAACCTTTTTGAAAATAGTTTTCAAAAACTTTACCCAATCTGGTAACCTTCAGCTCTGATACCAAGTGTAACACCCTACTTCCGTTAAGGTCACTCACAAAGGGAATGCCTTAACTTTGGTGGAGCGTTTTAGTAGACAGAACGGAATATTACAAGACAGATAAGTAGTACTTGAAAAATTATAACTTTATTACAGTGGAAAACAGAAATCAGTTTGGTTACATCTTTTAAAAATCCCAATACTAAAACGCAAGTACACAATTATCAGTCTTATACAAAATCCTTCAGAAAACGAAGTTTCAAAGCCATAATCCCCAACATAAATTGCCACGGAAAGATAGAGTCAAAGCTAAGCAATACTTCAAACTTCAAGCAGAAAGAATCTGAACCAAGCTCCTATGTTTCCACCCTAAGCACCTGGGGGGGAACGGAAAGAAAAGGGGCGAAAACAAACGAGGTCAGACATAAAGTCTGGCGAGTCCAGTGATTTTCAGCATATAAACAGATAATATTATCATGACATGTAAATAAAACTGGATGAGAGATAACGGTAACAGAAGTAGCAGATATACCTAGGTTAAACGGAAGAAACAGAATGATATAAGCTATTACTTTTCACTTCTCTACACTAATACTAGTATAACAGGATTAGGTGTTACCCTAATGTCTAAACTAAAACAGAAACAGGAACAAAATAATTTCCACAGAACAGAACGCTAGTAATGGGCCTTTACCGCCACAACAGAAGGTTCAGAAACAGAATGCTAATAATGGGCCTTTACCATCCGAACAGAAGGTACGGAAACAGAAACAGAATAGTCCTTACGGAAACAGAATGTTAGAATTAGATGTACACTAGTAAATGGGCCTTTACCATCCCAACAGACGGTACCACGCAGAAACAGACAGGTGTTACCACCCAACAGAAACAGACGGTACCCCAATAGAAATAGACAGAGCTAAGTGTACCCTAAATTCTACCCCAAGCGATCAGCTCCCTAATACATAAATACCCTGTGCCAGCCCCACAGAAGGGTGTATCATTCCCTAAAGTGGCAACCTTTGAATGACATAGACCTATTACAGATGTCACGGCATCTTACATCCTCCGAGGCAGACCGGGATCCATGCACGCACATGACCCGGTTGGAACGCACCATCAACACCCCTTGCCATTATCAGAATGAACCGCTTATAATTAGTTCAGTAAGCGTGCCCGGACCCTACCTACTATTGGGTCATAGTTTTGATACCAGAAAGGGTTACTGACTAATATGGGTGCCAAACAACAGATGACACAAGTATTTTCCCTCCTAACCTTGTGTCCCTAGACTAACAGATTTCAGATTAACTTGTTTACAAGTTTCAGACATACAGAGTTTAGATCAACTAGTTCACAGATCAGACAACCAAGTTAACAAGTTTTCAGACTAACGGATCAGGTATACGGATTTTACAGATTTACAGATTTGTCTAACTTTGTATTGGGCCTATAGATTCACGAAACGGGTTTATTAAATTCATTAGTCTAGTTGGTTTAACCCTATCCACCCAACACGTTTCAGACATCATATTTATCTTAGATTTGCATTAATTAATTATTAATGCACAGACCTCTCACATTAGGTCGCTAGCTTATGGCCGTTGGATGTGCCGAGCGGTTCCGGGCAGACTTCTGCCACAAGACAGACCTAACCTCGTATCTAAGCATATTTTAGTTATGCCTACGACCTCTCACATTAGACTGACAGTTCGCGGTTGCTGGTTAAGCCGGTTGGGTCCGGGCAGGCTTCCACCGCAAACTGAGTCTAACCTCGTGTCATAGTCACTTTATTCCATTTCAGAAAATATCAGACTAATTATGTTCATTTAACAGATGTGACTTCTTTTCAAGTCGCATCAGATTAACATATTTCTCTTAGTCTTAGATCGAGCCTACGGATTTTCATACACAAATTACAATTATCCAGCTTTTCAACAAATTTAGCAGCTCAGGCGGTTTAACAAATTTAACAGATTAGGCAACTCAACAGATTTAGCAGATTAGGCAGTTTAACATAATTAGCAGATTAGGCGATTCAACATATTTAGCAGTTTAGGCAATTCAACAGATTAAACAAATAACAGATTTAGCAGATTAGGCAATTTAGCAGATCTAGCAGATAACAGATTTAGAAGATTAAGCAATTCAGCAGATTAGCAGAGCAGATAACAAATTTAGCGGATTTAAATTTCTATTTACTTATCTTGTCTAATCATAAATTAAGCCTAAACTTATACGCCCAAATCGTGGTCATAATTCATAATACAATATATATATACATATATATATATATATATATATATATATCCCCAAGTTTTCGTTATACTTTTCACAGTACAGAACATTTCCTTAAAGCCCCAAATCATGATATAAAATATGTCAATGTCCAAAAATCCACATTTAGGCGTATTCGCATTAATGGTTATCCTATTTTAATATAGGTCTTTATGCCTAAGTCACATACAAAATAATTCTCCTTCTTCCAAATTACAGACTATAATATATATAGTATGTCCAGATCTAGAACTTAATATTACAACTTATGTCTTGTTCCCAAATTAGTTACAAATCTAGATCTTAAATTTCAACATATACTATGTATCCGAATCAATTACATGTTTACAGTTAAGTTTTACGCCCCAAATCCCAAATCATATGTCCAATATACTTTATGCCTCAAATCTCAAGTCATATGTTCAATACACTCTATGTTTTAAATACAACATGTCCAATTATATGCCTCAGACTAATGTCCTAAGTTACAACATATGTTGTGTCCTTAAATCAGTCATAGATCAGTCATGCCCAATTATGCCTTATTCAATATTTTTCCCAAATTTAGCGTTCGTGCGTCAATCTCTTATGAGATTTGGCTCAGGCTCGTGGTAGCCTGGCTATAGAACAGGAAGAAGAGAGAGATACAGAATAATTACAATAAGATAGATCTAAATAGTACAGAATATGCATAACCTCAGATTCAGATTTACAACCATGTCACGATCATAATTAAAGTTCATATCTAAAAATAACTGTACTCACAACAAAAGGAGAAACTTGATTTCAGGAATCTGTATTCTGAAATTGGATAGCTCTCCTTTATTGTAGACATTGAATTCTCTTAGTCGAATTAGATTTGATTCTCTTTTAATTCTATTCAGATTCCTAGCTTAGATTTCAGCAGAGTAGCGACGCCATAGATTTATTTTAATTAGAACAGAGGCAGAGTATAGGTAGAATGAAATTGTGTGGA
This sequence comes from Allium sativum, assembly GCA_030737875.1. Classification (NCBI taxonomy): domain Eukaryota; kingdom Viridiplantae; phylum Streptophyta; class Magnoliopsida; order Asparagales; family Amaryllidaceae; genus Allium; species Allium sativum. Next base: position 402,352 of record JASFAX010000042.1, on the reverse strand, counting down.
GAGAAAGTGAGGTTTAGGGGTGTTTAAATAGGCTAGGAACCAATGAATCTGTCCAGAAAACAAGTCCAGGAGCCAAAAACTGAATCTGTCTCGGATCTGGAAAAACAGGGCAGGTCGACCCCCTGGTCGACCTATAGGGGGAGGTCGACCCCTTGGTCGACCTGGGTATACAGGTCGACCCTAGTGTCAACCTGGGTCCTGTCTGTTTTGAATTTCGGGCTGAAACTTCTGAAGGCCATATCTTCTTCATACGGAATCCGATTTACGCAAACTTGGATCTATTCCAAGCAGAATTTCGAGACGTACGCAATGGAGTAACCCATTTCCCTTAATTCTTCTATTATAATTTAATTATTCTCTGATTTGTTACCTGTATGCACACAGAAAATACGGGGTGTTACAATTACCTCGTATCTTCTTGTATCCATCTTCAAATCCATGCAAGGTGAGTTTATCCCACGATTAATTTCAAGTATTTTGACATCGATAGAAACTAAAATATAGTAGTCGATTTTTGATGTTGTTGGCTGCTTTGTGGTTGCATTTTGTTGTTTATTATTTGTTGTCCAATTTCATGTTATCATTTTGTCTTTGTCACCATGTTAATGTTGATGTTCATCATGTTGCCTTGATGTATTTCTCATAACTTATTATTTAAATTGAAGTACACATGTTGATGTACTCACCTTGCCTTGTTGTATAAACTTGAAATACGTTAATATGCATGCTTGCCTTGTTTTATCAAAACATGCCATACCTTGCTGCATTGCTTTGATTTCTAGTCGAAATAATTTGATGATCATGATTTTTTGACAGTTTGGACACAAATTCGAATGTTTAGAAACTGCTTATACAAGTTAGGATCAACTATTATATTTTAGTGTTTTATTGACGTTGACTTACTTGAATAAAGTTAATCCTAACTCGAGTGTTTTGTGTTTTGCATGGAATGTTCGGGTCAGACCGAGAGTTGCAGATTTAAAGATTTCAGCTATCGAAGTTAGAGACACGTGAAGATGCGCAAACTCTGAATCGAAAATTATGTAAATTTTATTTTATCATAAAATGTATGTAGTTAAATTCCACTGTTAAATTTTGTAAACTTTGATATTTTGTATAAATTATTCACTGTAAGATATTGTAGTTTATTTTATTATGTGATCTCTGTATCTAATTCCATTAAACTATGTAAGCTAAATAACAATCTATCGATTCGAGCGGTTCGAGTTGGTATAATTACCGACTTGAAGTTGCCGAAAAGGCAGGTCGTTACAAGGGTCTTAGGATTCGGAAAGCAGTGCTAATGTGGGGAGAGGGTGATGGACAGTGTGATAGCAGTCTCGGTTCTGATAATTTGAGGCCGGATGGTGGTGTCATCTGCACAGTCGTGCATGGTAACAGATAGTAGAGCTTCAATTTTGATTATGAGGATGGAGCACAGGGAGATGGATATCATTTCAAAGAGGAGACGACAATGCTTTGTTTGGTGGAGTTCGCGTGTCGTTTAGATAATTGGAGGGCGGTAATGGGTGCACGGGCCATGCATCGTTTCAGCTATATACAATTTTAAATGGTAAAAGAAAGGGTAGGGAAAAGGAGTAGCTAGGTTGGGGTGCATGATGAGGATTGGGTCGGGTAAGGAAAGGATGCGAGCCCATTTGATTTATTGGACTACGCTTTGTTTTAGGAGTCGAGGAAATTTGAAAATTCCTATTTATATTTGATTTGGATTTTAAAATGTGAATAAGTTTCTTGTTATAAATCCGTTTTACAAACGGATGGACGCGTTGGGTTCGTATAAACGACCTCGATGTCATAGTGCGTTTAATTTGCAAGTTTGGTAAATTAAATGTAAGAACCCGTAACTTCCCCGGTAAGGAAAGAACGGAGTGATTTGAGGACAAGACGAATCAGAACACAAACAGAAAAACATTTCATTGTATATTACAACAATTTCATCAGATTACAAGAATATGTAGAGTATGAACAAATATTATACATTTGACAAACATTAGAGATTTAAATTACATTTAAATACATAGCAGCGGAAAAATAATACAAAACATAACTGAAAGAAATACACGGATACATAGCTTTTCGAATATCACTTCAGTTATAAACCAGGATCCTGTGAATATAATATCTACAAAACCCAACTACTAGCTGCCCATGTGGAAAATAAGGGCACCTAGAGTTTAGGTTAAAACAACAAACTCCAGGTCAGTCATGTGACTGGTGTGAGAACTAAACAATTATTAATCTTTATTTTAAAGTTAGGTAAATCAAGGGACCACGCCGTATAACACGGAACAGGTTTTAACCCCAAGAATACCAGTGCATATAACAACAGCGCAATGCTAAATAAAGAAAATGATGCTATTATAAGACCCGGGTCCCATCACACAATGCAATGCAAGCCGAAGGATAGGGTCTTACCTTATAATAGCCAAATAATGCTTGATACGGGAAATTTAATCTTTTCTTATTACTATAAGTGAAGAAAACAACTTCAAATATAAATGTATCAATCATAGACGGCATGAGTACCATATATCATGTCGCCATACTAGTCTCTACAATCAAAACCGCAATGTCTCGTATTTGGAAGTTGGATTTCCATCTGTGAACCGAGGCAAAAGATAGTCCTCACCTCTTCGAGACAATCTAGCCTACCATGTCTCAGGAGTCAGAGCTCGAGTAACCCTTGGATCCTCTGGGCCGGTCCACACGGAGTGGATTAAACATAAACCCTGAACAAGCGTTTCCCCGCCCTATGGGGTGTAAATGAGCCAACGAATGACTCCATCGGTCCAGGATCGAACAATATAACCAAGGCACCTCGCATTCCAACAACCACATAAGTCAAACTCGTCAGGGCGTGTAAAACCACTGGCTCCACTTCTAGCTAGAAAGAAACGCATGCCCTCCCTGACGTCCTCTCCTGTTTTTGGTTCACACCGGGGTGTGAGGCTCGCGAATTAACTCTACACAAAGCGATGCCACATAGGCCGAGCTTTGATCATCAACCACAAGACTTTGCTTTTCAACAGAAGCCTTGATCATTTGCATCTCAGCATGCCACATAGGCAAACCACTCCATGCAGCCGATATACATCAATCACACAGAATGATATCCAATGTCAGACACAAAGTCCATTTAAAAGTCCGTTCTGGGTCTGAACGAAACCGGAGGCACCTTGTACCTCGCATATCCATCGATCTCCAAGTACGTCTAGACGATCACCAACTGATTCCATCCTCTTGGGTGTACGGCCCAATCAAGATCGTCAGTAATTATCCAAATGATGTGAAGACCTCCAGTCTTCAACCACCGTCTTCATCTTCGACTAATCGTCGTATCAGTTTTTCAAAATGGGATAAACCTGGTCTTTCCGAATAACTCGCGTAATTTATAAACAAGTGTTACACAAACACAACATACGCCTCATTCCAATTCAGAATATTCTTTTATTCAAATGTTCACATTATTAGGGAAAGGTTCCCATTAATTTTATCAAAGATAAATTCTTTAAAATTTATTCTTTAATCTTTCTTTGAATATCATTTCGCACCATATTATGGTTTTCCAAACTAGTCGGGATTAGTGATCCTTACCAAAGTAATTATTTGTTAAATTTCCCAATCCCAATTTATACATCCCATGAAGCAAAACTGGTAATACTTCATATCTAACACCACGGTGTTATTGGTAAATTTAATTACCATTACACATTCAAATCTAATTAAAGATTTAACTATCACTTGGAGCAAAACTAGTGATACTCCATTCTCGATCATTTCAATCTAATTAAAGATTCATTAAAACTCTAATTCAGTTTTAATCTCAAAAATCACTACTTAATGACTTTTCAAAGATAAGAAATTAATCTTATCTTTAACTGGGTTAAAGAACTAATGTCATTTAAAACACAGCTCACGATAAACCCCAAATTCACATTCCATCAATTATGGAATTTTCACAGAAAACTGATCGATATATATAATCGATATAAACTTCTATATCCAACCAATAATATAAATGGAATAACGGCAAAGCCTTTTAAATTCCATATATAGTAACAGTCTTCCTCCACAGAAGTTCACTTCGATAATTACCAAATCGAATTCCATTCCACTCCAATTTAATTAAATTAAACTGGAAAACTTTACTTTGGAAAATCCCATTAAGTCTTAATAAGAGATTTATATATTCTAAATCACTTTTTACCATAAATCGGTTCAAGAACAAGTGTTATTTAAAACATCGTTCACGATAAACCCAATTCACATTTCATTTTAATTCCAATTAAATGTTAATTAATTGGCAATTCTCCTTTAAATCTTAATTAAAAGATTTATCTTTTCTCAACTAGGTTTAAGAACAGTGTTATTTAAGACACTATTCACGACAAACCCAAAGTCCCATTTGATATTAAATACAAGGCTCTGAATAGAAAATATATCGGCTTACATTCAATATCAAATTTTGAAACCAACAAATATCGTATTGGAAATAACGATATAAATATCTTCCAAATTTCCACAATAATACCTGTATAATCACGAAATCCAACATCGAAATATTCCGAAGATGATTTCGATTCAAATCCATTCCAATTCGTATATTGGAAATTCTGGTTATTTTAAAACCAATTCAAATCCAATTTATTTATTTAAAAATATCGAATTATAATTATAGTTCATAACTAGTTCATTTCGATAAAAATATATTTTTATCTCTTTAAATATGGGATTTTTCACCCCAATTCTTTCCAAACCATTTATTATGATTTTACATAAATTATTAATATTTTTAATAATTTTATCATGGTCTGTACAGTCGATTTCCATAGATGGCCATCGAACTGCACTTACAACGACCTTTTCCAAATTTGATTTGGACATAATTCCAAATCCAACAGTTAGATTTCAAATCCCTAATAGTCGTTTGAAAGCTCTTTTCGATACGAGCCCAACTTGCCCGGTTTCAGGAGAATCCGACGGTCGGATCTCCCGTAACGTCAATTCGAAGTCAATGGTCGAAATTCGGGGACTACCGCGGCACGGCGCGTTCTATTCAGGCCATTAAATATATATATAATATATATATTATACATATTTCGTCGATTTCAATTCAAAACGTATTTTATAAATCGTTTTAAATTCGTTTTCGAAACAATTTCAACTTCATATTCAATTTCGAATCAAAATTGAATATTCCATATCATTAATATATAAATGATAATATTTTCAAACATCAGATTTTGAAATCACTTCTTTTTCGCTATTCATTATAAATAACGAATAAAATCGATATAACTATCATTCACGTCAAAATGGCCCATATCTATTCAACAGGCTTTTACTCAACACATGAATGTTTATTCTATTCAACACATGAATATTCATTTTATTCAACATATGAATATTTTCTTATTCAACACATGAATATTTATTTTTATTCAACACATGAATATTTATTCCTTTTCTGAATATTAATTCAAAATATTCTTTATCTTCCAAATTGGAATGAGGCCCAATCAAATACCATATAATGTTACTTATATGGATTCCATACAACACATGTATATAATAACAATGATAAACAATTAACCATCATCCATAGTGCATTACAAAACTGCATAAGCATTAATGATAAATAATTAACGCTTACGACAGCCTGTCAACCAATAGATCGACATACAACTAAACAGTTGGGATTAGTGTACGTCAAATATCATCCCAACACCTGTGTGGGGTTTCAATCCACAAACACTGAATATTATTTGTGCAGTTAGGCGATGTGCAAAATATATTGTCCCAATCCATATCAGAAAATAAGTGTACATAAACAAATCGTCCGATTTGTAAATGAATATTTATCTTATTCACATCAACGTTAAAAATTTTATTTTTAATGATAAAATATTTCTATTCAAGACATGAATATTTAATTCAGTTCATTCCAGTAAAAATGATATTTTTATTGTTCTAACATATTTTAGAAAATTTCGGCGGCATAACGGCACGATACTAGAAACGGGATAAGGGCTAGCCTTATCCCCAGTCTAATAATGGCCTGCGCCATACACATACCAATCTAATTAACTCCATTTCACCCGAACAACCAAATTCAAACCAATAATCCAATCAACTAAACAACCAAACAAACAAGTCGTCCATGGTATGTGGACGACGGTGTCGGGTGCTGCTAAGCACCGTCTGCATCTTAGTATATATTTCTAACTAGAAAATAAAATAAAGTGAGGAGTTCTCACCTTGGGGTTCCACTCCGTCATTCTTTATTTCTGAACGGCTCGGATTTTGTTTTGATTTCATTCTGTTCCATCGCACTCCTTTTCACGCTGTTCATAGTAAAAATCATACTTTTAATATGATGTTCATATATTAAAAATTATATTTTTAATAACGCTTTCCATATATAAAAATCATATATTTTTACAATGCTTCTTTCTATATAAAAATTATATTTTTATATTTCTACTCCTTATATAAAGATCGAATTTTTATTTCGCTACAACATTATAAAAATCCTATTTTTATTCTAAAATCATTTCTATAAAAATTATATTTTTATATCGCTCTCTTTATAATAAAGATCTTATTTTTAAGTTGCTACTCCATACATAAAGTTCATATTTTTACTCGCTATTCAAACAAAGAAAACACATATTTTTACTCTCGCTACTTCATATGAGAAATATCACATTTTTATACCGTTATTCGTATAGTAAAAATCCTATCTTTATATTTTATTTCGCTAGTATGTAAATAAAAATCCCATCTTTATATAGATAAAAATCTCATCTTTAGATTAGTAAAAATCTAGTCTTTTTCTAATTAGAAATCTAATCTTTTTCTAATCAAAAACCTATACTTCATATGAATAAGAATCTATACTTTATCATGTTAATCCTATAATAAAAATCAAATCTTTTAAACCATAAAAATCAAATCTTTTTCTTGCTAAATATCATATTTTTAATCCACTAAAAATTATAACTTTAAACAAATAAAAAAAATCTCCGCTTTATATAATCAAAGATCTCAATTTTTCATAGTTAAAAATCTTATTTTTACTTTGTTAACAAATCAGAAAAACTCACTGTCGTTTCATCGTTCACGCTGAAACTCTACAGACGCCGAAACACCCCAGCCTTCCTCAGCTTCAACCACCATCTTCGTTCTTGAGGGCTGGAGCTCGCGAGTCCCTGTCATGCGCGAGGTAAGCAAGCGGAGGAGGTCGGAGAAGGGCACACCAGGGTTTGGAAGTGGCGGTGGGCCTGTAAGTGGCGGCGGAGGGGTTTACTCAGACGGAGCGTGGGTTTTTGGGCGGGTTTTCTCATGGAGGAGGAGATGGAGGCGGCTGACGTGAAGGAAGGTGGGGCGGTGGGGCGGCACTGGTCTGAGGGCGTGCGATGGTGGATGATGAGGTGGCGGCTGAGCGGATCGTCGATCGTGGGTAGCGGGTCTTTTTTTCCCTAAAACGGATTTCTGATTTTGAACGGGGGGAAAGGGAGTTTTGACCGGGTATGGGAGGTAAGCGGTTGACCATATTATATTTTTTTATTTAATTTAATTTTTAAATTCTAAAAAAGCAACTTTTTAATTCGAACCCCGAATCGAGCCCAACGACTGTCGTCCCTAGCTAATTACCCCCATTCCGAACACAATGGGATATGTCCCGTTAGCCAATTCGACCGTTTCGATCAGTTTTCATCAAAATCAAAATAAAAATCTACATATTGAATTTGAACGCACATATCAATTTATTTGGGCCAAATACTGACCCCAAAAATTCCAGAAAAATTATTTCTAGCTTCGTATTGACGATACGGTCCTAACAAAACTAATTTCATCAAATTTGAAGACCATTTGAAAAATGGCCATTTTCAAGGGCCTTTATATATATATATATATATATATATATATATATAAATTCGACAGCGACTTTTCTGAATTTTAAACTGGACGTAACTCTCAACTTTTAAAACGAAATCTTAGTTTCTTACATCCGTAGTTAAACAGATTCAAATATTTCCTGTTTCGTCCAATTCCGACTTATATTGAATTCTGTATATTCATTTGAAATTAGAAATCGAATTTTCGAACTACCGCGCCATTACAGGCTCGTTTAATAATTAAAATAAAATTATTCATTTTAACTTCATCGAAAATAAATTTTCCATTGTTATTATTTAAAATAATCTATTTTAAATATTCAAAATCTGTTAAAATAACCAAAATAAAAATTTTAAATTGGTTTTGAATTTTCGGGTTGTTACAATAAATTTTGTAGCCATTTAAAACAGATAAGTTTTAAACAACGATAATTTACTTAATAACGTCATTTAATTTATACATCTTAAATCTATTTCGTTTATTTGGCCCAATAAATTGCTGTCAAGTTATTTTGAATAATTAGATCATTTTGGACATCCATGAACAGAACAAAACCTCATTATGTGCTTGCAATGTGAAAGTTTAAATTGTGAAATAGTGGTTATTAGTATCGGTTGATATGAATGAAATAGTTATTTAAAATATTGACTTGTGTACATTGGAAATATTGTAGGTGACATAAATATGTCAGCCCATTTTGGGTGTGGTAATTCGTGGTAACTTATTTAAGGACCGTTGTGATCGCTAAGCCTCAAATGTGAAATTGTTTTCGGTTAATTAAATTCTTAAATGAAATCGAATTAATAACTAGAAATTCCATCTAGGAATGTTTTAAAAGTTCTAATTGAAGATTAGAAGAATTAATTAAGTATTAATTAAGTGGTTTAAGTTAATTTAATTTTTAAGAATTATCGTATTAATTAAGTTTCCAAGTTAATTTTTATTCATAAATGATGGTTTAAACTTAAAAAAAATCATCTAATGATATTTTTATTTAATAATTATTTAGTAATGGCGTTTTAAGTATAAATTATACTTAAGCATTTAATTAAGAAGTTAATTACACTTATAATGATTAATTAATACATAATTATTGTTTAATGACTTATAAAAGAGATTAATTATTATTAAATTATTTGATTAAGGTTTATTATTCATTTTAAAAGTGTTTAAGTTTTTTTTAATAAGGCTTTTAAATTATTAATTAATTATTAAATAAAGGTTATTTGGGTCATTTATTTTTTTATTGATTATTATTTAATTATTTATTTAAAGGTTAGATAAATACGTAGTTACTAATTTCAAGGACAAATAATTATTTATTTATTATTTAATAGTTAATTATTATTTAATTAATAATTGTTTAAGATTATTATTTTATTTTAAAAGTAATTATGTTATTTCATTTTTGTAAATGGCATGTAATACCCCGTATTTTGCATTAATAATAAAAGGAAAATAACGATAATTTATAGTTTCATAATTTGGCCCCGAAACATATACAATTGTGTTCGTGGTAATTTTCTGATTCATTTTGGAACATGACATGTCCAAAACGGAGCTTGTATGAGGAAGTAATTAATGAATTAATAATCGAAAGATTATATGCGTATATATACGTGCAAATTCGGAATTCAAGCTTGAAGATAAATTATAACTGGAATATTATGAATCAGACAAGTTATATTAAGTAAGAAATTAAACGTTATTGAAAACATTAAAATAGAATTCAAACGAGATAGGAAAACGCGTTCAGACCCGGGTCTCACATGGGTCGACCCTTGTGTCAACACAAGGGTTGCTTATCCATCAAAAGATAAGCGCGAGTTTATAGATTAAATATATAAAGTAAACCAATGGATTGAGCATCAAAGAGGAGTCGAGCTTCATAAGAGGTCGAGCAAAAACAATGGATCGAACACCACAAAGGGATCGAGCATCATAAAAGCTCGAGCATATCCCAGGGTGGCACACCAGAAACTCATTCGTTATAAAGCCACTCGAGTGCAAGGTGTCGGTCGTGCATATTCAGATAAGAAGGGATCGTGCATCATTGGTGGTTCGAGCAGGTGCTATTCGAACGTGGATGGGCTCGTGCAATTCTTAGATCAATCAAATAGTGGTAGGGTCGATCCAATGTCGAAGGGTCGGTCGTACTCAGCTTGGTCGTGCAAGTAACAAGGCTTAAGCTCCAGGAGGGTAGGTCGCACATCCTAGGGTCGGTCGAGCACCAATTTGAGCAGACAGCTGGTTACAGCTGGCAACAGCTGGATACAATTAGCAACAATTAGCAGTGGCATTTTCGTAATTACCAGCATGAGCGACCCATAGCCAGCACATAGAAATCTCAGCTCACCACTTCATTCAAACCTCTCCTATAAATACCCTATGATCTTCACTTTAATGGGGATCAATTTCTAAGACCCCGAAGGGATGCCCAAGTGCTTTCTCTCCTATTCCAAGCGATTCTAACATCATCAAGCATCTCCAAGCAAGGATCTAAAGCCTAATCCGCCATGGAATCCATCAAAATCGCTCAAGTGTCTTAGAGATTGAAGATATTCCTTCATATTCCTTGCACTTAGAGAGATTCAACCATTCCTTCGCTGATTTGCAAAGTTCAAAGAGAAATCCTAGTGTAAAAGAGAAAATGATTGTACTTAGAGATGATTCTAGCCATGTAAATGTCGAATTGATAATCAAAATCCTTGCCAAAGTGGACGAAGATCTATTTTAGATCGAACCACTATAAAAATCCTTGTGTTTTTACTTACTTTTTGCGATTGTGGTCTCGTTCTCATATTCCTAACCATTTGGTGAAGTACTTTTTAAGTACCTTTGGTGTTTGGTCAATTTTTGACTTAAACATTTAGCGCCTACCATGGGGCCGTTTCGCACTTCCTTTCTCTAAGTCACTTGTGGAGACAAAGTTTGGAGCTCGTTCCTCCTATAGATTTTCAAAATCTAATGTCCGAGCTATTCAATAAACTTTCTTCCAAATTTAAAACCTTGATTGAATCTGTGGGTATACCATCAAAGAAAATCAATAGTAAGACCATCGAAGAGACCGATAATCTCGCCAATGATACTACACCACCATCCAACCACTTTGAAGTTGGTGAAAATTCTAGAGCTGGAGCGGACGTAACAAGGAAATAATTGGATGAGGTTGTCGCGGGACTAACAAGTCAGATAGATATCTCGACCAATGCTATGTTGAAGAAGCTTGAAGCTATGTTCTCTATTCAGGTCGCCACAGCGAAAGTTACTGTTAATGCCACACATCCTCAGAATGCAGGTTCTTCTTCTTCAAGCCTGAGCCGAGGCAAATCCATGGAAGAGGTTGCAGATCCTAATAATCCTCATCGTGAAAAGGAAAAACCCACTGCACGCAACCATTCTGAGAAAGCAACCTCTTGATAAGTGCATGGTTCCACCAAAGGGGCACCTCCCTAAGAGGGAGGCACAGGGCCCCGGAATCCAAACCATGACTGTTTGCTTAGGAAAACATCCAGTAAGGAGGACGGCGTTCACCCCGTGGACCTATCATAAATGGTTCGCAAGATCATGGAGAAAAGCTTGAAAAAAGAAGATGATGAAAAAGAGTGGGGGTTCGCTCCTACCAAGACCCCACTCACTGAGAGGATCAAAATGGCCTCGTATCCGAAGAAGTTCAAACCTCCGATGGTACATGCTTACAACGGAACCGACATGAGGAACGCGCCATGAGATGAAATGTCTTTACTTCCCGACCTATCTGGAAGGGGTGGCTTCCCTTTAGTTCACGAAGTTACCACCAAAATCTGTGGATGATTTCGCTGCTTTAACCAAGCTATTCAGAGAAAAGTTCAGGCTCCAAGCTACTAAGGTACGGGATGTCATGGAGTTAAACGAGCTAGAGCAAAGGCCAGGAGAATCAATCAAGGCCTTTCTCACTCGATTTGACGCCGCTGCGACCGAGGTTGGAAATCACGAGCCTCGTTTGGTATTAATGGCTTTAAAAGGAGCCATAAGCAAAAAGACCAAATTTGGGCGATGGATCAGGAAGAAGAAGCCGAGAACGCTCGAGAAGCTATTCGATAAAGTTGAGGAATATATGAGTGTCGAAGAAGATCCAGCCTATGCCCTAGATGTTCCTGAAAGCAGTGCACAACCTGAAAAGAAAGATAATAATGTGCCGGGTGGCCAAAAGAATCTTGGTGGTCAAAAATGAGGTAACGATGGAAAGGATAATCGAGCCAACAAGAAATTCTGCTTCTTTAAGAATACAGAATTGACTCCTTAGAATGACCGTAGAAAACATCTTCATGGTGACTAAGGATACCAAAGGATATCCAATGCCAAAGAAAATAAAGGTCAATGATGTTGCAATAAAATCAGGTAGGTTCTGTCGGTTTCACAACCAACCGGGCCACAATACAAATGAATACAAGCATCTAAAGAATCTGATTTAGGAGCTAATATGGAAGAATAGACTCCAACAATATACGAGGAACCCACATAATACTCAAGCTGCCTAAGGGCAAGGAACATATGCAGAACAGCCTGGTCTGGGAGAGAATAATCCAGTTGCTGTTATTCTAAGACCCATCATCAACACGATTTCAGGCAGACCCCACCCAGCCGGAAGAAGCTGGGGGGACATCGTGAAGTATACTTATGAGATGAAGAACCTTCCGAGGGAAGAAGAACTCATGGTCATGAATAATACCTTTCCCGCAAAAATGCCAAAGACCTCATGGGACGATGTCGTGTTCAAAGATAGAGATTCAGACAGATTGCTAACACCAACAGTTGATCTTATGGTTGTTACCATCGGTTTGGGTCCAGCTATAGTCAGGAGGGTCTTGGTAGATAATGGGGCATCTGTCAATGTTCTTTTCATTAATGCATTCAACAAGATGAATCTTTCTATGGATGATGTGAAAGTTTGCCAGAATAAGATCCATGGGTTCACTGGGAAACCAACTCAGCCGATCGGCATCATCGATCTACTTATAGAGCTCGGAGAAGGAGAACAGAAAGATGCCATGAAGCAAACCTTTATTATCGTCGATGAGCTTTCGGCCTATAATGCCTTCCTCGGGAGACCAACCCTTGCCGCGTTCAGGATAGAAATGTCTCCATGGTGCTTGACTATGAAATTCCCTACCGAGTATGAGTTGGTGTGATCAAAGGTGACCAGAAGGTGGCAAGGGAGTGTTACATGGCAGATCTAGTTGAAGCTAGGAAAAAGAAGACGAAGAAGAATGTGGAGGCTCCACTCCGCGTTCGTGACCCCCCTTATAGCAACTAGGGCGGGGACTTACACTGGCGAGCACAGCGGAGCTCAAAAGGAAATGGACCCAAGGAAAGCCAGTGTGGGGGAGAATAGAGTGGCACCAGCTGAAGCCACAATCCTAATTCCAGTACATGATAAAGATCCTGACAAAGTATTGAAAATAGGTTCTTAACTGGGTCTGAAGCTACAAAAAGAATTGACTATGTTTTTAAAAGTGAATTTGGATGTTTTTGCTTGGACACATTCTGATATGTGTGGAATTTCATCTGATGTAGTATGACTCCAATTAAACAAAAAAGATGAATTCAAGGACCCGAAATGTCTATGGCATTAAAAGAAGAAGTGGATAGGTTGCTTGAGAATGACTTTATAAGAGCATCTACATATCCTGATTGCGTCTCCAATCTGGTCCTTGTAAAAAAGTCCAACGGCAAATGGATGGTATGCATTAATTATTCAGACCTCAATAAAGCATGCCCTAAGGATAGTTTTCCTCTGCCCAGAATTGATCAGCTTGTTGATGCGACGACAAGGCATGAACTCTTTTCCTTCGTGGATGCTTATTCCGGGTATAATCAGATAATAATGCATAAGCCAGATGAAGAAAACACGAGTTTCATAACAGATAGGGGATTTTATTGCTAGAAAGTCAGGCCGTTCGGACTAAAAAACGCAGGAGCAACATACCAACACCTTATAAATTCCGTGTTCGAGTCATAAATTGGAAAAAAAATGAAAGTCTATGTGGACGGTATGCTGGTAAAATCAAAGAGAGCTGATGATCATTTAGAGAACTTGGCAGAAATGTTCCATATCCTCAGAAAATATAGGATGAAGCCCAATCTGCTTAAATGCTTGTTCGAAGTCGCATCGGGAAAATTCCTCGGATTCATAGTTAACGCCAAAGGAATTGAAGCAATTCCTTCTCAAGTCATAGCTTTGCGAGAGATGCGTGCTCCTAGGATGAAGAAAGAGCTTAAGAGCCTAAATGGGAAAGTAGCTACGTTAAATCTGTTTATCTTAAAGGCTACAGATTGGTGCATTCCACTCTTTGATGCTTTGAAGAAAGGAAAGAAATATTTCCAATGGACTCTTGAATGCCAAGAAGCCTTTGAAGAGTTAATAAAGCACATGGAGTCACCACCGATGCTATCAAATCCTAAAGATGAAGAAGAATTATTCCTATACCTAGCAGTCTCGTCCCATGCCTTAAGTGATGCGCTAGTTCGAGAAGACGCAAAGGTTCAATGGCTAGTATACTATATCAGCAAAAGGCTTGCTGGGGTAGAACTGAACTATCCCAAGTTAGAAAATCTTATGTACTATCCGCTTATTGCCTCAAAAAAGCTAAGGCCATATTTCCAAGCCCATCCTATAAAGGTTCTCACCGACCAACCGCTAAGGCAAGTTCCTTTCCGCCCAGAAACTTCGGGGAGATTATTGAAGTGGAACATAGAGCTCAGACAATATGACATAACTTATCATCCTCGAAGAGCTATTAATGGGCAGGATTTAGCAAATTTTATTGCCGAATTCATGGATGGGGGGAAGAAACAAAGGAACCAGCAGAGGCGGTGGGTAGATGGAAGTTATTCTTTGATGGATCCAGGAATGATTACTGTTCGGGGGCTGGAATAGTCCTGGAAACTCCTAATGGTCACTCCCTATGCTATGCCCTAAGATTAGAATTCTTGTCAACCAATAATGAAGCCGAGTACGAAACATTGATCACAAGGCTGAAATTGGCAAAAGAATTGAATCTGAAAACCTTGCAAATTCTCAATGATTCGCAACTAGTGGTATGTTAGGTTCGTAAAGAATTCCAAACTAAAGTCGGAAACCATCCCGCTTATCTTTCTAAAGCTTTGGAACTTCTCAACAATCTTGACTACTACACGATATCTCATATCTCCAGAGAAGAGAATGCAAAGGCAGATTCTCTTGCTTAATACGTCAGTTCCGCTAATGCGCGGTTACTGGGTTTGATACATGTCGAAGTCCTTTCAACTTATACTATTTAAGAAACGGATGTCGATTGGATTATGGAGACTATTCAAGAGCCTGTATCCTGGATGAACCAAATCAAGGAATATATCCTCAACGGAACACTTCTAGAGGAACTAAAAAAGCAGAGGAAAATATTGTGCAAATCTCCATTGTACCTTATCCAAGATGGAAGGTTATATTGGCGAAGCTTCTCTACGCCTCTGCTGCGGTGTGTAACCAAAGAGGAGTCCAGAGAAATCTTGGTAGAATTACATGAAGGGGAATGTGGAGGTCACAAGGGTGGTCAAACACTAGCCAAGAAAATTCTGTGATATGGCTACTTCTGGACCGATGTGAACCTGGATGCAATGACCTATGCTAAGAAGTGTGATAGATGCCAAAGATTTGCAAAGATTCCAAGGGCACACCAGAAACTCATTCATTATAAAACCACCCGAGCGCAAGGTGCCGGTTGTGCATATTCAGATAAGAAGGGATCGTGCATCATTGGTGGTTCGAGAAAGTGCTAGTCGAACATGGATAGGCTCGTGCAATTCTTAGATCAATCAAACAGTGGTAGGGTCGATCCAATGTCGAAGGGTACTCACCTCGGTCGTGCAAGTAACAAGGCTTGAGCTCCAAAGTGGGCGTAGATCTACTTTAGATCGAACCACTAGAAAAATCCGTATGTTTTTACTTACTTTTTGCGATTGTGGTCTCATTTTCATATTCCTAACCATTTGTTGAAGTACTTTTTTAAGTACCTTTGGTGTTTGGTCAATTTTTGACTTAAACAGTGGTCAACCCACTCTGGGTCAGATTTGTTTTACAACTGAGATGTTTTTATGAATTATACGGTTCAAATTTTATGTTGATAAATTCGATGGACCAGAATTTTTCGTACGCTTATAAATAGACGAGCATGGCCTAGCCTTAAACTCGTATTCTTTGAGACGCTACCAAGGCTCTATGTAACATCCCAAAATTTTCGTACAGTTTAAGACGACAATAGTCAACTTAAATTATACAGAAAATTGGAAAGTTAAGAGAAAGAAGTCAGAGGAAGAGAAAAGATAAGATAGAAAAATTAGAAAAAAGAAGAAGAAGAAGAACCAACACATAATGAGAGTCTCACATCGCAGCGGAACAAAATATAATATAGAAATAATCTTTATTGAGAGCTTGAAAAATAATACTTACATTCATCAGAGTACAGCAATACATCCGGACAGTTATAATGATCTGTCCTTATAAATATCATACAACGGAATATATACTAATACGCCTGGACTCCCTTCAGCATGTCTTTAGAAGTTCGCAGCCCCGTAGCCTGAAGCTATAAAACTCAGTCTGATCTGAGCATTATAAATGCCATGGATCAGTCTGGTGAATTAGCGTGAGTAAAACTCACTAAGTTTAAGTAGCATCCAACTTGCTTAACGTTATAAAATCCTTTTGAAAGAAAATGATAATGGTAAGACCAGCCCGCACAAACATGGACGGTTTTTACCTTATTATAACCCAAAACATTTTTGATATGAAATCTTGTGATATTATAATAATGTCTATGTCAAATAAATAACCAAATAGTAGAACACTTGCATCTCACGCTCCACATACATAGTGTAAAATCAAAAATCATGTTCTCTTATTGGAGAATGGATTTCAACTATGACAAGGTATGAGACCACCTTCTGATCAGTGTACTCTAGAGGGGATGCATTGGGGTTCAAAAGGAACATCTTGCAACCGGGCCATACAAGACCGGTCACTTGTTCAGGTTGAGTAGACCGAATGTATTATCTCCCACAGTTGTTGGCTGTCCAACCGTAACCCGTAAGATACAGAATCAAAAGAAGAACAAACGAATTTTCTCTAGATTGGTGACAATACACCCTGTTTGGGTGCGACCCAACTAGCCATGCTGCCTGCCCAATTTTGTCATTTCCCGGTTGATGAGGCTTGAGGCTACGTTTGTCTTTTAGAACAACGTGCCACCATTAAATTTGAATGCCACATCGTCAAACCCGCAAAATCACAAATTGATTTCCCCAAAAATAATGTGGATATAAATCTAAGAGAAATGAATTTCTCCGCCACCAAACGTAAATATGTTTGAGGTAATCAACTCGTAATCTATTAGGCATACTCTGTTAGACTTTCATTCATACAAGTCAACCAGGAACAGGATGAACCGAAGGCATAACGTCCTATTTTCCTAGATACTATCAACATTAAGCGAAATTATATGCGGACCAATTATTCAATCATATGCATATTTGCATACACGCAATTGACTTCACCTCCCGGTCTCCTATTAAGCAATTAGTAAATGAAAATCAATTTGTCATCGTAAATTAATGTTTAAATGTGCCTAGTATAATATGTCTCATTATTAGTTAGCCTAGTTATGTTTTTAACATGCCTAATTGGGATTATTTTAGAACGCAAATTAAGATTTCTTTAAATAGTTTATACAACGTGCTGCAAGGATATTCAAATTGTGTCAAACCTACTTCCAAAAATGCCTGATCAAGATTAAGGGTAACGTAAGTACGGATTAAATAATAATATATTATTTAGGATTTAATAATTTTAATATATATAAGTGAATACCATATTAAAATTGTAACCGTGTCATACAGTAACAAAATGGAACAAGTCAAAGGACACTGGGACTGTATCGACAGACATAACGTTTAGGAGCTAGTTTGGACAGAGTTGGACGCATATGAAAATTTTAATTAAATTAAATGCTTGTTTAATTTAATTAAAATTAATTGCTGGACACAAATGGAAACCCAAGGTGAGTACAACTCACTCAGTTTTGTCCCACTTATATTTTTATAAGTTAGGTTTAAATATTTGTGTGCTATGATTGTTAATTGGTTGATGGATGCTGAGTATATATTTATATGTGTTGACTGAACTAATTAAATTAAACATTTGTTTAATTTACTTTAAACCAATCGTTATTTTAATGATTATTTCCAAATGAGGTAACTTACCTAGTTGGTTACGTTTATAAAAATATAAACGTATTAAATTGAGATGTTGACGTTTGGATTGCTGTTATTGTTTGATTGTTGAATATTATATATGTTTATTGAATAGATGATTTTATTTAAGGTAACACATTTAGATGCAGGGAAAAACAGGTTGTTCCTTCTTAGGTCATTCCCCGACCTAATGACCCATGACTTGACTTCCCACTTCCATCATGCAAGCCAACCTGCTCAACCGACCTAACTAGATCGTTTCTACTACCTAACGACCTGACTAGGTTGTCAAACCCAAGCCCCTCAACAATCTGAGTCCCTTCGACCTGAGACCAACGACCTAACGCCGGCCGACCCAACTCCTTTAGCTCCAACTCCTTGAAGCCGATCCTTCCAAACCCCAACCGTCACGACCCCCACGAGCTGGCAGTCTACGACCCGGCCTAAGCTCTTGAACGACCTGATCATTTGCTTCCAACAGTCTGAGACCATTTCTTGGAGAACAAGAAAAACGGCCTAACCCCAAAAACGACCTGATCTAAGAGAAAACGACCTAACTCCCAGATCTAACCAAAATAGCTCAAAACTTGACCAAATCTTCGCCAAACGATAATATCGACGAAATCAACTCATCCAAATCATCCAATCAACAACAAACACTTTATGAATCCATTAACAATATCAAAATGACAATTATCCTCGATAATCATATAAAATTCACCAAAATCATGATAAATGAAAAATATTGGATCAAACTTGCAAAAACATATGAATTAACATAAGATTTACTGGTTTTAAGTTATTAGAATAGATCCTATCGCGACTCAAATTAAAATAGACTTACTATGATGTAGATCTAGGTGAAAACACTTGAAAATGATGAAACTATGATCAAACAACTCATATACATGATTGAATCCGTGTGAGAGATGCATATCACCCACCTATTCTCCAAAACAACACAAAATCATCGATTACTCAATCCAAACAGCATAGAAAACTCTTCAAACTATTCGATTTGATGAAATATCTCTTCGATAAATATAGATCTAGCTTCAAACGATGTAGATATTTGATTCTCTTATGTAGATCCGGAGTTTTAATGGTGGAAAGTGTATTTGATTGAGCAAGGATGATCACGAACTCAACCAAATGAGAGAATGAAGAAAGTTAACTATTATCCATGTCATTAACCCCCTATTTATAGCCTCCCATCAGCCCACTAATGGGCCTTCTCAAATCAGCCCATCAATGGCTTACAAAACCTGAACTGAAATTGTGAAACACTAAAACAGCGATTCCTCCCAAACCGCTGAATCAAATCTTTAATATTACCACTCTACGGAATTCGCAAGACTATTTCCTTTTCAATGAGACCGATCTCGGCACCTGATTTGATCCCTTTCAAAAGTTATGCCCTGTACAAGATTGACAGGGCAAAATGGTCACAATTAAAATTGGTAAAAGTTGTGGACATGTCTCACATCACCATAAACAACATATCAAAATATGAGAATGATCCAACCTTCAGCAAATTGAATAAAAATATTTTACGATCCTCCGATACGTAAAATGCGGGCTGTTACAATAAAAGTAAATACAACTAAATGGAACTTGTGAATCGTCTATTGTGTTGGCATGCCCGAACGTTGTTTTAGGATTCTAGTCGGTATATGGGATGTCATGTCATCGATAGGGGTTTCAAACACCGTGGATGACATTTTGTCATGAGAAAATAATTAGTTAGAGAAAAATATTTGAGTTGAAATAATGTTAATGCATTGAATGACTAAAGAAAGGTAGTGAACATGGCGGGTAACATCGATATTGAATCAATTGTGCAGCCAAAGTAATGGAATGTAATGTTAAAAGTTTAGTTTCTTAATATTATTTTGAGATAAGTTAAAGTATTATCTTAAGTGACACTGTATTTTGTGAAAGCAAAGAATAAATATAAGTTCACTTTGTGTAAGATATGATTTAGAAGAGAAAATATCTTGAGCATAAGAAGTATTTTAGAAATACACTCTCATATTTTAGATGATGGATGCAGTCATCGAGTCGTAATAGTAAGCAGGAAAGAAAAATGGTGAGGCCGGTTTGATTTTGTAATCAAAATCACAACCATTTGTTTGAGTAATTAGTTATAAATGGATGGCGAGATTACATTATCATTTACTTATTCAGAGTGGAGAAGTTGAGTGTGTATTTTCAATTATATCCTAAAAAAAGATAGCGCGTAATAAAGTTAATCTATTTGAGTGAGTATATTACGTCCTATATTTAGGAGGATAATTTGAGTATATTATGTCCTATATTTGGGATGGATATTAATTTTTTTGAAAAAATTATATCCAAAAATTTAAATATATTCCTTTGAAAGAAGATAATTTGCAAATGGTTATTCAAAGATTGAAATTCATATTAGGAAGATAAGTGTAAATAATCTGAAAATTAATAAGAGTTACCCAATGGAAACTAGCAGATGGTTTCGGCTAATCACAGTTAGTGGTTCACCTATGGGATTAATGGGGTGGTGTACATATGAAAACTATATTGTAGAAAATTAATTTTTATATTTAGTATTTATTTAGAAGTGAAATAAGTGAATGTCAATGGGAAATAAATGTGGGATCTAGATTAACCCTAGAGGGGGGTGAATAGGGTTTATCACAGTTTTTAACTGAATAAAAAAACTGACAGGATATTAAACTAATAAACAGATCACACACAGATATACCCAGCTTCGGCAAAAACCTGCCTACTGCTGCATTCCTAAGGTTTCTACTAGGTGTTATAAACAGATCCCGCTTACAAGACCATGTACACTCGCAGTGCCTGCTCTTGTCCTAACCCTACGCTCAAAACCCTAGACTGGTCGATATCCCCTCGACCAGATTTTCCCGTATTACAAACCTGTAACATGTAACTTAGATTTTACAAACTCTATCATCTGTCAGTCAACACCCTGACTGATATCCTAGACTTTACAGATCTAGACACTGTTTGAATTCGGTTTATAAAACAAAAAAAACAAAACACAATACAAAATTAAAACAAAAACAAATGGAAACCCTTATTTTAGAATAAACTAAAGGAGATTAAATAAGAGGAGTCATCCCCTTTTTCTTTTGAACACTTGGCTTAGCCCCTTCTTCATATGGCCGACCCATTTTCATTTTCTTTGGTCCGATCTCCCTTTTGCTCTGAAGAAAAATATGGCGGCTGGAAAAATTTGCTAGGGTTTCCTGCTTCGTCCCCAAATCGATCTGATGCTTGATGAAACTGAGTTTTCTGATGCTCAACTTTGATATTGCTCTTTGTCGATCTGATTTGGGCAGTCCTCTCTGCTATCGATCGAAAACGTGTAAGAATCCCTGATTTAATAATTTCAATTTTGCTCTAGAATCTGTGTTTTTGTTTTTCGATGCTCTCGTTTGCCAGTGATGTAATGGTGTAGAAATAGGATTTTTAAAATCCTAAAACATCTCTGATTTCATATATTATTGGCTTGACTGATTGCGTTAATTGTTGCCTGAAATTCTTGGATTTCCTCTTTTGATTTTGCTGATAAATTCGGCCTTAATTTGAAGAATTCTTGCATGAGTATAAAGTTTGATTTGTTGCCTTTTGTTGCCTGAATTGAATTCGGCCTTGAACAAAAACTGGACACTAAAATAAATTCCATTTCCCTTGTGCGATTTATTCTAAAAATACTTGAGCCCAAAATAAAAAAATGTCTTGAATGTCTGGATGAATTTAGACTCGATTATGGTCTTAAACAAAAACAGATTCCTAGAAAAAAAACTTGCCATATTTGTTTCATGACATAATCACTACTGGAAATCACTTAAAAAAAACATCCATATTTCGGTTTGTATTTTTATTACTTGCCATGATTTTCCATAGAGTGATTTGCACTTGCCAAAAGTAACTCTTGCATGTTTTTGAAACTTGAATGCTGATTGTCCAAAAATATTTGCCATATGTGTTTGGGAAATAAATGATTTACCATTTAATGACTGGAAACAAATTGATTTCCATCCATGATTCTGTATACTGAAATACTGTGAACCCTTTTGAAAAGAATGATCAAATATGTTTGTTTGTTGACCATTATGTAGAAATTAAATTCTACCCTATTTTTGTAGCATCAGTTTTGACATGCTTTTAGTACTGATATGAACCTCCCATAACTGCTTGTCCATAATGTCAGTGTACACAAGTGTAAATCACCACGATCATCTAGTTTGTTTTGCACCATTGTAGAACTGCTGCTTTGTCTATTGTAACTCTATTTTCATGTAAATTGTTGCATTATGATGTATGAATCACCTAGACTTGTTTCATTTATTTTGACCAGCACACACTTGTGCATGTCCAGAATTCACACAGTCCTGTATCATTGCATGTGAGTATGCAAGATTGAGCTATGCTAAACCATATATGTTTGGATTACCTGATGCTCTGCTAAAACAAATTGGCATGTTCACTTGAACAATACTGCATGTATATTCCTTGTTCCATTTGAACTTCTTGCTGTTCTTTGTCCAAATGTCACTTTCATTAAGTCAGACCTGATTTGCTCCTTATGTACTTGAGGCCGAAATGTTTTCTGCTTTTACCCTGAACAAACTCATTTGTGCCATGATGTTTGATGATCATTTGCGCTTTCCTGTCTTGAATATCATGCTAAACTGTTTGCTTGCATGTCTATCACTTGAAACAACATGTTTACAATTTCACACTTGAATCACTTTGCTCTTGAACTCAGCCTTGCTACACTGCTGTGTACTTGTCATAGTTACACCTGATATTGCTGCTGCCATCATGCATTGTTGTTGTGCCTTTCATGTTGAGCTGCATTGACTTTTTCGAATTGCTGAATTGTATTTGTATGTTGCCACATGTGCTCGATCATTTGACTTCACTATGAGTTAAACCATGTTGTTTTAATTGCTTGGCTTGTCATTTGAAACATGTGCTATGTTTGTTGACCATGCTTCACTATGTTGAACCATTGCTGTTGACTTTGACTTTGTTATTTTCATGTGCACTGAGTTGAGATGGTCTACGTGGCTACTCCTCAGTTGCTCGCTAATTGGCGAGGCAGTGCACACGTGTATATTTATACACATGTGTATTTGCAGCCATCAGACAAATTTTTCTGTCCCTGTAAATATATACTGTCTAGACGCAGTCGGATTAACAAATTAGATCAAGTCAGAAAAATGATGAGAAACACACCAGAAAACCGAGGCAAATAAAAATTTTAAAATAAAATTTATATTTGCATGAATTTTGAATATTATTTCTGTTCCATATACTGTGTGTGTTTCAGTATATGACAGGTACGAAGACTGGACTGACTGAAGACAGGTTTGACAGAGAAGCAGTGAAGACAGAAGATTGAAGACAAGGACAGAGTGAAAAAGTGTATATGTATACGAGTCTTGAGTAAATGAATGAATGAGTGAAACTGTAACTGAAAGATAGAGTGTTGTAGTGGAGAACACTGTATATGAAATTGTATTTGATATGTAATACAGAGATGTATAAATAGTGGAGTTATAAAAATTTGTACTGTTTGAATATTGAAATAAAATATTCTATTTAAATAAAATACTGTGTTAATATTTGAACTTCTATACAGTAGTATTTCACTTAAATATAAATATTATATTCCTGTCTGTAATGTGATATAACAGTACAATGACAAACACATTTAAAATATATTTGGTTGTTATCATCAAACAAAAATCATATAATTGTGTATACAACACCGTTATATACAACAATCTCCCCCTTTTGATGATGACAAACAAATAAAAGATTTTGAATCCAATAAATGTGTTTTATAGTGAAAATTGAACTCCCCCTGTTTATTAGCTCCCCCTACAACAGAAAACTCCCCCTATAACTGTGCATGTGTGAATTGAACTGAATGATAATGAATTTTCAAAAGTAAAAATATTTATAAAATATTCACCGATAAATCAAAATCTAATCCATTCTCCCCCTTTTGTTATCATCAAAAGGATACAGAGTTTAAAATACAGATGAAAAATGACTAAAATATAATTTCAGCTTAAGAGGAAGAACGATCATCACAAATCTCAATCAGTCAAACAAAAATCGTAATAAACTAAGAACAGGTGGCATATTTCACATTGTAGAGAATGACTGATATACGATGAAATTTATAAAAACGGGGAGAGTCAAAACAAGATTTCCAATAATTTTCCAGAAAGAATTTTAAAAAAAAAAATGAACCTAAAAAAACAGTGACGGATTTGGACTATAACTAATAATTCAACTTAAGTGACAAAATCAGATAGTCTCAAATCCCAGTGGCTATCAATCAACAAATCATAATACGTCATAACATATTAACACATTTCACAGATTAGAAAGATGGATTGATAGGCTGGTTTTTATAAATACCAAGGAGAATTTCATATAAAAATTTATTTAGCCAATTTATTCTTTTTTTTAATCTATTTAAGAGCACACTGACCACGCATAACCAGAGCTTGGATTTTTAAATGAGGTCAGTCGCAGCTTAAATTATAAGTTGTCTCATAGCCATGCATAACCAGAGCTTGGATTTTTAAATGAGGTTAGAGACACACTTATATATTTATTATATATATATATTTATCATTTCAGCTTTAAAAGAAAAAAAACTCCTCAGTATATAAAACCAAAAATGGATGATAGAAATGCGGTAGGTACAGAAATGGACTGTGAAATAAATTTCTAAATTAATTATATTATGAAATATGCTCGACTGTACCGGGATTATTGAAAATCTTCAATTATCACTAATTCTGAATAATAATAACATAGCCACAATTCCAAATATTTTCACTGTTTATTCAAGATGTTTTTTTTAAGAAAATATCAAACTCTCCACATTAATATAGAATTATCATGGATGGCAGAAAGATGCTAGATAAAGGAGGTGGTCGTGAAATAATTCCCAATTCAAAGATATTATAATAAACATTCAACCATCATGAAAAAATCAAATAAAATTCCCCTCTTGTTGTGAAATATATTGCAGTCACAATCCATCACAATTTCAAACTCTAATTATAATTTTGATGAATTATAGATACAATTCAATTTGGATATAGATTTCAATTTCTGAATAAATAATCAATAAATAATTTTAAAATTGAAAATCAATTAAAAGAAGAATTTATACAAGGGGGAAAACAAAAGTGTAAGGTGTCTATACAAGGTGAAAATTCAAAATAGATGGATAAAAAACTGGTACCAATTGTAGTCTCCTTTAACGAGGAATTTATTCACACCCTAGATATCTCAGATTAAAGAAATTTCAAACACAAAGCCCAAACAGACAAGATTACAAATTTGGCACAATTATCAGAGCAGCAGTCAGATTAAAGCGGGCAGTTATTTGAAAACAGTATCAGAGCAGCACAACAGAAACAGTTTCAAATCAGACTTGTTAAGATGTTGGTCACACAAGATGATTCATGATCCAATGATTAAAAATACTGTTTATTTAAAATCATTTGAGGAATATGAAAATTTCTAGATTCAATGAATCGATCACACCAAACTATTAGTTTCAGATTCAATATATGTGTCTGATCCAATAAATCAATAATTTCAAATGAATTTAAAACAAACAAATATTTACATCAAATAATCATGAAATAATAGAGAATTTTAAGACCAGTTTTACAAAAGAAATTTTCATAAGTATCTCTGACAAGTGTGAGGTTAAATTCAGATCATTTACATCAAATTTGAGAGGTATTCATGAACTAGAAAATTAAAGTAATTTATTTGAAATCAATTGAATCAATGTCAAGTTCTGGGATATAATGAATCAGTCATACAAGGTTGATAATTTCAAATTTAGGAGATGTGTGATATTCAAAATATCAGAAATTTCAGATGATTTCAAACAAACTAATTTCAACTGTACTAATCATGAATAAAAATGAATTTTAAGATGTATCACTGAGACAAGACATTTCAAAAAAATATTCAAGCCAATCTGAAAATTACTGGAATTGTTACGACTGATAAATAACAGTGTATTGTAATGAGTATAATATTTTGAGCTTTTCTAAAATGAATTAGAATAAACTTAGAACAGCAAAGGTGTGTGAATTTCCATATAATTTTCAGATCTTCAAAACAATTTAGAATTCAGATTAACAGTGTTCAAGATATAACAAGAATACGTCAACACCGTTAGGAATTCAGAAAGCAGAAAATGAACTTCAAAACAATTTCAGAAAAAAATCCAGTATCTGGAAATGATTAAAAGTATCAGAGTTCTATACACGCAAAACAAATTTCCAGAATATTATGAATACTGCAATTCAAGAAGCAAAAAAAATATGGTAGTGATAAATCAAATTAGAATAGACAGAAGAAAGAGATAGAAGGGAGAAGAAGAAATAAACAAAAGAAAAAAAATCAAGACATAAAATATTTACAAAGGTGAGTTTAGAGATCATACCAGAATCCAATGTAAATCAGAATCTCTAACTCAACAGTCTTGGCTTAAGGAACTGTGAATGATTACAGAAGTATCGAGCAGCTTGAATTCAAATCTCTTTTGTTTAGCAGTTCCTCAGCCACCTCTGGTACCTAACAGTTAAGAGAATCGAGTGGTCTAACAAAATTGGTAAAACCACTCACAGTTTTGTTCATAGCTTTAGGTACCCAAACTTGTTTATATAACAATCCATCAGAATTTACCAAAGTACCTTTAGGGACCCAGATCTGTTTGAAATTAGACGAATTCACTTTACTTCTTTTTGAGGTCCAATAATGATAGAATGGTTTGTTATAAAACAAATTCTTATTTTGTTTATGTTTCAATAAATCTTTTGAATTGCCAGAGTTTAAAAATTCAAAACAATCTTTTCCAAGATAATTTGAAGTGTCTTTAAAATCATTTGAATTCATCCTATCAAAACGATTGATATTCCCAAAGCCAAGACCAGATTTATTTCCAATAGAAACTTGGTTTTGTAATAGCATATTCAATGTTTTTTCCCTATTAGAAATTTTTTCCAAAGTTGATTCTAATCGTTGAATTTTGGATTTTAGATCGCTATTTTCTTTTAATAAATTTGAGGAATTATTTATAGCGATCTTCTGTTCAGCATTGAACTGTTTCAAAACCAAATTCTCATTTTCAAGCAATTTAATTTTGGCTTGGGATTCAGAAATTCCAAGTTCAAATCGTTTTTGTTTTTCAGACTCAAATTTCTTGGATTTTTCAATCTCATTTTCAAGTTCTTCTAAAATCAAATTTGATTTCAACAAGTTCTCCTTTTCAGCAATTTCAAATTTGGAATTTATATTTATTTTAAAATTTTCACATTCTTTTTGCAGAAGGTTATTCAAATTTGATAACTCAGTCTTGTTCTCATTTAAGATCAGAATTTCATTTTCAAACTTTTGAATATTTTTATTAAGATGAACAAGATTGGTTTTCAATTTCAAACAATTTTTGCAAACTGAATTTGAAGAATTTTTAACATATTCTAGTTGTGATTCCAAATTATCAATTTTGCTGGTCAACTCAAAATTCTTAGATTTCAGAGACTTATTTTTCAGTTGGAGTTTATCAACAGATTTCGTTAAATCAAGGCACATGTAAACCAAATCTTCATATGATAGATTTTCTGTTTCAGCATTTGTTGATTCTCCATCATCTGATTCATCCGAAGTTTCATCTACATGACTTGTTAAGCATAGATCTGAATCTGAGTTGACATTCTGAGGTTTTGACCTGTTGTCAGATTTTCCATACAACTTGTTGAGAGTTCTCCAAACTTCCTGTGCAGATAAACAATGACAGATAAGATTAAACTGTTCAGTGCTAAGATAGTCAAATATAATTTTCATAGCACGAGCATTGAAATTAATATCTACACTATCAAACCCATTGATAATAACATCCCAACATTTAATATTAACAGATTTTAAATAAAATTCCATTTTGGATTTCCATTTTAAAAAATCTGTTCCAGTGAAAATAGTTGGAGATGAACTGGATTGACTCTCTATCGGTTGACAACTAGGAATCACCATTACTCTAGAGTTAACAGAATACCTGCTCTGATACCAATTGGTGTCTCTATTTACGAGGAATTTTAAGCACCCCGGTGTCCACCAAAGATACCTCAGACACTGGTTTCACGTCCTGCCTCTCGACACAGACAACCACCCACGGGCATGTAGGGGCAAGAGTCAATACTTCGCCACATAATCATACAGCGAGAACCCCCTATCATGTGGTTACCTTAAACCAGCTCTGATACCAATTGTTGGATCTAGATTAACCCTAGAAGGGGAGTGAATAGGGTTTATCACGGTTTTTAACTGAATTAAAAAACTGACAGGATATTAAACTAATAAACATATCACACACAGATATACCCAGCTTCGGCAAAAACCTGCCTACTGCTGCATTCCTAAGGTTTCTACTAGGTGTTATAAACAGATCCCGCATACAAGACCATATACACTCGCAGCGCCTGCTCCTGTCCTAACCCTATGCCCAAAACCCTAGACTGGTCGATATCCCCTCGACCAGATTTTCCCGTATTACAAACCCGTAACACGTAACTCACATTTTACAAACTCTGTCAACTGTCAGTCAACACCCTGACTGATATCCTAGACTTTACAGATCTAGACACTGTTTGAATTCGGTTTATAAAAAAAAAACAATACAAAATTAAAACAAAAACAAATGGAAACCCTTGTTTTAGAATAAACTAAAGGAGATTAAATA
This sequence comes from Allium sativum, assembly GCA_030737875.1. Lineage (NCBI taxonomy): Eukaryota > Viridiplantae > Streptophyta > Magnoliopsida > Asparagales > Amaryllidaceae > Allium > Allium sativum. The sequence continues at coordinate 373,365 of JASFAX010000042.1, read as the reverse complement.
AGAGGGGTCATCCCCTTTTTCTTTTGAACACTTGGCTTAGCCCCTTCTTCATATGGACGGCCCATTTTCATTTTCTTTGGTCCGATCTCCCTTTTGCTCTGAAGAAAAAATATGGCGGTTGGAAAAATTTGCTAGGGTTTCCTGCTTCGTCCCCAAATCGATCTGATGCTTGATGAAACTGAGTTTTATGAAGCTTGACTTTGATGTTGCTCTTTGTCGATCTGATTTGGGCAGTCCTCTCTGCTATCGATCGAAAACGTGTAAGAATCCCTGATTTAATAATTTCAATTTTGCTCTAGAATCTGTGTTTTTGTTTTTCGATGCTCTCGTTTGCCAGTGATGTAATGGTGTAGAAATAGGATTTTTAAAATCCTAAAATATCTCTGATTTCATATATTATTGGCTTGCCTGATTGCGTTAATTGTTGCCTGAAATTCTTGGATTTCCTCTTTTGATTTTGATGATAAATTCGGCCTTAATTTGAAGAATTCTTGCATGGGTATAAAGTTTGATTTCTTGCCTTTTGTTGCCTGAATTGAATTCGGCCTTGAACAAAAACTGGACACTAAAATAAATTCCATTTCCCTTGTGCGATTTATTCTAAAAATACTTGATCCCAAAATAAAAAAATGCCTTGAATGTATGGATGAATTTAGACTCGATTATGGTCTTAAACAAAAACAGATTCCTAGAAAAAAAACTTGCCATATTTGTTTCATGACATAATCACTACTGGAAATCACTTAAAAAAAACATCCATATTTCGATTTGTATTTTTATTACTTGCCACGATTTGCCATAGAGTGATTTGCACTTGCCAAAAGTAACTCTTGCATGTTTTTGAAACTTGAATGCTGATTGTCCAAAAATATTTGCCATATGTGTTTGGGAAATAAATGATTTACCATTTAATGACTAGAAACAAATTGATTTCCATCCATGATTATGTATACTGAAATACTGTGAACCCTTTTGAAAAGAATGATCAAATATTTTTGTTTGTTGACCATTATGTAGAAATTAAATTCTACCCTGTTTTTGTAGCATCAGTTTTGACATGCTTTTAGTACTGATATGAACCTCCCATAACTGCTTGTCCATAATGTCAGTGTACACAAGTGTAAATCACCATGATTATCTAGTTTGTTTTGCACCATTGTAGAACTGCTGCTATGTCTATTGTAACTCTATTTTCATGTAAATTGTTTCATGATGATGTATGAATCACCTAGACTTGTTTCATTTATTTTGACCAGCACACACTTGTGCATGTCCAGAATTCACACAACCCTGTATCATTGCGTGTGAGTATGCAAGATTGAGCCATGTTAAACCATATATGTTTGGATTACCTGATGCTCTGCTAAAACAAATTGGCATGTTCACTTGAACAATATTGCATGTATATTCCTTGTTCCATTTGAATTTCTTGCTGTTCTTTGTCCAAATGTCACTTTCATTAAGTCAGACCTGATTTGCTCCTTATGTACTTAAGGCCGAAATGTTTTCTGCTTTAACCCTGAACAAACTCATTTGTGCCATGATGTTTGATGATCATTTGCACTTTCCTGTCTTGAATATCATGCAGAACTGTTTGCTTGCATGTCTATCACTTGAAACAACATGTTTACAATTTCACACTTGAATCACTTTGCTCTTGAACTCAGCCTTGCTACACTGCTGTGTACTTGTCATAGTTACACCTGATATTGCTGCTGCCATCATGCATTGTTGTTGTGCCTTTCATGTTGAGCTGGGTTGACTTTTTCGAATTGCTGAATTGTATTTGTATGTTGCCACATGTGCTCGACCATTTGACTTCACCATGAGTTAAACCATGTTGTTTTAATTGCTTGGCTTGTCATTTGAAACATGTGCTATGTTTGTTGACCATGCTTCACTATGTTGAACCATTGTTGTTGACTTTGACTTTGTTGTTTTCATGTGCACTGAGTTGAGATGGTCCACGTGGCTACTCATCAGTTGCTCGCTAATTGGCGAGACAGTGCACATGTGCATATTTATACACGTGTGTATTTGCAGCCATCAGACAAAATTTTATGTCCCTGTACTAAATATATACTGTCTAGACATAGTCGGATTAACAAATTAGATCAAGTCAGAAAAATGATGAGAAACACACCAGAAAACTGAGGCAAATAAAATTTTTAAAATAAAATTTATATTTGCATGAATTTTGAATATTATTTCTGTTCCATATTCTGTGTGTGTGTTTCTGTATATGACAGGTACGAAGACTGGACTGACTGAAGACAGGTTTGACAGAGAAGCAGTGAAGACAGAAGATTGAAGACAAGGACAGTGTGAAAAAGTGTATATGTATACGAGTCTTGAGTAAATGAATGAATGAGTGAAACTGTAACTGAAAGATAGAGTGTTGTAGTGGAGAGCACTGTATATGAAATTGTATTTGATATGTAATACAGAGATGTATAAATAGTGGAGTTATAAAAATTTGTACTGTTTGAATATTGAAATAAAATATTCTATTTAAATAAAATACTGTGTTAATATTTGAACTTCTGTACAGTAGTATTTCACTTAAATATAAATATTATATTCCTGTCTGTAATGTGATATAACAGTACAATAACAAACATATTTAAAATATATTTGGTTGTTATCATCAAACAATATAATTGTGTATACAACACCGTTATATACAACAATAAACATAATACAACCAAGGGAAACTTTTGAATCATCTATTGTGTTGGCGTGTCCGAATGTTGTTTTAGGATTATGGTCGATATATGGGACGCTATGTCATCAATAGGAGTTCCAACACACAGCGGAAGACATTTTGACATGAGAAAATAATTAGTTAGAGAAAAATATTTGGGTTGAAATAATGTCTATCCATTGAATGACTTAAGAAAAGTAGTAAACATGGCGGGTAACATCGATATTGAATCGATTGTGCAACCAAAGTAATGGAATGTAATGTTAAAAGTTAAGTAGCTTAATATTATTTTTAGATAAGTTAAAGAATTATCTTAAGTGACACTGTATTTTGTCAAACTAAAGAATAAATATAAGTTTACTTTGTGCAAGATGTGATTTAAAAGGAAAAAATATATTGAGCATAAGCAATATTTTAGAAATACACACTCATATTTTAGATAATGTATGCAGTTATCGAGTCATAATAGTAAGGAAGAAAAAAAAAATGGTGAGGCTGTTTTGATTTTGTAATCAAAATCACAGCCATATGTTCGAGAAATTAGTTATAAATAGATGGTAAGACATTATCATTTACTTATTGAGAATGGAGAAGCTGAGTGTGTATTTTCAATTATATGTTAAGAAAAAGATAGCGTGTGATAAAATTACTCTATTTGAGTATATTATGTCCAATATTGGAATGGATATTAATTTTTTGAAAACTTTATATTCACAAAATTAAACTATATTCCTTTGAAAGAGGATAATTTGCAAACGGTTATTCAAAGATTGAAAGTATAATATGTTATCTTAAGGAAAATTGCAAAGATAAAATTTCTTTAAGGGGGAGTCTGTAACAACCTTGATTTTTGGTACCTGGTTATATTTATTATAATATATTCGTAATTTAAAAGTAGAGAAAACAAACTACGAATTCAACAATGAAAACTTGTATAATCATTTAAGTTGTACAACATAGATTAGGTATTATACGAGTAGTTATGTTGAATTAAGGATAAGTTGGATTTTAATAACGAGATAAGAAAATAAAATCCAACATCTACTTGTTGAATAAATTTAAATATGTAGAAAAGTTTTGGAAATCTTATAATTTGTGAAAAAGATATGTGTTAAAAGATTTTATTTGCGATAAATGCAACAATTTGGTAAATTACTGCTAACGACAAACTTTTGTTCTGAAAAAACTATGTTTTATTTTAAAAATAAAAAGAGTGAAATACTGATTGGAAATATTTGAGTGTTAGAATATTTTAGCGAAGTTTGCATTATTTGTCTAAATATGAAGTTGTGTAAATTTTATTGTTGAAAATGTAAGTTTTAAATAGAAGGATTGTGAAATAAGCATTTTATTGTAGTTATTAATTTTATGTGTTTATATTAAAAATAATGTTTAAAATGGTTTTAAAGACATGTTGTAATAAGTTCTGTTAAAGGTAAACATGTAAATACAAAGTGTTTGCAAATTATTGTGTTAAGTAAGGGTAAAACATGTGTTAATTGGTACTAATGTCCTAATCGCATTAAAATTGAACACTTAGGCTATTGCGTCGTAACAAAGCCTAATACCCAAACTAATTAGGAGAAAGAAGAAAATTAAGAAAGGAAATTGCGCACTAACCTTCTTTAAAACATATTTTCCTTCCTAAAAGAAAACCAGAGATGAAATTCACATCCTTCTCACAAATCCTCCAACTCAAGCTCCAAATTTAAATTAAAGTACATGAAAATTGGCAAATCTATCTTCTAATAGGTTCGTAAAACTCAAAACTATCATTTTTGCAGAAAATTTCAAGTAAATCACTGCTAAATTCATTGCAAATCCACGCATGGTTAAATAAAACTCAATCTTCTAGCTTAATCCTTGGTTGCATGTTAAAAATTCTCAGTTTGTTGTTCGATTTCATTTTACTATAAGAAAATGTGTGAAATTTGGTACATAAAGTAATATCATGCTTTGTGTTGATCTTTTTAGTTATATATCAATCTTGGATTATGCTGGATTCTTGGGTTATCTTTTTCAGCTCAAAACTTGTATGTTGTTCTTTATACACGTTGAAATTCATGTCCAAAATTCATCTGAAACCTGTTTAAAACTTGCTTTGAAAATGCATGCAACGAAGGCGGTCAAGCTTGTAGAAATCGCAAGCCTAAGATCGACAAAGGTTCCAGTAGGATCGACCAATTGGTCGACCCCGAACTAAGTTAGGTCGACCTTAGGGTGGACCTGAGCACATGATGGGTCGACCTGGCCTCTGGACAAATAATGTCAGGTCATGCCAATTTTGCATGTGTTTGAGAAGCTTCGTGGTTTCTAGTGGTTTTTGTGATAAATTGCCACAATGTTTTAAGCTATTTTCTAGAGGCTTAATCCGACTGCGGACAAGCTAATACTAAAGTGGATCCGGATTTCGGATTGACGCGTTTTCATGTGGATTTTTTGTGTGTTGATTTCATTGAATTTTGGTTGATTTCTGCCTATATCGTGCACGTGTTTTCTAACTAGGCTTTTAAAGCATTTTGATTTAAAAACTAAGAGTGCGTCTGGTTTATGTTTTTAATTTTCATGGTGGTTTTCAATTTTACATTTTGAATATTTTCTCAATTTCTAAATATCCGTTTGGGTATCTTTTTATTGAAAACAAGTTTCCAAACTGAAAATTGAAAATGCGTTTGGTTTGAAATACAGTTTTCAAATTTTGAAATTTTGAGTTATCATTTTGGCAATTCTAACAAATTTGACGTTTAAGTATATTAAGTGATATATAATATGGAAAAGTCTATTTAGACACAAAATATAGATATAATTGGCGACACAACAAATATACATCTTTAGATCACCCCATGAATTCCACTCTTTCATATAAAAAAGATTCAACAGCCTAGATCACTTTTGTCACTAATTGTATCTAATTTTACATTCAAATAGTCGCCATGTATAATATAGACTATTCATTTTTTGTGTATGTATGAACATACTACATGTTGTAAATCAAACAAAAAACAAAATGAAAAATTCAAATATAAATAATTTGAATAAAAACAACTGTGAATGTATCTAGCTATAAAATAAAAATGGATAATAGATGAAAGATAATAAACTGAATTCTAAACATAACGATTAAACATTAAAAAGAATGCAATATTTTAATCTACGTGAGGCCGAATTATATAGGAATAAAATTACCATAAAAAAGTTCATAACACGATTTCAAATATATAATACAAGAGATAACCTAAACAAAGAGAAAGTTCAAAGAGAACAACTCAAAGCATCTTTCATAACAATATGATATTTATATTAGTCATAAATTTGGTAAGCAAAGGGCTTCTGATGTCTTCCAATCGGGTCACATTTGCAAACAATAGTACAAAAGTAAGACATCTATTGAACCACAACATAACAGTAAATAAAAATATATTTATATTGGCACTTTTATTTTTCCATCTCTCATATTCTATGTTTTTAAGATGAAAGCAACTTTATAAGTGGTTCCTCCTTACTTGCATGGGAGATTGAGTCCTAGACATGATCTAAACTAGATGAAACTCACCTAAACAAAATGGGAACAATTTTTAAAAGTAGTTAATAAGAACTTGTTAATAAACCCAACCATTGTTTAAAACATGCCAAAAAAATTCACTGACAGCAGCCTACTTCCCTGCAAACAGGCAACAGCAGTAGTTATATGGCTGCTACCTAGAAAATAAATGCAAATGAATATCAACAAAACTAAATTCCATAACTGCATCGGCACTCAACAGACAAACAACCAAACATTTTTTTTTCTATGAATCATTATCCTATCTACAGATAACGGAAAAGAAATCTTAGCTGGATGTATAACCGATCTATGTAAGGTGGTTTTATTGAATTCAGTGTGACAATTTGTAATATACCTTTGAAATAAAGGTTACAACAAAACTGGGTATGAATATGAATTTGCAAGTACATGTAATGGAGCAAACAAATTGGATCACCGCTAATTGAATACATTATATGTGTGTTGGCGGAAATCTAGCGGATGTTGAAAATTTTCATCTGTGTAAGAATATCTAGTTCAAAAAAAAAAAAAAATTGTGCCAAGGACTGGAAAACACACTTCATAAGGTAGATAAATCATTGAAAATGTACCAACTAATCCGTATATCAAAAAAAAAAAAAAAAAAAAAAAAAAAAAAAAAAAAAAAAAAACGAAAAAAAGGGAGGAAAAAAAAAAAAAAAAAAGGTAACAGGTAAACGTCTCACATTTGTATGTCACATTTAAGAAAACTTATGAACATAACTAATTCTTCTTCCTATATTCATTAACTAATTTTGAGTCCTCTATTCATATGGTAAAAGGCAGGCATGAATCACCAATTCAAGGAATGATACATAGAAAATTAGATATAACCACACTTGCAAAGACCATCAGATGCTACTAGGTTTCAAAATGCAAACAAACAAATTGGAAATGGGTAAGGCACACACTCTTTAATATATAAACACGCTAAAGAAATGGCAGTAAAATGAGATACTCGGACATAAAAGGCAGGAAAAGTCCAACCAGAGTTAGCTATTGTAAGCAGCAGCAGCAGCAGTAGCATCTAAGTTAACCCAGGATTTCTAACCTAAAGTGAAAATGCAAGGTTAGTTATATTGTTTGGATGTTAGTAATAGCAAATTGCAAATGAACACATGATAATGCACAATTTGTTATCAACTCCAGGTATTAAAAATAGCATATGCACTAACTTAAGAAGCTAACTTCAGGTATCCCTTTTCGGACCTATTAAATATATTTTGTTCTACTTAGTATTCTATATCTGATTCGGATGAAAGAATGTGCATATAAATTAATGTATCACTTTGAAATCAACAGTGGATTTCATTATGAAATTCAATTTTGTGTGAAGAGAATGAGAGTAAATGTTTATGGATTCAAGAGTAAATAGCTGCAAATAAAGTTTACAAAGCATTAACATGAAGTAACAATTTGCTATGAATTTCGCAAATAAATCTGCTATCCACTTCGGTCACGGTCACCACCTTACCAAAATTTTGTTGTGATTTTTATGTATATAGAATTGCACATTTGTATTGTCATGTAGGTGATTTAAATTTGATTTCTTTCATTTATGTAAAATTTGTACAAGAGGCTTACGGTATATTGATTGTTATCATTTTAATGCTTCTTGCATGTTCATTAGCCATTAACTACAAGCTTTTATAAATATCCAATTTGCCTACTTATTCAATTATTTACATTTGAATTATGTCTTGATGTTGTTAATCAATCCATACTCTGTTATCAAGGACAGTATTTTTGTAGCAATGTTTTGTACTGGAGATAGAAAGAAGCTAATAAAGCCATTGTGATACACTAAGATAAATCATTTCAAGAGCTTTAAAGTTTATTTGGATGATGGCTCAAATGAATAACGCAACATAAGAAACTTATCTCAGATTTGAAAAATATTACATTGCATGATGAAGAAATTTTTTTGAAGCAATTTAATTGGATGTTATATCACCTGCAAGTTCGCACTAGCAGATGGTAATCTTACATAATTCAGCAAATAATCTTTTGGTGCAATTCTTTCAAGATTATCCTGTCTAAGTTTATACAGACAATATGATATTAACCATCCAAAAACATATATAACCTAAGAAGAGAAT